>CM053784.1:659824841-660424841 GCA_028749045.1 Cupressus sempervirens
ACAACTAGTTGATTTTGTGTTTGAAGCACTGAATGAAAATGCTTCTCACCCTGAGCTGGGGTCTTCGATAGTTGCATACCTGAGAGTTTTAAATTGGTCTCTAGGCTCAGAATCCTTTGGTTCATTTCTTGTGTGAAGAGTGCAAGATCACACAATTTTGTGTACAATGAGAATATGTCCTCAAGTACTTTCTTCACTTTCTCAATTTTGTTAGCCAATTCAACTTGTGATAGTGCTATTTCACCAAATATTTTTTCATTCAATTTCCCTTGAAATTTCTTCTCAAACCATTCCATAAGTTTGGTATTAGTATCCTAGTCTTCATTAGTCAACTATTTCACAATTTTTGATAGTTGTTCTAGTATGGGCTTGGATTCTTAAGGTGTTTGCAAGCTAAAGGCATCCAAAAATATGTCCTTTATCTCTTATAATGCTTGCCTTTGTTTATACTCTTTCCTGAGCATTTCTTGAGTTTTCTTTCAATCCAAAGCTTCTTGCATTATACTTATCTATTATAATGTCATGGTTTCATAGTCATATTTAGGTATCACAATCTCTTCATCTAAAATTGCATCACCATAGTGAAATACCTTGGCAACCTTGGATGAACTAGAGCTTGGTGCTAAAATTTGTAGTGGTATTGCATCAGTGCTCGACCTTTGAAGGAATTTTTTTGGAGAGCCAGATGTTGGTAGATTTACCAGTGTCTATATGGCTTCTTGCTCCTTCTCCTTGGTTGTGTCCTTTTCTTCACTCTTGTCTTGATCAATTGTTAATATTTGATCTGCTCCTTGTGTTTGTGTATCAGGTACATATATCTCTATCTATCATGTTTGTGCTTCTAAAGTTTTCTCCTCTTGAGCAGTCTATGTTTGTTGTTCAACTATGAAAACTTTTGTAGTAGTATCAACCTTTGTAGATGTATCATCTAATATTTTCACTAAAGGTTGACCACTGGTAGCTGAAGGGATGACAAAAGGTGGTTCTTGTGTATTCACCTTGTCCCTTATTATATCATCCATTTCTTTTTGAAGTTCATCAACACTGACCAACACTGGGTTCTCACATAATCTAGCTTGTAGTGTGGTTTGGTCAAGGATCTTCTTTAGATCATATGTAGTTAATGGGTTGATGTTCTGAGGTGAACTATCAGGAAAATATTTTACTTTTATAGTTTCTATAGGTGTGTTTGTGTCATGTGGAGGGCTCATAGCTGGCATTTGTGTGTCTTGCACACTTTTTTCTGCTTGCTGCTCTTTAGTTGTTGCTATTTCATCTGACTTCTTTAATGTCTCCTCCATAGTGGTGTTTTCCTTTCCTTTTTCTATTTCTTCTTCCTTTTTCTCATCCTCCCCATTATTTATACCCTCAAAGGGATTTGCTTCTCTTACTTTGATTGTAGTCAGGCCATATATTAATTTCCACATTTCTATGGATTTCTTCACAATGTCCTCAATTTTATCCTGCAGAATTCTGAATGCCCTATACTTTGGTGCAAATCTTCTATCATATTTCTTATTGGCCTTGGTAATTTTTCCCTTTGACAATTCTGGCATCACTTGTGCTAATTTTGATTCCCTTATTTCTTTTTCCATGTTCAGGCAATAATGCCACTTATTCTCAACAAGTGTATACAATTCCTCTAGCATTGCATTATCCAATTCAAGAGGAGTGTTCTTGAATTTTTCCATCATGGCATACACTAACTCTTCTATCATATTTTGGTCTTCTCTACCAAGTATTTCAAAGTTAATACCTTTCAATCCTATTAATTCTTCATTATCTTTAATATTATCGAAAATATTTTCAAGATTAGATTTAGGTGTATGACATACCACTCTAAACTGGCTTGTGTCCTCAGACTTTGTCTTCTTGTCATCTATCTCTGGTTGTGTGACATACTTTCATCTTCGTTTCTTCTATACAGGACCAGTCTATTCATTAGCCTTACTTTTCTCTTTTGCTTGTTCCTTGGCTTTTTGAGTAGTTTCCCTTGTAGTGGCTCTTGTTGTTGGAGCTATAGGCTTTGTTGCACTTGGTTTGGCAACCCTTTTTTCCTTTTCTTTAGCTATAGGTTATGCCTTAGATTTCCTCTTCTTTGGTCTAGGATTTGCTAGTGCTTCCTTGGCTTTTTCTTCCCCTGCACCTTCTTCTTCTTGATCTTCACCCATGCCTTGGCTTAAAGCAAGAGGTTCTTGACTTTGTACCTCTTCTTCCTCTATATTATCCTCATCATCTTCATCATCATTATCTCCTGCACCTTCTCCAAACATAGCTTTTACTTTCCTCACCATTTTGTCCTTCTTTTTCAAAGTTGAGGTTGTCTTGAATTCCATTTGAACCTTTAACTTCACGACATCATAATTACCAAAAAATTAGCACTTTTCTCAATTTCTTCTACAAGAAGTGTAGTGATAGCAGCTAAGGCTTCATCAATGTCAATTTCATATCCTAGAGGCCTTAGCCATCTAACTTTAGGTACAACAACCTGGATGAAAGTGTAGTCAATTTCTACAAGGAAACAAATATCATTGTAGTGTTTCTCAACTAAGGAAAAAAGAATCCTCAACCTCTATTTCATAGACTTCTTAAAGTCTTCAAAATAACTTGTCATTATTGATTCAAAATTTTCTCCCATTTGTTCAATATACTCATTAATTTGAACTGCAACTGACCTATTGGTCTTCCATCCTATCTTGCCAAAATATGGAAACTCAATTTGTACATAGAAAAATATACATACAAGTATTTAACCAAATTTATATTCAGCACTCTTTAACTTCCTTATTGCTCCTAGGTTTTCCATTATTTACTGCAACTAGAGTTTTACAAGATCATAGGTATGATCTTGCTTGACAATTTTATAGCCTACATCAACTGCCATACAGGGAACACTATTTATTCTACTTGACTGATAGAATTTATGTGAAATGACCCTAATGGAAAAGTTGAGAAGTGGATCTATAACAATGTCAATGATCATTCCATGCTTGTTCCACTTAGCCCATGTGTTTCTCTCAATTACCTCTTTGGAGTTGCTCCTCCTCAATGTCTTGGGTTGATCTAGGGTTGGGTATCTAGTAACCCTATGTACAATTATCTTCAAAATTTTGATAGGTCCACCCTCTAACCATAGAAAACCATCATGTATTCTGCTCAAAACTATTTTGATCCATTTAGTTTTGAAAACTGTTGGGAAATCTAGGGCATGGGTTAAGCCCTTTCTTTCTACAATCTTGAATTCCTCCTTCAATACACCATTTTTGCACAATTTTTTGTATGCTTGTTTGGTTTCCATGTCTTCAATGCCTCCCACCTTGCAATTATAACACTTTCTTGCATCTTGTATCATTACAACCTTAGGCAGAATAATAGATAACACTCCTAGGTCATTTTTATAAGAAACTTCTGGTATGGCCTTGAAATCTAGTTGTTTAACCTTGTTGTTGACCAATTGAATTTCAAACACCTTTTCTCTTTCACAGTTCTTGAACTAGACACCATTTTTACAATCTAGGGTCTTAACAAATATGAAACTGTATAGCTTGGCAGTTAAAAAATACTTTAAAAATCGATGAACTAAAGCTTGATCTTCACTATGATCCGTGCAAATGCTTCAATCTAGCTTGTGAATTGCTTCTTTTCTCTGCTTGCTCTTGCTATGAGTTCTTAACGAAAAAAATATGTGAAATTCAACCTTATACCTTTTCAAAATATATCATTTATTGCACGGTGCATGTACAGTTATAAATTCAGCTTCAATACAAAATCTGTTTTACTCAACATTCAATGATTTTTATCATCACTCGACAACTATGACTGATGTCCACCTCAAAGACTCACAAATGATCGGGTGTAATAAGGCCCTACAACAATTCAATTAATATAATCACTTATAAATAACATTTGAAATTCTGATACTAACTATTATAAACAAAAACAAAAACTAAGAAAATTCTTTCATACCTTGGTCAATGGCTCTGAATTAGCCATCACTACAACAACTCCATGACCAATGGAATGAAAAAGATGAGAAGTCTTAGACGTAAATAGCTACATGTCATATAATACAATTTGCATGTAACATGAAACATGAAACACGAAATAAATATAATCAAATCATGAAATAAATATAATCAAATGCTTTAATCTAGCTTGTGAATTGCTTCTTTGCTCTGCTTGCTCTTGCTCTGAGTTTGTAACGAAAAAAAATATGTGAAATTTGACCTTATACCTTTTCAAAATATATCCATTATTGCACGGTGCATGTACAGTTATAAATTCAGCTTCAATACAAAATCTGTTTTACTAAACTTTCAATTATTTTTATCATCACTCGACAGCTACGACTAACGTCCACCTTAAAGACTCAGATGATCGGGTGTAATAAGGCCCTACAAAAATTTAATCAATATAATCACTTATAAATAACATTTGAAATTCTGATACTAACTATTATAAACAAAAACAAAAACTAAGAAAATCCTTTCATACCTCGGTCAATGGCTTTGAATTAGCCATCACTACAGCAACTCCATGATCAATGGAATGACAAAGATGAGGAGTCTTAGACGTCAATAGCTACATGTCATATAATACAATTTGCATGTAACATGAAACATGAAACACGAAATAAATATAATCAAATCATGAAATAAATGTACCTCTACGAAGCTCGTATCATGCCTAGGCTCAAAGTCTCTTGTGAATGTCAATGATCCAGTAGAGAATTGATGCATATGCATAAATTTTTTTGTCAATCCTTCATATGATTACTTAATAAATATATGTATTAATTTAAGCGATTAAATTGATACATACCTCTTGACTCATCAACACGATGAAAAGTGGGGCCAGGGAATCTATACGAGGGCCATCAATACTCTTACCCTAAATTTTGAACAATGTCAATACATGATAATTAATTAGTCATTCACTATACATATGAAATGTGATCAAATTAGTTTATTATAATTGTAATTTACCTGTGTGTCAATGCCAAATGTGTCACTCAAGAATTCATCAGTGACTAGCCCATCATCCATACTATCTCTAGCTAACTACCAAATGTGCATAAGGATCCACATGATGTGCACATGTGACTACGATGCATAGAAGGCTCCTCCTCAACTAATGAATTGGCACAATGAATGAGGGTCTATGTCAAAGCATTGATAGTCCCTAGAGTGTCTATCTCTACATGTTCCTTCAAAACTAAAGAAATAATCACATGCTCACCTTGTGGTTTCAAAATAGGTGCCCTGACTACATTAGGGTAACGACATGCCCTAGACCTCTAAAATGATGACCCCACATCTACCCTAAGATTCTAATATATCAAAATAATTGGAAATCTCCCCAAGAAAAAGTTCATAATACAATTTCTTTAAGAAATACATTGAAACCTTGTGATTATTGTAGGGAGGGGCATCAAAGACCATCCATCATCTATTCAAAATTTATTTTTAATATCATCATTTATGCACCAATGGATGGGGAAAATTTTAGTTGTATGTTTAATAGTGTCTTGTTCTCCAAGCTTTTTAAACAATGCACAAATGCTACCTTTTTCTATTTCCTTTTTTTCACATCTTTATATGATAGTTTTTTTGCATAATATCTTCTTTTTTCATCCCTCTTAACATGCCAAATATCCAACTAACTAGTAACATAAGCTACATGGGTCATAATGGTCTCAAGGGAGGATGTTGACTGTGCTCTCATCAAATTGGTTTCTCCACAAGCTTTCAACCTACCAATGAGTGCTCCTAATTCCTTTTTTCCTCTTTCTATTTCATCCAAAATGTTGTCTTGGGTGCGAGAATGAGGGCTTGCAATCAGTGGAGGTTGCAAAATTTCTTGCTCTTCTTACAGAGGGTTTTGATTTTCATCTTGTGGAGGGTTTTCATTTTGATTTTGTTGATCTAGCTAGGGATTTGGTAGTTCATTATTCACCTTTCCAGATAAGAAACCAATTGCAATCTAAATAAATAAACAATTTTTTTAAAAATTTGAAAAAACCTACAAAACAGTGTAAAAACTTACAAAATAATGCAAAAAAAAATAAAAGAATGCAAAAAAAGAGTAGAAAACATATTACATGATCCTGATCTTGATCTTCGATGATGAGGAGGCATTTTGAGCAGGTGGATGACAAAATTCTTCAACTTTTACAACTTACATGCATGTTGTTGAGGAGAAATGAGGTGAAAACAAAAAATAATGAGATGGGTCGTGGGTTTGTAGCCCATATATAAAAAATTATGATTTCACAAAGTGTGTACATGCTATAGGGTGTATGCGCTTTGGCTTGGGCTCCATAAGCCTATAGCGTACATGCTTTGGCTTGGGCTCCACAAGCCTTGTGGAGCCCAAGACAAAGTGTACATGTGCTATAGTGCATACACACTTTGTCAATTTAAAAAAACTTTTTTGTGTCATATTTTTGGTACCACAACTTGGTGTACTTACTCATCAATGCTTAGAGTGCATTGGATTAGTTTTATAGACCATCACCTTTGTTGTGTCTTTTTGACAAGTGTAGTCACTAAGGTCCCTTTAGTGGTTAAGGCTGCACACATGTTGTTGGATACAATTTATTAATTGTGTTGTCTTTGATGTTACAAAAATGTCATATCAATTGATAGTCTATGCATGATAAGTTCACTTGGTTAGTGAAGACAATTTTTCTAGTCTACTAAGCATTCCTAAGTTTGCTATGTGTTGAAGGCAGTATCTACCAAGCTCACTTGGGTGTCGAAGAAAGTTATGTAGAAAATAGTGTTAACCGAGCTCACTCAGTTAACAAAGGGAAAGTTGAACAAAGCTAGTATTTATTGAGTTCACTTAGTTACCAAAGGAATTTTGTAAGTTCACAATGTTAACCAAGCTTTTGTTGGTTAACACAAGAAATCGCTTCAGAATCAGTTTCTACCAAGCTAGGTCGGCTACTAAAGGATTTTCTTATTTTGCCATGTAAAGCTTAATTATTTTACCTATTGATTCTAGCCAACCATGGTAATGAATATTGATTATTCTAGTTTGTATTTGAGCTAACTTGACAATCTGGAAGGTATAAGTAAAAGGTCAAGTTGTGATTTCAAGTTGTGTGATATGAAAGTTGAATGAATTGAAAGAAATAAAGAGAAATGAAGAAAAATTAAGGGATAAGTAAGTATCCTTGTGAAGTAGAAAAGTATTATTTGATTAGGAAGGATCAATTATAAAGCCAAAATAGAGATCTATAATTAGCAATTTAGTTGCATCGCAATCAGGTTATTTCATTGTTACTCTCTAACCATTGTAGCAGAGATCTAAAATCTCTTAACAGAGTCAGTTTAACAACCATTTGTAAATCCTCTAACAAGGTGGCAATTCCTTTGAATTTTTTCAAGACCTCTTGCAAGGCCACACCTAATAGTGTCATTAAATCCTTTAATAGGGTCACATCTAATAGTTTATTTTGTATGCTTTAATAGGGTTAGCTCCTAATAGGGCTCACTTTAGAAGAGTGAAAAATAATAACTGCATTTGTTGGTTTTTCCCAAATTGGGTTTCCATGTTAAATCTTTGTGTCATATGTGTTCATGTTATTTCTTTCATACTTGCAAATAAATTACTGATAATAGCTCAAGATATGCTAAGTAATTCACATTCTCCATTTACCGAGTTAAAACAATTTTTGAATGATTACCGAGTATCAACAGTAATCAGTTTTATCAGTCTAAATTTTATTTGACATCTAAGGGATCTAGGATTTAATTTAGTAGTAACTAATTCACTCCTCCCCTCTTAGTAACTCCTCTTATATTTCCAAAAATTGGTATAAGAGCATTTGTTACTTGCATATAAGGTTTGAAGGACCTAAGCTAAAGATTAGGATGTCTTACAAGATAGAGATTCCAAAGCTGAACATAGACAACTTTGTAGCATGGCAAGGACTTATGAGGCTTCATCTAGCTACCATCAATGACTCAAGATGAAAATACCTTGATGAAGAATACAAAACTCCCTATGAATTATGGTATGGCTACAAACCTAATGTAAATTACTTGAAATTATTCGGCAGCAAATGTTATATCTTGAAAGAATCTAGAAAAGGAAAATTTGATGTAAAAGGTGATGAAGGTATATTTCTAGGATATTTCTATAGAAGTAATACAAATGTCCAAATTCGTCCACTCACAAAATCATAGAAAGTGTACATGTGAGAAGTGATGAGTTTGTAGAAAAGAGTGAAGAAGAAAGCGAAAAGGAGCTAGAAGATTACAAAAGATTTGTCTACTATAAACCTAATACATTGCAAAACACATTTGACAAAAAGGAAACTTCATCCCTCATGCTCTCCAAGTATCCAATAGTTACCGAGTTGTAGGAAGTACAAACCAAGTCATAGGGAACCAACTCACATTTAGAGGGTACTGAGTTAGTGCATACTGAGTATAAAGAATACAAGCCATAGATAGAAGGACCCAAGTCTGAAGTTGAGATTCAAAATAAAGATAGTACAATTCATTAAAAAGTCAAAGAACCTGTATTGGCTAAATATGTTAGAAGGCATAATGGACTTGATCAGTTCATTGGAGACAAATCAGATGGAACAATGACAAGAAGAAAACTAAAAGGTACATGTTTACTTGCTAAATTTGAGCTTAGAAGTGTTAAAGATGCAATGGAAAATGAAAACTAGATTGAGGCTATGAATGAAGAAATAGAATAGATAGAAAATAATTAAAACTTGGACTCTTGTTCCTAGGCCCAAAGATAAAAATGTGATTGGTACAAAATAGGTATTCATAAATAAGCTGAATGAAGATGGAAAAGTGTCAAGAAACAAAGCAAGATTGGTATATAAAGGCTATTCTCAAGAAGAAGGTGTTGATTATGGTGAAACTTTTTCCCCTATTACAAGATTAGAGGTTGTTAGGAATTTATTAGCTTATGTAGCTCATAGAGGATTAAAAGTATACCAGATGAATGTTAAATCTGCATTCTTGAATGAACTTCATGATAAGGAAGTCTACATTGAACAACCAGATGGTTTTGTTGATACAAACAAAAGAGACATGGTTTGCAAATTATGAAAAGCCCTATATGGTCTCAAACAAGCTCCTAAAGCTTGGTATGAAAGATTACATAACTATTTGATATAGATTGGTTTTCAAAGAACAAATGATAATAGTAGCCTGTATATCAAGGAAGGACCAGATAAGAAGATTGTGTTGGTAGAAATATTTGTGGATGATACTCTATTTATAGGAAATTATGACTTATGCAAAACATTCTTAGAAAAAATGAATAAAGAAATTGAGATGTCCATGTTTGGTGAAATAAAATTCTTTGTTGGATTGCAGATACAACAGAACAGAAGTGGTATCTATATCACTCAATCTAAGTACATCAAAGAGATATTCAAGAAGTTTGGAAAGGAGGAATCAAAACTAATTGGAACCCCCATTTGTACTATACTTAAGCTTACCAAAGATGATGATTCCAAAGAAGGAGATCAGACATTATATAGATCAATGATTGAGAAATTATAGTACATAGTACATACAAGGCCTGATATTGTGTTAGCAATTCAGATAGTGGCAAGATTCTCAAAAAAACCTAGAGAAAACCATATGATGGCAATAAAACAATTCTTGAGATATCTGAAAGGTACCGAAGACTATGGCTTATGGTACAAAATTGGAGACAACCTTGACTTAAATGTATTTACTAATGCTGATTGGGTAGAAAATCTTGATGAAAAAAAAAACACTATTGGTGGAGCATTCTTTATTGGTAAAAGGTCGGTATCTTGGACAAGCAAGAAGAAAAACTGTACATCTCAATCCATAGTAGAAGAAGAATATGTGGTTGTAGCAGTAAATTGTTCTAACATTGTTTGGTTCAAACAATTGTTGAAAGGAATGAAGGTTGAAATCAAAGAGCCCATAGTCATGTAGTGTGATAACACCAATCCAATGAACATATCAAAGAATCTAGTGATGCATTCCAAAACAAAGCACATTGCTATAAAATATCACTTTGTAAGAGAATAAGTTCAGGATAAAGAAATTAGATTAGAATAAGTGCATACAAAAGAACAAATTGCAGATATATTCACCAAGTCATTACCTAACAATGCATTTTTGTACCTAAGGGGTAAGCTAGGGGTCATTTCCCTATCTGAAGTTCACTAAATAAAGTTTAGTGATGCATCAATAGGAACTAAGTTAAAGATCAATTAGTTGATGTAGTATTGATAAGGACATATTATGGATGAATCTATACTCAAGGTACATTGATACTAATCAGAACTGTCTTTGGCATGTGTTGTCAAAGAGGGAGAAGTTTACTATCATATCTTTTTATTGTCATATCTTTTTGAAAATTTGTAATTCCAATAAGGAGAAGTTAATTAGTTCATTCACAAAGGGAGAATACTATAGGAGAAGTTTCGCATATAAAATCAAAGAGCGAGAAACTTTCTGACAGAGGGAGTCTTATTCAGGAAATTTCATTGTGCTATGACATGTTGCCATCAGTGTGGAAGAGGGATATTTTTGGATACAATTGATTAATTGTGTGTTTCCTTTGATGTTACACAAATGTCATATCAGTTAACAGTTTATACATGCTAAGTTCACTTGGTTAGTGAAGATAGTTTTCCTAGTCTATCGAGTGTTCCTGAGTCTGCTATGTACAGAAAGCAACATCTACCAAGCTCACTTGGGCATCGAAGGAAGTTATGTAGAAAAGAGTGTTATCTAAGCTCACTTAGTTAACAAAGGGAAAGTTGAACAGAGTTAGTATTAACTAAATTCACTCGATTGCCAAAGGAATTTTGTAAGTTTACAGTGTTAATCGAACTTCTAGTGGTTACCCGCACTGGGTCGACAACCAAAGGATTTTCTTATTTTGGCATGCAAAGCTTAATTATTTTACCTATTGATCCTAGATGACTATGGTAATGAATATTGGTTATTCTAGTTTGTATTTGAGCCAACTTGACAATCTGGAAGGTATAAGTAAAAGGTCAAGTTGTAATTTCAAAGTGTGTGATATGAAAGTTGAATGAGTTGAAAGAGATAAAGATAAAGGAAGAAAACTTGAAGGATAAGTAGGTATCCTTGTGGAGCAGAAAAATATTATTCAATCAGGAAGGATCAAGTATAAAGCTAGAATAGAGATCTTTAATCAACAATTCAATTGCATCACAATAAGGTCATTTCATTGTTACTCTCTAACCCTTGTAGTAGTGATCTAAAATCTCTTAATAGAGTTGGTTTAATAGCCATTTGTAAATCCTCTAACAAGATGGAAATTCCTTTGATTTTTTTCAAGACCTCTTGCAAGGCCAATCCTAATAGGGTGATTAAATCCTTTAACAAGGTCACACCTAACAATGTGTTTTGTCTCCTTTAATAGGGTTGGCTCCTAATAAGGCTCACTTTAGAAGAGTGAAAAATAGTAGCTAGTTGCATTTGGTGCTTTTTCCCAAATTGGGTTTCCATGTTAAATCTTAGTGTCATATGTGTTCATGTTATTTCTTTCATGCTTGCAAATAAATTACCAATAATATCTTAAGATTTTCCAAGTAATTCAAATTCTATATTTATCAAGTTAGAACAATTTCTGAATGATTACTAAGTATGAGCAATAATTAGTTTTATCAGTCTAAATTTTATTTGACATCTAAGGGATATAGGATTTATTTTCATAGTAGCTGATTCACCCCTCCCCTCTTAGTTACTCCTCTTATATTTCCAACACATGTATGTAGAGTTTTAGGCACTCACAAAGAGAACATTTGTCTGTGGAAAGGGTAGCATGAGATTAGGTTATTTCCCTTAAAAGTGGACAATGTGCATATTAGGTTTTCAACATTAGTACTAAATAAATTACAATAATTTTAATATCAAGGAAACTAAATAAATATATAAAATACTAAAATAATCATGAAAAGTATAACATAGTCATTTATATGGAGATAACCTTTTTCAAGAGATAAATTATGCTTCAAAAACCTACATAGTGTAACAAAAGTTAGTGAATAGTTTAGTAGGATAAAATATTGTAAATATATTGATGTAATATATTTCTATTATTCATAAATTTTTTTTTAATTATTAGATAGAAGCCAAAAGGATGGTGGGATGACCCCAGAGTACAAAAAGGATGAAGGATTAGCCAAAGGTTACCTTCAAATCAAACTAACTGATACCAATTTTATTCTTCAAAAAAAAAGTTCCAAAATAGAACTATCACTACCATTAATCTTCTTACTAACACACACACACACACACACACACAGAGACACACACACACACACAAACACACACACACACATATACACACATAGAAAGAGAGGATAGTTGGCTGGCTGGTTGGCTATAATAGTAGGTTAGGGTAGGGCCCATAAAACCATACCATAAGCCCATTTATTTTATGGCCACCTTAATGATTATTGGGTGGGCATGCTACTTAGATAATCTATGGCTATAGTATAGTAAGGCTCACCCTACTGGCATTAGGGGAGATTTAGTTGGGGGGTAGATGCAGGGTGATTAACAACACAAAAAAAAGTAAAACCGTAACCAGGGCTAGTTGGCCTCCTTATTTTTAGGTGCCTCATCCTTCTTCTCCTTAGCCTCATCCTTGTTCACATTCACTCCCTCCTCTTTGATAGGTTTGTCTACAAGTGTTTTCAACCAGTCTTCTACAAGGAAGCCATAGATGGAGTGTGTAGTCTCACTCTCCTTACCCAAATCTTTCTCATCGTTATTAACCTGTAGGAAATAGAGAGTAGTGGTAGCAAAATTCATAACTTTAGTGGATAATTCCACCAGAGTATCAACTTTTTGGTAGATGCTAATGTGATTATCTTCCATCTCCTTCATCAATTACTCTAGCCTATCCAACTGAACCTTTCTTTGACTCTGACCATTGCTTTGCTTCCCTCCCCCCCCCCCCACATTTTGGAGTTCCTTTCATAGGGGAGGTGATGTCCTCCTCCCCACTTCTATTCAGTGAGGGGTTAGCATCGAGGGTATCAAAAATGTGAGAGGGACTAGAAGGGATGGAGACAAGTTTTTTGCCAATGTCTTGGTGGGGTCTCTTCCTCTTGGTGGGTTTTATGTCAATCTCAGTAGACTTAGAGATAAAATCCTATTTGGAGGAGACTTGAATTTCTCCAATTGGAGATGTTTGATAGTTCTTCAAGAATTTTGATTTATCTTCCTTGTGTGCATATCAAAATTAATAAGGCTAATTTTTTCCTTAGGGAAAGGGATTTTCTTGGCTTTTTTGTGGTTGGAACCAGGGCCAGGGTCTGTCAAAATTTGGGGAGTGACAGTAGCCAACAAGTTGACCAAAAGTGATAGGTTTAGTTCAAGGTGGTAGATATACAATTTATTCATGAAACCTTGGTGGATGAGATAAAAGGGTTTACCCTCCTCTTTCTTTTTCCAAGCCTTATAGATATTATCTTTCATAGAATTGAGAAGAAGAAATAGAAAGGAAAGCTGATCCAAGTTTCTGAAATGGTTGAGAGTGGGTAAAATGGTAGCAATAGAGTACCTAAAAATGATCTTTGAGGGTAACATATCTCATGATGGAATAGAAGATAACATCCTAAGGCTTATGAAGATCTTCTCTAGAGAACCCACCACACATTCAAACCAGTTCCTTATCAAACTTAAAGAACTTCTACAGACCAGCTTCATCATTCACTCTGGCCTGCTTGGGCCAATTCTTGCCTCCCAGGGTAAACCCTCCAACCTTAATAATAATCTCTTCTATGAATTTTTATTATTATTGCACATTAAAATATATTATATATTAAAATTTTGTATATATATATTCAAATTATAAACTATAGAATTAATATAATAAATGTATATAGACTAAATCATATTCTTGGAATGCTATTAAATATAATTAAATGAAAAATATGTCATTGGTTTGAACAGTTTCTATGCGTGGTGACTTGGAGCCATGTTCATGATAGGACATAACTCTGTTGTGGCTCACTCCTATTGGGATGTGACTCCACAATCATGTATCAAACTGTGCCCCATCCTTCTGCAATTCAAACACATCAAACACATAACAATATTAAGTCTTATGTCCTTTTGCACTTGTCAAAAACTCGTTAGTACTTGTTGTCATCACTTTAGTATTCATCGATAACATTTCCACTTGAGCAAGTTTTTCTAGTATGAGGTTTTACAGTCCACTAAGAGCTGTGGAAAATTTTCCTACAATATATATGAAGTTATATAAGACATATAAGTGATATTTGTATTCTTTTCTATCATTCAAATTCTTATAGATATAAAAGGTCTTATAAACATTAACATATAAATAGATAAGTAAATCAAATAAATCTGATCTTCAAATTCAACATGGTCTCAAAGAAGGTCTAAAAGATGACCTTGATCAGATTTATCTATCCAAGTACACTCAAATATTCTTAAACCCTACATCTACAAAAATGGTGAATGGTATGAGATTAAAGGACATACTCAAAGGTGAATCAAATTTTGTAGCATGGAAATTGCAAATAATGTTAATCTTAAAGTAGTGTGATCTAAAATAGTTTATTGAAAATTTAGACCAACTCAAGGAGAGTGATGAGTTGAGTAGATGTGACATATACAATACTAAGTCTATGAATCTTCAAGTCCATAGTGTTAAGGATCATCTACTTCCCATCATTATAAAACTAGACATGAGACATGAAATTATCAAAGAACTTGAAGAAATGTATGAGATAGACAATACCAACAAACTTCTCACACTAAAAGTCAAACTCTCCAACATTAAGATGATTAAAGGAGAGTCCATATCTTCATAATTTATGAGGATGATAGAAATAAGGAACTAAATCTCTATGATATCTATGATGGAAAAAAATTAACCATGGTAGTACTAAAAGAACTACAACCCTCATGGGGAAGTTTGAGAGGAGTATTTACTGGATCCAATCCTTTTAAACTTGATCAACTTAATGCTCACTACATACAAGAGGAGTGCATGTTAATATCTCAAAGAATTGATGATACTTCTATTGGAAATATTCAAGACTATGCTAAGTTACTGAGAGGGGAGGGATGAATTAGTAATTTCTAAAACTTTAACAATTTTAATCAAATAATCTAATTAGCACTTGATTCATCACATCTAATCTAACTGCTTGCATGAGGAACTAAAAATATGAAAGAATCCATAACACATTGGCACAAATATCTGGTGACAGGGAAACCTTCCAAATAGAAAGTAAAACTGGGGTGGGGATGATACCCATAAACTTTAGTATTGTAGCATAAATTTGGCCTGTTAAGGCTTACATTGATCACTTCTGATGATTTTCCCTATTAGGAGCAATTAGGACTACTAGGCACACCTTGTGAGAGGATTTACAAACATACAATTAGGTTTACCTTGTTAAAGGATTTTGACTAGTTCACCTATTAGGATGAAGTAGTAGATATTTGATTTGCAACTGAGTTTGTTGATAGAGATTCCTTAGTGTTCTGATCACCTTTCTGTGATAGATATGTCTCTACTACTCCTTATATAGTTATGGCCTTTACAATTCTTTATCTATTGCATTCATAACTTGAACTTTTCATAGCCACATTCACATTCTTACATTAGATATGACACTATATATATATATATATATATATATATATATATATATATATATATATATATATATATATATATCAATCCAAATATACAAACTACAAAGTCGACCATGATACAAGTTAACACAAATATTACAAAGTCAACCCACATGAAGATACTTGGGTTCTAAAAATTGACTCGGTGAGGTTTTGATACTCGACATCCATTGTCAATGCTCAGCATCATCATGCACTCGGTAGATGTAGAAGCTTAGTCCATACTGATCACTTTCAAGTAGTCTTGAACTCAGTTTGCATTGGTGACTTGGTAGATATTGTGCAACTTGGCAAACACTGAATCACTTGGTTAGCATAAAGTAGCTCGGTTAACACTGACTTCACATCACATGAACTGAGAACTTAGTATACACTGCAATGCTTAGTAACCAATGATAAAATTCATGTATATCAAAATGCATGGTTTGAATTGCTAGAGTTCACACTAACTTAATCTACTCAGTAACCACTAGGATTAGTCCAAGGGACTTGGTAGCAACTATAGAACTCGGTGGCTACTAAATTACATGTAAAACACTTTAAACTATTCAATGAGCTCAGTAGCTATATAGAATATAAATATGTGTGTGGAACTAATAACAAACTTGACTGATATGTCAACAATCTCCCACTTTGGCATTAGTGACAAAAACACTTATTAGCCACAATTGAGTACCTTGTATCCATCACCATGTGATACTAGCTTGGTAGAGTATACTATCTTTTCTTGAGATTTTTCAAAATTGATCTTTGGAAGTATATACAATATACTATACATCTTTTGCTATATACAATATGTCTTACTAATACAAGTTTTCCACCATAGCACATTTCTCCTCCATACTATGTGTCTCTCTTTATACATGTCTATATGGTGTTCTCAAATATAACATTTCTCCCCTTTTTGATAGTAATGCCAAAGATTTATTCTAACTTATTTACATAGAGACACCAAAATGAGATAAGAATTTAGAATGTACCTTAAGAGTGATTGCCATGGTTTTATCCCAATTTTCTTGCAGGACCTTGCATGTATGAAGTTCAATTTTCACCTCTGTTGATATTTCAATCATATGGTCCACAAAAAAGAAATTATTATCATGGATTAGAGTCTTTGAATATATGATATGTTTCTACATAGCATCCATGATTGAAAGGATCATATTTTGTATGTCAATCAATGGTGATCAGATCCTTGCTTCTTCTCTTTGCAATTTAGCTTGCATGTCAGAAAAGAATTTGATTTTCTTGAAATGTGTAGAGCTTGAACCAAGGTCAAGTTGCAGTTGCTGAGCACTTGACTTTAGATCTTGATCAATTTTAGACAATTTGTCCTTTATTCCCTTGGTATACTTAGTGACATCACATAGTTTCCCAAAAAGTGATGACACATTTGAACGAGATGCCTCAAGATTGACCAAAATTGAAGAAATCTCAACTTGATAAATGGCTATTTATTGTGCAATGTGCTCCAACACTTTATTATTAAATTTATTTTTAGCCTTTTCAACTAGCTTATCTTGACCATTGGTGTCCTTATTGAAATTTTGGATTGCTTCTGCTATCTAATACAAAATAGGTTGAGAAGAATCAACCTCAATTCTATTGCCTTAGTCAAAATGTTCTTGGCATCATCAATTATCTTATACTCTTTGTCTCTTTCCTATCTTAATCTTTGTATTTTAGCCTTTTTCTAAAGGAGTTCACCTAGATTTGGTCTGTGGAAAGATTGTAAATACCCCATTTAGGGATTACTATTTCGTCATCTAAATCTATGTCTTCCTATATCTACTTTCCTTTCCCCAAAAATTTTGTACTCGGTTGAACCTTAGGCTCAACTGTCCTTGCGCTTATTGCTTTTGTATCCAGAATGGAAACAATAGTGGACATACTTGGACTTGTAGTAAAAACTAATACTATACTAACTAATTTGATATTCCTGTAAATATTCCATTAGTTTGTGCATATATGTCTTTGACTATTTGCATATTTAGTGATATGCTGAGCTAAGTTGGGGCAAAGAGTGATTGGACATTTGGTGTATCACTAGTAGTCACAACTAAACTTGTTGAAGCTGTCTCCATACTTGATGTAGTCAATGTTTTGCTTAGGGATTGAGCAAGTGAGGCAATGACTTCTACAACTATCTTGACTGGGTCAATCTCCTCATCATGTTGCTTTTCTTCCTTAGTAGCTTCTGGACCTTGATCCTCTTCATCTTCTTCATTATCAAAATGAGTAACTTCTTCAACATTTTCTTCCTCATCTTTCTCCTTATCTTCCACTTCATCATCATCCTTTACTTCAACTGGAAATTCACTTGGTTTATGAAGATGATAAATATTTTTCCAGGTGTTTGTAGCATTCCTAAAAACATGCTCTATGTCTTTTATCAAAACCAAATGAGAATTAAACTTTATAGTCAAATTTTATTCATTTTTCTTTAATGACTCTTTCACCTTAGCATTTGAAATGCTCAATAATAACTGCCTCAGAGTTTGTGCATATATGTCTTTGACTATTTGCATAGAAAAATCCCATTGTGGCTTTATCTTTTCTAAAAAATCACTTGGGACTTGAGAAGTGAGCTGATTTGGTGAGTAAATCTATTTATCCATTTTATTTGGAACCAAGTCTTCAACTTGCTTCGGCTCAGCCTCAATCCTAATTTCATATTTCAATGATTTAAAGTTTTTTATTCTTTCTCCTTCTTCCAATTGTTTTAGCCTATCCTAGAAGGTGGGTGGACGTTTATTGAATACAATGTCACTTCCTTTCTGTCGTGACCTCCTTCTAAAGACAATAGTGGATGACTTTGCAGGCTTGGTGATGATCACCTTGCCCTTTTTCTTCAAAGGTTCTTCTTCTTTCTTAGATTCTTCCTCATCCTCTACTTCTTCCACATCCTCACCTTCACCCTTGGTTAACAAGAGAGGTGCACTCGATTTCAGCTTTTCTATCCTTCTCTTTCCTTTGTTAATCACCTATGGAACCTTTATTTCTAGCTCTATTATGGCCTTAGCTTCATCATAAGTTCCAAAATATGGGGCCTTGGGATCAACAGGCTCATTGACAAGGGCTTCAATGATATCCTTGGTTTCATCAATGTTTACCCCATAGCCAAGAGGTTTCACCCACAAAAGTCTAGGCTTAACTGCCTGGATATATACATTGTCACTATCCTCCATGAAGCATAAATCATCCTTATAGCCTTCAACTAACTTCTTTAGAATCTTGAACCTATTGTTCATTTTCTCTTTGAGTACATCGAAGTAGTTTTCCATGATGCTAGCATAGTTCTCACCCATTTCTACGATATATTCATTTATTTGGTAAAGCATAGGCACATCTTTTCTCTAGACTATAGTGCCTTTGGAAGGGAAGAACTTCTGGACATCAAAGAATAGATAGGTAACAATGAACCAAATTTGCATAGGTTGTTCTTTTATGTTATAATACTTTCCATGTTTTTATTCAACAACCTCAATAATAGGCCAGCAAGGTCATAAGATAAGTTTTTCTTAACTAGTTTATATGCCAAATTCATGGCTTCACATGACACACTGTTAAGTTGGCTTGAACTGTATATTTTATGTGTAATAACATGAATTCAAAATTTCATTTATTTATCTGTGACATTGCTGATTTTCATACCTCTACCATCTCACTTGGTTAGGGTTTTCTTCTCCAACTCTGCCCAACCTAGGGTTTTTGTTGTTTTGCCTTTAGCTAGCATTGGGAGGCCAATGATTCAATGAATCATCTTCTTTGTTATCAGAATTGGTTGCTCTAACCACAACTTCCAATTATGCACCCAGCTAAGGATAAACCTAATCCATTTAATTTGAAATTATCGGAGCATGTGGGGGATATGTGTCAACCCTTTTGCTTCCATATGTTGATGCTTGGGTTTTAGGGTTCCATCAACACATAACTGATGGAGGGCATCATCATTCTCTAGAGTACCAATTTCTTTAATAGCACATTTGAAATGAGTACAAATGTCATTAAAAAGAAGTACCTTAGGAGGAATTTGGGATTGAGCTTTGCTTGGGTCTAGGGTTTCAACAATTGTGGGCATGAGCTTGAAATCCAACGCTTTCCATTCAACTCCTCAAACCAACATGTCAGACCCTCTTTTGACATTGCTACTGCTAGATGCCATTTTTTCTTGGTAACTTGAGAGAACTTTGAAAAACTTTTTCAAGGAATTCACTCAAGTCACTTTGATCGTAGTGAAAATAGCTCTTCGCAAAAGCACTTAAAAGTTTATGGTAAGAAATGAATTCAAGTTCATGCCTTTTGATAAAACTTCACTGTTAATGCTTGTTATGAAGGTAGATAAGTTGATAGATTGTCATCCACTACATAGTATTGATTACTTGGCAACATCTTTATGACTTAGTAACCATAAGTTCCTTCGTTACTCATGACCTTGCTTGGTAGAGTCTATGACCTAGCCTTACTCAATAGAGAAGGGAACTTGGTAGTAATTGATATTGATCTTTCTCAGTGATCCCTTTGCATCTTGTATATGGTTTTGGATCTTTGTCACCTTTCAACTAGAACTGATTCAGATGTCTTCTTTGATAACCTAGTTCTAGTTCTTCCTTGAGAACTTAACTAGAAATGGTAGAGCCACCCAATTGTTGAGTGACTTGACCATTATTGCTTGGACTAGTATCCCTAGTAGACTTAGGAATTTATTGTTGTCTCATCTATTTTTGGATGTTATCAGCCTTTTCCTTTTTCTCATCTTCAATTCTATCAGTATTCATACAATTCTTCACAAGATAACCAAGTTCTATACAAATAAAACATCTTTTGGTGGTATCTCTTTTCCTCATATGATGTTTAACACAATTCATACCAATGTGTCCAAATTCTCCATAGTAATGACATCTACACCAAGTATTGTAGTCCCAAAAAAATATTGCTTTCACAATTTTCTCTATAGGATTCAACATCTTTGTTTTGCATTCTATTTCTTTCTATCCATGTTTCTTACATTTATGACAGTTGCCTTCAAATATTGGTTTATCTTTGCATTCATTAGCCCTATGACCATGCTGATTGCAATTGTAGCATTTTCCATTGAATTTTTCTTTACCATTGCTCCAACATTTGTTTGATGTATGACCTATCTTACCACATTGATTACAAGTAGGTCTTTGATTCTTTTGAGCACCTTGTTTACAGGATTCACTTTCTTCTTTGTATCCAATTCCTAGTTTTCCTTTTTGCCTATAGAGGTTTTTCTCATTCAATTGATCCATGTGTACTTGAGATTTTATCATTCTCTCATTGATTTGCTTCTCAAAGTTTAGATCATTCTTCAATCTTTTATTGATTTGTCTTTCAGATCTTAGATCATTTTTATTCTTTCATTGATTTTCCTTTCAGAATTTAGATCATTCCTCATTCTTTCATTTTAAAATCTTAGGCTCATGATCTCCTCATTTGCATTGGAAAGCTAACCAATAAGGTCTTCTTGCTAAAGGATTGGTTATGAATTTCATTGTTCCTTCCATCCATTTCTTCTTTTATCTTGTTTCTTTTCTCCAAGATTTCACATAACCTTATTGACTAAATTTCTTGTTCTCTATTCAACATTCTTACTTCTTCTTATAGGGAACCATTCTTCTCTAGGAGTTCATTGATTGCATCATTTTCTTCATCTGAGCTTCTTGAAAGGTGAAAGTCTTCAATTCTTTCTTTAATGTAAAGATTATCATTCATATGATTTGCAAGTTCCTTTCTTCTTTTCGGGGATTGGGAAAGTTGATCCTTAGCTTTCTTGAGTTGGGTGATGACCATTTTTAGATCCAACTTTTCATTGTCAATAGTTTTTTCAAGTCTGAATATCTCCATATCCTTGATCTTTGCTCAAGTTGTTAAACTTTGTCTTAAGAACCACAAACTTCTGATACCAATTGTTGGAAATATTCAAGACTGTGATAAGTTACTGAGAGGGGAGGGGTGAATCAATAACTTCTAAAAAATTAACACTTGATTCATCACATCTAATCTAATTGCATGCATTAGAAACTAAAAATATGAAAGCATCCATAACACATTGACACAAAGATTTGGCGACCCATAAACCTTCCAAACAGAAAGTAGAACTAGGTTGGGGATGATACCCACAAACTTTAGTACTACAACATAAAGTTTTCCTATTAAGGCTTACATTGATGACTTCTAATGATCTACCCTATTAGGAGCAATTAGGACTGCTAGGTCCACCTTGTGAGAGGATTTACAAACATACAATGAAGTATGCACTTGGTAAAGAGATTTATGAAACATTGTTAGGTCTAGCTTGTTAAAAGATTTTGACTAGTTCACTTGTTAGGATGAAGAAATAGATCTCTAACTTGCAACTAAGTTTTTTGATAGAGAATCCTTAGTGTACTAATCACCTTTCTATGATAGATATGTCTCTACTGCTCCTTATATTGTTATGGCCTTTACAATTCTTTATCTGCTACATTCATAACTTGAACTTTTCGCATCCACATTCACATGCATATTTCACATTTGCATTCTTACATTGGATATGATACAATACATTATATATATATGTATGTATGTATGTATGTATATATGTATATCAATCCAAATATGCAAACTACAAAGTTAGTCATGCTATAAGTTAACACATCATCATGCACTTGGTAGACATAGAAGCTCTATCCATACTGATCACTTTTAAGTAGTCTTGAACTTGATCTATACTAGTGACTTAGTAGATATTGTGCAACTTGGCAAACACTAAATCACTTGGTTAGCATAAAGTAGCTTGGTTAACACTAACTTCGCACCACATGAACTAAGAACTCGGTATACATTGCTCGGTAACCACTAGGATTAGTCCAAAGGACTCAATAGAAACTATAGAAATTAGTGGCTACTCAATTACATGGGAAACACTTTAAACTATTCAATGAGCTTAGTAGCTATACAAAATCTGAATAAGTGTGTGTCACTAATAAAAAACTTGACTGCTATGCCAACAAGTTCTACTAAAGGTGATAATAAGGTTCTCACAACTGATGTTGATAAAAGGAAGAAATTCAAGGGGAAAAGGAAACATATAGACTACTCTAAAATGCAATATTTTAGATGCAAGAATATGGTCTCTCAATAGAAAAATACCTTGATAGATTGAAACATCAAGCTTCATGTGCAAATTTTATCAAATCAAATATATATTCAAAGAGATGTCCATCTTGAAGAACTTTAAAACATCCATAATACATGTGAATTAAGAGGGATTTCTATAAATTATTGCAAAATAAATGTATCATACTATATAAGTGACCATGGCATGGTTATAGTTTCTAAGATGGATTCTAAAAATAATTGATTATTGTACAATATTATGCTATAATTATTTGAGCTTGCGTACGTCATAAAAAAGTTATCACTTTCGAATGATCACCACTTGTATTTGCATAAGTTATTAGAAGGTGGCGATCTTACAATAACTAAAATCATGATGTACATTTTATGTAAAGATTGAAACAGATCATGACAAGTTATATTTTGCAAATCAACAACTATGTGCTAGATGTCATTCCCTTGA
This sequence comes from Cupressus sempervirens, assembly GCA_028749045.1. Classification (NCBI taxonomy): domain Eukaryota; kingdom Viridiplantae; phylum Streptophyta; class Pinopsida; order Cupressales; family Cupressaceae; genus Cupressus; species Cupressus sempervirens. Next base: position 659,848,107 of record CM053784.1, read on the forward strand.
TGGTCTATGAGTTGTTTGTATAGATATATGATAGGTATTCGGTGAATATCATGTGTTGATATTCTAAATTTCATTGCATTATTGAGTGCTTTTTGAAAACCTGTTAGAAATGTTTATAATAACTAGGGGGGAATTAGTTACACAATGTCTATATCTAACACTTGAGTAACTAATCATTAAACACATCACTATTCTACTTATCTTTCATATTCTACTATTGCTCGGTCTCTTAACTTGAATTGCATTATGAAAAAATCATCACATGTAAAACATTCATAAGAAATTAATCACAATATGACACAATGATGTTACATTGAAACCCAATTTGGGAAAAACCACCAGCAACATGTCACTCTTTTTCACCCTTTCGAAGTGAGCTCTATTAGGAGCCAACTCAATTAAAGGTTACATTAGACACTATAAAATGTGGCATGGTTAGAGGATTTAATCACCCTATTAGGAGAAGCCTTGTAAGAGGATTTTGATCATTCCATTAAGAATGTCACCTAGTTAAATGATTTATATAGACTAATAACTCTTCAAATGACTGTTAGGTCAACTTTTTTTTAAATGATTTTAATACAAACTATTTACAATGATAAGAAAGAAAATAGTAGGTTTTTATCTATGTGATTACAACTCATTTTTCTCCAAGGTTCATATTCTTTGTTTAGTCCTTTTGTTGGTTCATTGATAAGCCTTTCATTGTCATCTATGAGCTTGATCTACTTGGACACCCTTCAAGTAATTAGTCCACTCTTGTTATCAACACTTAAGCCTTCTACTCAAATTCACTTATTAATAACAACATGACATTAGTAGGCTTTTCTCTGTTATCTTTGTATCCACTCACTTGTTTGTCTTTGATCAACTTTTCTCTGTATGACTTCCTTCACATACAAAATTACACACACACACACACACACACACACACACACACACACACACACACACACACACACACACACACACACACACACACACACACACACACACACACACACACACACACTAGTGGGGGATGAACTTGACACCAAATGTTTGGTTGTGTATCACCTTAAATAGGCAATCTATGCTTTACCATTTTCTATGTACATCCACCCTAGATCTTAGGGTTTATGATTAGATTCAACTTGATTCAATGCATATGTATATCTTCTTGATCATCCTCTAAAAAATTATCTAAAATCCTTCTATTAGGTCTTTACCTAATCATCACCTTGAATTTAATGATCCAACTCATCAATCTTATCTTAAGCATGTTTTACATCTCCCCAAAAATCAACTAAGTCAACTTGATCTTACAATTTCTTTGAATTACGTCTTTTACTATTACTCAACAATTACTAAATTTTGACACTCGGTCAAAACTGAAATATCCAGTTGCTAAAAGTCTTTGTGGTTCGATATCAACTAACTTTTTCAGTTGATGGTGATGCTTGGTCAATACTAGATTTTCTTGGCACTAATTGTGGCTTGGTTGACACTAGCATTACATAGGACTCCTTAGTATTTTACTCATTTTCTCAGCTTGGCTTAGCTTCCTTGATATAAATAATTTCTTTTTTTTTTTATCAAAGTCTATCTAATCAAATATCCATTGTAACTTCCTTTTCATCACTTCAATCTTTCCTCTAGGTGCTATAGTTGTGAGTAACTCTTAAATCTTGTTCATCACTCAAATAAATATGACATTCAACTTAGGTAGCAATATGTCTCATCCATAGATTTGACATCAATGAAAAAACAACAATTGTTCCAATAGAAAGTTTCCAACAATCTCCCTCTTTTGCATTGATGGCAACATCTTAAATATCTGAAATACCAACAATAACTTAGTTACCATAAAATCAAAAATATTTTACTTCAATGAGTGACCACTATGCTTAGTCTCATTCTAATTCTCATCCATCCAAACTTTCAAACCCCCTCTCTCAGTTTTCTCACTTTCATGATTCTCTCTGTCTGAGATTTCTCTTTCTTTTCTTAGTAATCTTGTGACTTCTTAGTAATCTCTCCCTCTTTCATCTTAGATTCTCAATAATCTCTCCCTCTTTGACAGTAGTGCCAAAGATGTGTAGCTACCTCAGCTTCAAATTCTTCGGACATATGAATTATGTATATTTTGCATGTCCGGCTGATACTTGTCATTTGTTTATGACTGATTTTTTAATATTGTACTAAATTATTCTACCTTAGGCATGTCCCAAAGTAGAGCTGTATTGCACCATTGTGTAGAATGTTTTGTTTAGTACATGTGATGCACTACATGTTGGCTTCTTAATTAGCCTTAGTTAGGGGAATAACCCCTCATTTACCTCTAAGATATTCATGAGCATCTTTGGGTAGTGGTTTTGTGAATATGTCAGAAATGTGTTTCTTTGTATTCACATATTCTAGCTTCACTTTTGCACTGATTCTCTCGTGTACTGATACTTGATAGCAATGTTCTTTGTTTTAGTGTGCATCATTGGATTCTTTGAAATGTTAATAACACTTGTGTTATCATAATAGGTAACTATTGGATCAGTAATCTCTTCTTGCATGCCTTTCAACAATTGCTTAATCCACATCATATTTGAATAATTCACTACAGTTGTCACATACTCGGCTTCAGCTATTGATTGGGAAATACAATTCTGCTTCTTCCTTGTCTATTCCACCAATATCTTTGCTAGAAATAATGCATCTCCACTAGTTCTTTTCATGTCATCAATATTTCTTGCCCAACCTAAGTCAGTGAAAACCTTCAGTTCAAATCTGTCACTTTCCTTCTAGTATAATACATAGTCTTCTAGACCTTTCATATATTACATTGTCATCATGTGATTCTCTTTAGGATTTTCTGAAAAATTTAACAACTATCCCAACTGCCAATGTAATTTGTTATGAACATCATGTTGTAATTTTTCTATCATGGATCTATATAGGGCCTAGTTCACATCAGTAGAATCATCATTTTTAGATAGCTTATGTCTTGTAGACATAGGTGTGCTCACTAGCCTTGAAAATTCCATACCAAAAGTCTTCAATATTTCCTTGATGTGTTCAGTTTATGAAATGAAAATATAACACTTCATTTAACATACTTGTAATCCAACAAAGAACGTGATTTAACCAAACATAGACATTTCAAATTACTTTTTCATTTCAGCAACAAATGATCTATATAATTCTTCTCTTCCTCCAAATTTGATATCACCAATAAATATCTTAGATAATAATACTTTATTGTTCTTACCATTCTACAAATATAGATTTATGTAATCATTTGTCCTCTCTAAAACAATTATCACTAAATAGCTATGTAACCTTTCATACCATGCTTTGGTGCTTGCTTCAATCCATAAAGAGCCTTTTCAATTTACGTACCATGTTTCTCTTGTCTCAATCTACAAATTCTTTGGGCTATTCAATGTATACCTCTTGATCAGTATACCATTTAAAAATATAGATTTGACATCCATTTATTCTTGTAGGATAAGTATGCAAGTAGAGTTTTGACTCCTTCATGTTTGGCCACAAGTGAAAAAGTTTCTCCATCATCAACTCCTTCTTGTGCATAACCCTTGCATATGAATGTTGCTTTTTTTCTTGTTATTTCACCATTTTCATTGAGCTTTTTCCTAAAAACCCACTTTATCCCAATGACATTTTTTTCTTTAGGTCTTGGCACTAAGGTCCAGGTATTGTTCTTCTCAATCTAGTCAATTTCTTTGTTCATAGTCTATATCCAATATTCACTGTCTAACGAATATTTTATTGTTTTAGGCTCAAACTGACATAATAAGCATGTGTCACCTTTGCATTTTCTCCTTGTCATCACACTTGACTCAACATCTCCAATGATTTGATCAGGTTTATGGTGTCTTCTCACATATTTTACTAATACAGATAGGTTTCTTCTTGGCTTTTCCTTGGGTTTATCTAGAAAAACAATCTCAAGCTCATTTCCTCTTTCTTGTTCTGGTTTTGAATGCTCGATATTCACTGTCTAATGGTTGGTATTTCCTCTTTTTGACATGATATCTTCAATCTGTTGCTTGGCACCCACTCTCTGTTTCTCAACAATTTGCATTTTCAGTCCATCATTTCATGTCTAATGGGAACTTGCAACTTGACTTGTCTATTCATTTTGAGTGCTAGGAGCATTGACATCCACATAGATGAATGTACTATAGTCTTTAGGTTCTTCATTACATGAGGCATCACCTTTTTTTGTAAACTCATCACCTCTCACATTTGCACTTTCTCCAACTTTTTTAGTGTTAGAATTTAAACACTTATACGCTTTTCTTTTTGTGGGATAACCTAGGAATATTCCTTCATCACTCTTTGCATCAAGTTTTCCATTCCTATTATCTTTCACTATATAGAATCTACTTCCAACTATTTTGAAATATTTAACATTAGGAGCATAACGATACCATAGATCAAAAGGTTTAGGATTTGTACCTTTCTTGACTTGAAATTTATTCAGGGCATAGACAACAATATTAATAGATTCTCTCCAATATTTCTGTGATATGCATTCCTCCATCATTAGTGTTCATACATAATCTATTATTGATTTCTTTCTTCTTTCATCTATCCCATTTTTGAGGAGGGGTCCTTCGTACTGATATTTGTCTTTTAATTCGTCTGTCATCACAAAATGTATTGAACTCACGTGAAATGAATTCACCACCTCTATTAGATCTCAAAAACTTTAGGCTCTCCCCTATTTCTATTTTTAACTCTAGCTAAATACCACTTGAATAATTGAAAAGCTTCATATTTAAATTTAAGAAACATCACAGTCATCATTCTAGAGTAGTCATCCAAAAATAGAATAAAATATTTATCTCCATAGTAACTTTTAACATCAATGGGTCCACATAGGCTAGTATGAACTAATTCCAAAATATCATTAGCAATTTATGCTCTACTCTTAAAAATAGACTTGGTCATCTTTCCTAACTGACACTATTTACACATAGCATTGTCAGGCTTCTTCAGTTTAGCCAATCCACTCACTTTACTAATCTTATTGATATTTACCAAATTATCAAAATTTACATGACATAATCTTTTATTCCATAACCAAACATCTTCTTGTTGTGTAAACATACATGTTTCTCTCGATAGGTCTAGATAGAATAAGTTACCTCTTGTTTGCTCATCAATTCCAATTATCTTACCATCATCATCATCATTATTCTTTTCTTCAGCAATATAACAATACTAATTACCTTTTTCATCCTTTCTTCTTCTGTAGTATTTTTCATGTCTCTTCTTCCTTTGCACTTGCTTTCCTTCTTTTCATCCTTATCTTCTTTGTTAAGATATCTAGCACCAAGATGACCAACTTTGTTGCATGAAAAACAAATAATAGGTAATTTACCTTTGTATTTACCTCTTCCTCTTTCAAACCATTTTACAATGAGGGATTCAAGTTCATCAATCTCATCATCAGAACTATCCCTTTCACTCTTCACATGTTTTCATTTCTTCTTGCTAAGAATTAGTTGTAGCTTGAAAGTAGATTTAATGGTAGCAAGTGTGTAGTTATCAAACTAGACATCTCAAAAGTAGTAAGTCTACTAACTACACCTTCTAAGGTCAAATTTCTACCTAGTGTGCATCTTAGTTCTTGAATTGTAGAGACCCTAATGGCAAAGATAGGGAGTAGAGTCCTCAATACCTTGCTTATCACTCTTTCATCTTCAATTGTTTCATTTGCTCCTTAAATAGCATTAATAACCTCTTTAAATCTTGTGCAATATTGTACTATGTTTTCACGTTCCATAATTCTTATATCATCAAATTTACGTTTCAAGATTTCTATTTTGGCTCTTATTACATTGTCATCACCTCCATATATGGTCTTCAATCTGTCCCACATCTTCTTTGTAGTATTGCGATATTTTATGCAATCAAACTTGACATAGCTTAGGGATAAGGAAATCTCCAACATTTCTTGTTTGTGATGTAACTTTTTTCTTAGTTCTTCACTAGTTAGAGGAGTAGTTTTTACCTCTACATATTCGTTGCTCAAAAAATTAATAGAAGCATCACTAATACTGGATATGTCTAGCTTCATCAGTGTCTACCATTCAAGAAAGTTCTCCTTATATAGCTTGGGCAGATCTCTCTTGTTGGTCATGATCTTCAGCTTTGAGTACCTTCAAACTTTTCTCTATAAGCACTGAGCTCTAATACCAATTTTAAGAAATGTTTAGAATAGCTTGGAGGGGGAGGAGGGGGGGTTAATCAATTATTCAATGTCTATATGTAGCACTTGAATAATTAAACATTAAACACATCACTATTCTGCTTATCCTATGTATCCAGCTATAACTCAGTCTCTACTATACAATTGTGATAAACTTAACTTTCATTGCATAATGAAAACATCATCAAATGTAAACAATTCATAAGACATTAATCACCTTAAATAGGAAAACTATGCTTTACCGTTTTCTACATGCACTGTAGAACTTAAGGTTTACAATCAGATTCAACTTGATTTAATGTATTTGTACATTTTCTTGATTGTCCTCTAGAATCATTTTGTTAGGTCTTTTCCTAATCATCACCTTGTATTTAATGATCAAACTCATCTATATTATCTTTAACACACTTTACATCTCTGAAGAAATCAACAGACTTGGCTTGATCTTATGATTTCTTCAAATTTGATCTTTTAATGTCACTCGATGATTACTGAATTTTGACATTAAGTCAATACTAAAATACTTGATCACTAAAAGGCTTTTTGGCTCTGTGTCAACTAACTTTCTTGGTCGATGCTAATGCTTGATCAACACTAAATTTTCTTAGCACTAGCTATGGTTCGGTTGACACTAGCATTACTCAACACTCCTTAGTATTTTACTCTTTTTCTCATCTTGACTTAGCTTCCTTGCCATAAAAAATTACTTTGATTTATCAAAGTTTATCTAATCAAATGTCCATTGTAACTTCTTTTTCATAACTTGAACCTTTTTCTCTAGGTGCTATAGTTATGAGTAACTCTCAAATCCTATTCATCAATCAAATAGATATGGTATTTAGATTAGGTAGAAATATGTGTCATCCATATATTTGACAGCAATGACAAAACAACAATTGTTCCAATTGTAAGTTTCCAACAATACCATGTGTTGATATTTTGATAGGCCAATACTAAGAGTATTTGGTGAATTCCATGTCTTCATATTACAATATGCCAATACTCATAATATCAAATGTGATATCAAAATAGTGAAGATCTTCTTATCAAGATATCCTTAAATTTTGTCATTCTAAATATTACCAATGGTGTAATATCTATGAGTTTATCCTTCTAAACTAAGAGGGTGATTTAGTGAATAGTTTAGTTGGATAAAATATTGAAGGTATATTGATGTACAATATATTTCTATTATTATTATTATTATTTTTTAGAGGTAATCATCTGAAGCCTAGATTATTTATTATTCATTTATTATAATAGTTAAGATTTATTATTATTATGTGTTACTCTCAAGTAGATTTGAACCCAATACCTCACTAATAAGAAACTCAAAATTTATCATTACATTGTAGGCTCTTGCCTTATTTTTATTTTTTATTATTTCACATGAAAATATTGTGTGTGTGTGTGTGTGTGTGTGTGTGTGTGTGTGTGTGTGCACGCACGCACCCTGATAGGAGTGACCCATAGAGGGTTCATGTCCTATCATGAATGTGGCTCCAAGTCACCACACATATAGACTTTTGAAACCAATGATTTTTTTTTTTTCATTTAATTATATTTAGTAGCATCCGACAATATGATTTAGTTAGTCTCAATTAATTATATTAATTGTATGGTTTATAGTTTGAATGTGTATACATACATATGCCTGTGTTTATATATATATATGTATGTATGTATGTATGTATGTATGTATGTACACACACACACACACATATATGTATGTATGTATGTATGTATTTATATATGTATTTATATATGGATGTATATATACATATAAATACATACATATACACACATATGGCTTACATGCATAGATATATATATATATATATATATACATACATATATACATACATACAGACACATACATATGTATGTACACACATTCAAATTATAAACTATGAAATTAATACAATAAATTGAGACTAACTAAATCATACTGTCAAATGCTACTAAATATAATTAAATGAAAAATTTATCATTGGTTTCAAAAGTCTCTATGTGTGGTGACTTGGAGCCATATGTCCTTGTGTGCTTGTTGAAAACACCTTGGTGCTCATTCTTAGCACTTTTGTACTCATCAACAACATTTTCAATTGTCCACTATCTAATTTGAGGTTTTACAACTCACTAAGTATGGTAGAGCATTGTCTTACAATATGTGACTTAGAAGCAATATATGTATTGTTTTATATCATTCATAGTCTTTTAGATTTAAAAGGTCTTATATACATTAACATATAAATTAATGAAAAGGGCTTAAGGATCATTTTATATAATTTAGTAAATCAAATAAATCTGATCTTCAAATTTAACATTCTTTTGGAGTGAAATGCTCTACGAAATACATTCTTAAATATATATTCACTATCTACACACCAAGTAATAGTTTTATAGTCATCTACATCACATGCATCATAAGCATCCATTGTCTCACACTACCCATAATATATTAGAGCTTAAAAGTAGAATCATGCAAGACTAAAATATCAGAGTTCAAAACATTAAGTTTTATAGAGTAAATTTTTGAGGTGGAGACAAAAAAACCATCCTTTTAAACAAAAATGTTAAATTCAGACCTTTTTTCTTTGTTAAGTAGAACATGAAGAATTTTTCGATAAGTTAGGAATTTGCATTTTCTCAATTATGTACACTTTTTCTAATGTGTGTGTCCAACAATAACATTTACAAGAGGGAAACTTTAACATTTCTTTAGTGTGATGTATCATGGACTATGCAAAAGGAATGATTCTTATGGTGCATTGTGATGGTTGGATGGTCCTACCATTCTTGTATCATTCTAATCAGTGTAGTCAACAAGTTTATTTTTTATGGTGGAGACTCAGGGTTCACAAATATATGATATTGTGTATGTAAAATGTTAGACATTGACAAAGAGATCATTTATGCTTAAAAGGGTAGTTTAAGACTATCCTAGAGCTTATAAGAATGTAAGGTGTATAGGGATAGGAAATATTATTGAGATAGGGGTGAATTAGTAATTACCAACTTAAACAATAAATCACATTCCTCAAATTCTTTTATAGATTTATAGATTATAACTTAGTTAACCTGTAATAGCATTATGAATTACCATAACATTAAAAATCCATGAAACATTAAGTAAATATCCACACAACATCAAAATCACTATTTATCTTGTGAAAAATTGATTAAGGTGAAAACCATGACATGAGATCAATGCCCATAAATAGTTGTATTCTTCTCAAATAAACGTAGTTAGGAGCTTGTTTGGTTAAGGGTTACAAAAAGACTATTAAATGTTACTCGATTAAGGGATTTCCCTAGAGCCCCATGAACTCCTCATACCCTATTAGGAGTAACTTGGTTAGATTATTTTAGACACACTTTTGTGAATGCCACCATATCAAACAATTTACAATAAACCTATTAGGGTCATTTGATAAAGGATTTTTACTATCACAATGGCTAGAGAGTAATGACTACAAATGATATATAGCTTGCAATAACTCTACTATCAAATACCAAAAAGTTCCTTAGCACAATAATATACCATTTGCATCCCTGATCAAATATATATCCTCTTCTATAGTCACAACAATCCTTCACTGACCAGTTCCTCTATACAACTAATATCCTCTCCCATTATCCTCCTTCTCATCATGATACTGTGTTGCCAAACTTCTTGATCCCCCCCCCCCCCCTCCCTTTTTATAGCAATACTTCTATCATATACCCTATATCTAGTTCCAATAATCATAATGTCATCATTCAACCATCCTTACAATTTCATTATTTCCATGGATATGTCAATGAAAAATTTGCATAGAAATGTGGGCACTCATCCAAACAATCTTGAAATTGTAGACAAAGTATTTGAGTTAATTTAACTAAAAAATAGAAAAAAAAGATAACATTCATTATATTTTTTCTTCTAAATAGTCAAGTTGGTCATTTTAACATGCAACCTTCACCAAAGTAATAATTTTTTTTGAAAGAGTAAAAACAAAGCTATGTTGAATTATACCCTTTCCCTATGAACCAAATCAATAGGTCACAATGTTGAAGAGTTGTCTATTTGTTTCTTCATGCATTTTACATTTTGTCATTAAATTTTAAATTCTTTACATATTTTATTTACATTTTGATTATTTTCTTAAATTGGTGCTAGAGATTCCAAATCCCAATCTTTAAGAAACTTTACATCCTAAGAACCATTAATAAGGACCCTAGGGTAACTCTTAAATGGGAAATCACATGAATGCACCAATAAATCTCCAATAAAACTTACAAGACAAGTTTTTAAGTCATTTGTAATAACACAAAGTTAATTTTTTTAGTTAGTTTCTAGACGGAAGTCCATCATGTACCTATTTTAAGACATAATATTAATAACAAGTAGATACTATGATATTAATAGATAAATATTCATAATAAAATCATATATAAAATCTATTATAAATAAAATAATATTTAAGATAATTGAATAAAAACACGATTACAATGAATGAATAAGTAAATAAATTAACTATAAGATAGAATATCGTAGAAACTATGTTATCTTTATAAATATATTTTAATAATAAATGATAATAAACATAAAATAAATAATATAATATAGATTAGTATGAATTAACTAAATCTAATGAAAAATGAAAAGATATGTAATAAAGAAATGCGACTTCTTCAAATTAAGATATAAAAGTGAGGAGAGTTATTTGAAAGAAGGAGAAAGAAGAGGAGAAGATAAGAATTAAGGAAATATTAATGGTTGCATCATGGGTAAAAGCACAAACTTGTGTCACCATTTGGAATATCTAGGAGGGTTAGGACCGAAATGGTTATGATCAAAATTATTATGGTTGAAAGTGTTATGGCCGAACCCATGTGGTGTCAAGTGGCATTGATGTGGCGTAAAGGTGGAAAAATGGTTAAGGCAATAAATGATTTTGGCCGTAACACGTTTGACCAAATTTTTTTTTTGAAAATTAATGAAGAAAATTATTTCTCTTATATGAGGTCACGTAAGTGGGTGTAAAAAATAACCATGGGTTTTGGCTGAAACTATCTATGTGTCATCCTATGTGGCGGCCACACAAGCAAAATTAGACTTTTTTAAAACTTCTCACTTCTAATGCTAATTTCTCCATTAAAAATGAAGATTATTCAAAAACTTAAAATACCCTTTTGTAGATCATGAAGTCAAGATTGTGGTCATATAATTTTTATATTATTTTAGAGTAGTTATAATAAGTTATACTTTAAAAATATTACAAATAGGTACTTTAAGATTCAAGAAGATGTCACTTCAAAAAAGGAAAAAAATAGTAAAAGTTGTTTGAAAAATTAAAACTTTACATGTACCTCTAGAGAAGAGAGTCCTCTTCAAGAATATGTAACTTGTTTTAAAAAAATGTGTAGATTTGATAGGAAAATTTGGTAGAGAAATAAAACTATCAATTTCTATTATGTTCAACTTTGAACACTTATAACTTTAAGAAAATACATTGAAAATATTTTTTTTTGTCCACTAGATATAGATGTCAACTATAACATATTACAAAATCTGAGAAAAATATGATCATTTGCATATATTTGTTTGGTGAGAACGAAACTCTATATTTTTAGCTTTAAAAAAAAAATTAAAAATGGACTTTAAAAATTAAAGAAGTGTAAAACATGTTTCTCAATTTAAAAAACCAAAAATTATAGACTAAAACTTCATCAAATTTTACACATTTCAATAGTTTACACCATGTTCAAATTCTAAACACAAATGCCACTTTTATGTCATTAAAGTTGAATGGTTTATGTTCTGATATCCTTTTCCTTTATAAAAGGTGACACAGGTTTGTGTTTATCCCCTCACATCTTAGACAATAAGTTACACAAGAATTTGTACATGAGGCAATATGGTTGCATCACATCTTGGAAAATATGTTGATTTAATAAGATCAAACTATTAGCATGAATGTTGATCTAGTATTCTTTTGGGGGAGTATCCAAAGAATTTCTTGAATGGTTGGAGATATTATTAGCATGATTGACATGTTGCATTCATGACTATGTTTTTCATTGATGTCAACATAGTATTGCTTCTGTAAACACCGAAAGAGTAATTGACAAGGAACAAGCTCTCACACACTATGTATTGATGATGAGGTCAAACACAACTAAGGATATGTTCTACATTATGTCCTGATAATGTGGACAAGTCCACGTGTAGAGAGTCAAAGACATGCAAGAATTATTTAAGAGTTATAGAGCATAATGTGTAGATAGAGTACCTAAGAAGTAGTTTCTAATGTTTGGATTGTATCTCTTAACATAGATATAATCATGATAAGAGAAGTTACATAGTGACTTTAGAGAGTCTGATGATGATTTCAATGAGTGTGTGAGGTTCAAGGTCACACGTGTGAGAAGTTGTATTTACTATAAGCCAATAATGTTGTCTAATTGCGAAAAGATGAAATGAATTATAATATCTTAATGAGGTCATATTATATAATTAATTGAGAAAGCCTCATGGCCATCTCAGTGAACTATTTTGAGGGTGTGGTATAAAGGAAGGTTATTTTCCTTGTGATGAAGTGAAATTAAGTGTGATATGCGAAGATAAATTGGTAAATGTGAGCAAGCAATCCAAGGGATTAGATGTGAGGTTTGGTGATCTAAAATTGAGATCAAAAGGGGTTAGGTCCAGTCAAGATGACAAAGAAGGAGTTCAAGTTATTATACATTTTATTATTTTCCAAGGAATAATACGAAAGCCAATTAGACAATGTGTTTGGTGGTCTTGCCCATGAGGTCATTTGGATAGTGGTTCGATCTGTCTTCTACAACTCCTAATAGGGTTGGAGTCTCCTAATAGGGATTCAAAGTTTCCTAGCAAGGATTGATATGTATTGAATGTATTTCATTGGGTCTTAACATAGTCTATACTCCTATAAGGAACTTTTATATTAGTACATAATTTTGTGGGTACCATCTCCACCAGGGTTTTGCCTTTGATCAAGGGTTTCCTTAGTTAACATCTCTCATGTTATTATGTCCATGTATCTTCTTATGGTTTTTTATTATATTTTTAAAATGCTTAAGGATTAATAAGGTTGATAAAGTTATATTGATCTAATAACTCACTCACCCCCCATCTCAATTAGCTTGGTGGACTTTAGTTTCTAACACAACCATCAATTTTATTTTATGATAATCAAGGAGTATTCAAACTTGTCAAGATTACTATTTTTCATGAATATGACAAACATAGTCAGTTTTATTTCCATTGTATTTGAGAACAAGTAGTGATCAAGCACCACATTTAGATCTCACTTTGTCCCTCCATTTTAGAGGTTGTTGATATACTTACTCTTGGAAAAGTTAAATTTGGGCTCTTTCAGGAGTCTCTTTGTAAGCCTAATTTATTAAGGGGAGAATATGAGAAAAATAAATTAGCATTAATAATATGGTGATTAGGTTGGTTGGTTAGCTAGTTATGTACTCAACTCAACTAGTTCTTGGTTTCTATTTATCCATCCTAATGTATGTTCAATCTCACTACAATGCAAACTAATTAATTTTCTTTTATAAATGTGCGCCTTTCAAATCAATAGAAGAAATTATCTAGGTGCTCAAGGACAAGTAATTTAAGTAAGGGTGGACTATCATGTCCCCATTTTAAGATATAATTTTGAAAATAATTCGATAATAGAATAGTTTCAAATAAATAATGATGATAAACTTATACATAAACTTAATATTAAAATATAAAATAATAAATAATAATAAAATATTATGAAAATAACATATATTAAATATATTAGCTTTGATAACATTTAAAATAACTAAATAACAATAAGACTACAATGAATGAATAAGTAAATAAAATTAACTATAAGAGGATCAAACATGCCTAGTGTCTATGGGCCTTTGCTTTCCTCTTTTGTCATTTTTTTTTTGCATAGTTAATAGCATTTGGCTTGACATGGTTACTATGGTCCTTATTGTAATTTTGGGATGCTATTTTAAAACTGTTATGTTTAATTTGGTTCTCTTTAATGGCCAGTACTTTAAGACTTAGTTATCCTATTAGGTTATCATCTATGTTTTGGATAATAAGTTAGACTCTGATACTCAAAACACTCTACTTTATTTTTTATTAAGTTTTGTTCTCTGGTCGGTCTCTAGCTATTTGTATTGGAGATAATATTTTATGATGCTTGGTTGTAATGGCCTAGGGTAGGTAAGTTTAGGTACTTCTATGTTGTTACTCAAGTTGAGGACCCTTATCCAACCTCCTTTAATAAAAAAGTATAACAAAGAATATTGTAGAAATTATGTTTTTGATTAAGAAGGCAAGTAAAGGCCCGAAACCCATAGAACAACATAGAAAATCACACAGTGCAAAATTCTAAGCCATTACAACCAAGGAGCAAATGAAAACAATACTAATTATTACAACCAACTAACTTGAACCTTCTAACAAAATTAATAAAAAAACTTGTCATAATTGTAGAGTATCAACAACCAAATCACTACTATTGTAACTGTAATACTATTATTTGTAAACCTTAAATTCTCCTAGCTAGAAATAATCTTGGTGCCAGAGTCCATACTTAAACAGACACAATTTCTACCCATATAAAGCATCATAGTAATAATAATACATTATCTAAACTAGTAACCCACAATATTTTTAAATAGAATTTTAAAATCAAACATGGAAAACAAACTAGTAGATCCTAAATAACTAGGCTTTCTCAATGGCTTCCCAATCATTGACTAGGTTGTTAATGTCTCCAGTCTACTCCTTAGGATCCTTAGAGCCACGTACATCATTTGGCCTGTCCTCCTTAAGCATCCTAGCTTTTCTTAACTTACTCTTCCTTGTGATACTTCTTAAGAGCACCTTTCTTATCCTTTCCCATTAAATTTTGCACAAAGTAGAAAGAAAAACACAAAATTTAGTGTTAATCATGGCCTCAAAATACAAATAAATCAAGACATCAATCTTTCTTTGAACGTCCCTTATGTTCCTTATGAAATTATTTTCCATTTCTCCTAGAAAGATATGTACCTTATCATTAAGATGCTTTAGCTCCTTATTGTTAGTTTCCACATTTTGGTTCTTCTCAGGGAATTCCTCCTCAAACCCAAATCCACTTCAATTTGGGCTTCATGCGTGTCTTGAATTTCTTTGATAATCTCATCTTACATTAAATAGAATCAAATACCACTTATATTATAATATATACTAGAATTAAAATTAATTTAAAATATATGTGCCCCTAAAGTAAATAATTTGTTATAGTTATAATAAAAATATAATTATATTATAATATTTAATGGAATTTCAAATAGTTTTAAAATGACATGAAATATAAATAGACTATTAGATCCAATTTCAAATGTTAAACAATAAAAACAAAGTTTTTACATCTTAATCTATAAATAATCATATACTAAGTGTAATATTATTAAAGAACCTATATACATTAAACACAATTAGTTTAGAAGAGATTCGCATTACTTCAAAAAATATATATAATATATAGATATTCGGTAGATAAAAGTACTACTTAATATATAGACATTGGGTAGATAAATATAAGTTATTTTGAACACAAGTGATTATAATATTTTTTAAGAAAAATAAATTATATTTTATATTAAAATGGTTTGAATTCAAACTTCTATTAAATTAAGCTAAAAGTGAGGTAGTGAATCAAGATTACTGTAAACCATTATTAGAGTAATTAACTTTGTAAATATGAAATAGTTTAAAGAAATAAACATATCTATTATTTTGATAGACATTGCCCATTATAAATTTTGTAATGTTGAGATTTTTTTTATAACCGAATTTTTATTTAATGTTTAAACATGAAAGATTTATAAAATATATAATAGAATAATTATTAATTTGTATAACACAAATAAAATTTAAAATTTAAAATATAGTGCATACTAAAAAGTAGCATTAAGTCGTAGTGTTTCCAAGAAATTCCCTAATGAGACCCAAATCATTTCAGCCAATCACAGTGCAAAAATAGCTTTTTTGATAAATATTAAAGTAGATATGTCACATATATACTATAGAGAAAATGTAAAATAAACTCAGAGAAGAAAAATTCTTAGTAGTTATTGATTGAAATGGATCAATTTAATCACTAGTTAATGAAAAGTGATTACAATAGTATATGTCTATGACAAATACTAACAAGTAACAAAGTAATTAATTTTTATTTTTGAAGAAAACACTTTGACATTTTACATACATGTCTAAGATGCATTTGAAACTATAAGTTTTAATTAAAAACTTCTTTTTCTCTCTCCAAGAATAAACATCACATACTAATAATGATTTATTCATAGACAAAACATGTTAAATAGTAACAAATTAACTTACTTTTTCTAAACATATATTTTTTAACCAATAGGCTATTTGTGGGAACCTTGTCTTTTGAAATCAAAATTTTGATGGAAAAGTTGTTAGTTTGCGTTAAAAATTGTAAATATTTCCCTTTAATTATGTACCAACCAATTTTTATCTCACTCCATTTTTAACTCTTATTTTTTGATATTTATTAGTTGTTATCTTCACTTTTAACTATTCTTTTTCTTTTTATATTTATTTAAAAAAACTTACTTGTGATCTCCACATTAGATCTCTATTTATTTAACTTTTATTTTTTAAATTCAGTAAAACTTTTGTTTTTAAATTATTATTATTATTTTTTTATTAGTTTATTATTCTTTAAATATTGTCTTTTAATTTCTATATTTTATTTAGTAGACGTTGCTATTTTTTCATATTTGATAAATTGAATTTAAATAAATAATATTTGTTAATCTATTTAAAAGATTTTAGTAAATATTATGTAATTTATTTTTAAAATTATTAATAATCTAATTTGTTCACATAAGATTATATTTAAATTCTCCACTTTTAACTATTGTTTCCTTTTCATATTTATTTAAAAAATAATTACTTTAATCTCCACATTAGCTCATGTTGTGGTATTTATTTATTTAACTTTTGATTTATAAAATTGATTTATGTTTTAGTTTTTAAATTATTTAAATCAATTTTTATTACATTAGTTTAGATTTCTCTTCAAATATTGTTTTTTAGTTTCTTTAATTTATTTAGTCAATAAAATATATTTGTTAGCGATGTTTTTTTTCATATTATTGTTTTGCTTCTTAATTTTTTATAATAGATTTTTTGATGGGTTATTTTAAAATGATTTTTTTCATATTTGATAAATTGAATTTAAATAAATAATATTTATTAATCTATTGAAAAGATTTTAGTAAATATTATATTATTTTAATTGAAAATTATTATTAATCTAATTTTTCACATAAGATTATATTGTAAAAAATTATTTTATTATCGAACTCTTGGCTTATGGTTAAGCACAAAAGCTCTAATTCTATATTGTATAATGTTTAATATAACCCTCCTTACTTTAATTTGTGATAAA
Organism: Cupressus sempervirens; assembly: GCA_028749045.1. Lineage (NCBI taxonomy): Eukaryota > Viridiplantae > Streptophyta > Pinopsida > Cupressales > Cupressaceae > Cupressus > Cupressus sempervirens. The sequence goes on from CM053784.1 coordinate 659,865,801, forward strand.
TGTTAGTAGCTTGTTTAACCCTTCTACTTTTAGACACTCAGGTTCTCAATTCTGTGATAAAAAACAACAAAATTTCTCAGAAATTTTTTGATGTGTTTTAATGAATCTTAAAAAAATCATGTTTGACTTTGTTTCTTTTTTTCCAAAGTCTTTCCATATTAACAAGCGCCTCTTATGTCAGACCCTCCCATTTGCTCAAAGAAATTCTTAAATCTTCCAATTGTCATCATTGTTTTGAATGGGTACATCAAGGTTGTCATTGACCCTTGGCCCGTGGCTAAACAGCAGAGGATTTACACCAACCGTGACGGTTTTTCCAATTAATTAATTAATTTATAAATCACATAACAACTGCTAGATAGACATTGTCCTGTCATTGGGCAGTGTTTGGATAACTTCCGTCTTGCAAAACCTGCAGAAACACCTGCTTTAAGAAAATCTATTATGTGGGTATTCTCAAGTCATTCCATTACATAAAAATTTTAACTTTGCAAATAATAGCCACTAAACAGAGTGTTAGAAGTAGTCAAACCCATGTGGCCGGTTAGTTACAACAAAACTGCCAGTCTGTCATACTTCCAGCCATTGACTATTAGTGCTGTCAAAATAATACTAGATCCTCTGCAATGTATGAGGAAGTTAGTTTATTTTCAACATGAATTCAGGGAAGCTCTACAAACTTATAGGTGTTGGAAGTCTCTATAAATAGAGAGAAATTGTAACACATTGTGTGCAATCATATTAATGAAATAATTTTGTTATCCGCTGTCACCATGTTTCTTTATAGTTTTAATTTTCAATATGGTATCAGGGCCTAGTTTAACCAGGTTCAGCTGGAGATTCATTTAAAAGTTCAGCTAGAAATATTGCTAGAGGATTTTGTTGAAGGAAAATTTATTGCTGGAAATGGTTTGTTTGCAGGGCTGATTTTTTTTTGGAGTGATATTTGATTGCAGGGCTGTTATGCTGCTAGAATATTGCTAGATTTGTTTGAAGGCTGATTTTTTTGCTAACATGAGTTCTTCAAATAAAGTTTTGTCTATCTTTGATGGAAGTGGTTTTGCAGATTGGAAGATTGCAGTCAAGAATGCTCTAAGAGAGAAGGCTTTACGGAGGATAGTAAATAAAGAAATTGGGGAACCTTAACAAACTGATAGAGAAAAGGAGTTGTGGAAATGCAAGTTGGAGCAAGCTAGAGAAGATATGTTGTTGTCAAATGAAAAGAAAGGCTAATCATTGAAGTCAATGTTTGCAATATGAAGATCACAATAGTGATAGTTGTAGCAAGAGGTGTACTATCGGTTGTATCCGACACTTCAAAAGTTTTTACTATATTGATGAACTATGTATCTAAAAAATATTCCTAGAGAACTAGCGAGCACAGCAGCTGGGTACCCATGTGACTCGGTAGATGGATTATTTTTCATATGGACTCAATATTAGTATGCTAGAGAAAAGTTTAGAGTTGGTTTACCTATCATTGGATCAATGGTTTTGTGAAGTTTGAAGGGTTTGTGGTAATCCAAAACCACTTGTTTAAGTAAATCTATTGAACGGTTTGTGGTAAGCCAAAACCACTTATTTAGGTGAAAAATCTAAAAGTCTTGAAGGGTTTGTGGTAAACAAAAACCACTTGTTTGGGTGAAAGATCCTAAAGCATTTTTTTCCGAAGAGTTTGTGGTAAGCTAAAACCACTTAACAAGAAAAATGAATTTTCTATGTTGTAAATGGGTACCTCAAAAGGCTTAATGCTGGGGCCTATCATGTTTAAATTTCTTATTGTAATTTCTCCCATTGAAAGAGTCTTTAGTGGTAGAAATTAAGGGAGGATGTTAGAAGTAGTCAAACCCATGTGGCTGGTTAGTTACAACAAAACTGCGAGTCTGTCATACTTCCAGCCATTGACTGTTAGTGCTGTCAAAATAATACCAGATCCTCTGCAATGTATGAGGAAGTTAGTTTATTTTCAACATTAATTCAGGGAAGCTCTACAAACTTATAGGTGTTGGAAGTCTCTATAAGTAGAGAGAAATTGTAACACATTGTGTGCAGTCAGATTAATGAAATAATTTTGTTATCTGCTGTCACCATGTTTCTTTATAGTTTTAATTTTCAATACAGAGCCGGTCAAACTGACATAAATTGAACAGGAAAATAGATATATTGAAAAATTAACTTGTTACTATTTGAAAGTAGCACTAGTGCGGTTTCTTGTAAGCCTGGTCATTCATCTTCCCTATATTTTGAAGTACACGTTATCCCGGCTTTGATACATTTTTTATACCAGATATTTTTCGTAATGAGAACTTTGTTTCCTGGATGCTTTGTTCTACGTACTATGAATTCTTTCTGCAAAACTATAAACAGAACTTATAGAAATAAAAAAATGCAATATTAGATTACTCACTGTTGTGAAGCATTCGACTGCACAAGAGGGATCCAATTCAAAGTAAAGGAAGAAATAATAGAGTAGTAACTTTTTGCAAAAGACCATCACAACTAATGAAGATTAGTCGTATCCTCCGCTTTTCTCATCTTTTGCAAAATGTCACCACCCTTTTATTTTGCCCAGAGGAATTTTCTCTTAAACCTTTTCTCGCCTGGTCTGCTCCCCTCCCCAAGAAGACACCTTAATATAAAGCTTGCCCAAACAACCCTAATAACTAATGTTTTAAGTCGTTCAGACAATGGTCGCTGAAGTTTTAATGAGCACAACTGTCCTTCGACAAAGAAGCTTCCGCAACAAAACCCTAGACTACTTATGCCACGTATATTAGATTAAACATGGGCTACTAAGCCATCGACAAGCTTTGCCCCAGCAGCTTTTCTTTGTGCTTCATTAGTTTTTGATTTATTTTTGTTGTCATGTAATATACTTAAATGGAATGTTAGCTTGGTGGTTTAATACGATGTCGTTGTTATCACAGTTCAATTTTTTATTGAGATGCTATTGTGGAGTATTTATTTGGACGCGGCTATCCTCCCTTTTAGAGGTTGTTGATGTACTTAAGTCTCTTGGAAAAGTGAAATTTGAGCTCTTTCAAGAGTCCCTTTGTAATCCTAATGTATTAAGGAGGGAATATGAGAATAATAAATTAACAGTAATAATATGGTGATTAGGTTGGTTGTCTAGTTATGTACCAAAATCAACCATTTTTTTGGTTTCTATTTATTCATTCTTATGTATGTTCAATCTCACTATAATATAAATCTATTAATTTTATGTTTTCAATGTATGCCTTTCAATTCAATAGAAGAAATTATCTAGGTACCTGAGGACAAGTAATAAGTAAGGGTAGACTATCATGTCCCTATTTGAAGATATAATTTTGAAAATAATTAGATAATACAATAGTTTTAAATAAATAATGATGATAAAATCATATATAAAATTAATATTAAAATATAAAATAATAAATAGTAATAAAATATTATGACTATAACATATATTAAATGTATTAGCTTTGATAACATTTATAATAACTAAATAAAAACAAGGATTGCATGAGTAGCTCGAGTTCCTGCCTTTAGTGGGCTAGGGGGAGGGAAATGATAAGGGGCCTAGTTCCAAAATTCAGAAAAATGAAGAGTATAGTGTTGTTACAACAGAGTGAGATGTGAGAAGTTGCATGACCTTCCTTCTATTTTTATCGCTTTCTATATATTGGAGCTTTGGTGTAACATCTTGTTCTTTGCTTGCTAATGAATCATCCAATTTATCAAACTAAACACATACTAGTATATATTTACTTAACCGAAATAAAATAACATTGAAGCACATTTTGACATATATTGTTAGCTTTTGATTGCACAATATCTTGATTTCTTAATTACCATGGTTTCCAAAGAAGTGTTTATTATAGAACTTTGTTTTACCAAATGGTGAACTAGCTCATATTTTTACACATCAAGTGATAATCTGCGAGGAGGAAAGGATGATGGGTGCTGTGCAAAAAATAGATTTCTGCTAGAAGATAATACAATGATGCACTAGAACAATTGGTTGAACTACTACAGCATGACAGTAAAAGAAAATTTCTATTGAAATGGCTCATTAAGATTTCTCACTAATTGCCCATTCAAGAATATGTGTCTATTGGTTATATTTGGCATTTCTCTCTTTTAAATTGGATAGAAAGTTTAATTTTTTTATGCCTCATATAACACAATTATTTATAATACTCCAACCTCCTTAGTTTATTAGGGATTATGTTTTATTTTCCATTCCCATCATACGTCTTTGTTTCAAATTAATATTTTTAATAAAAATTTGAAAATGTTAAACCGCCCTAGAAATTTAGTCTTCAAAATATTACATTAAATATTATAAACCATTCGCTCTAAACCTAAATTCCCCTATAAAAAGATATTGCCCAGGATACAAAATATAACCATTTGACCAAACATTATTAGCTTATTGGATTTCCCTTGCTTCAACCCCATACTGCTTCAAAAAGAACCTGCACTAAGGGAACCATTTCCGATAACATCTATGAGATTTAGCACGACATGACTGGTTTTCCAAAAACAATATTACAATAATTAAGATTTAAATGCTAAAAATTCCAATATGTACAATTTCTTTTTGCTTCTCTGCATCTAAGACTGGGAAAACATATGTTAAGAAACTTTTCTCACTTGAAAGGTTTTTTTATAAAGCTATAATATGTCAATGACCACCAAGGCTAGATGTAAACATTGGCAATCTCTAGTTAACTATTATATCCCTATCACTTGCAACACTTCAAACAACAAGAGCAACTAGTTTTTGAACAATAACAGTATAAATATCAAGTGCATAAATCTTGAAGCTAGAAATTGGCACTAAGAAAACAATTAAAAATTCTTTAAGGGTGGCAAACAAATTAATTACTTGAGTCTCCAGTTGGCTAGAAATAATAATATAATATATTTATAAGACATCATTAGGCTATAAAGACTCACAGCCTTTTGTATTTGTCTAAATAATTGTGAAATTGGAAATGTAAGACATAACAACTACCAGTCATCAAGCAATTCAAAAGAATTTTCTTCCATACAAATGCATAAAAAACATAAAGGGATATATGTCCATAGGAAGATATAAAATTATAAATCTTTGAGATCTTGAGAAGGGAAAGAGGAGTGAATATGCTCTCAAGTAGGGCACTATTTAAATACCTTCCTAGCACTAGATTTTTACACTTAAAAGGATGGGTTTTTATTATAAAGGATGGTTTTTCCATACAATATCTATAATATTTTACTATAAGGGTTTTATTTTAATGGTCTAAAGTTATAATACTATAACCACAAAAATAATTACCTTACAATGCTCTTCATCACTATAAATACCCACCTTTGGAGGCCTCATGCATTCACATAATTTTAGAGGAAATATTTTTTAGTATCTTTTGATTTTCTTAAAAAATGGTTAGGTTATATTCTTACATGATAAAGATATGTGGATCTTCCTAGCACCCAATTTCTTAATAAAATGCGTGATAATGGTAACAACAACTTTAGACTATTCCATGTTGAAGAGGAAGATGCAATGAGTTTGAGAGAGAGTAAAATGGAGTGCTTAAGTTGAATAGATTAAAGAAGATGTCAAAGTGGTCATCGAGAAGATTAAGAAAAATGATGAGATGACATTGTAGCCAGCATAATGTTGGTTTGGTTTTTTTTCCCCTGGTTTTTGTCTTTTTTTTTGTCTTTATAAGAATAGATTAGTTGCTTGGTTTTGGTGTTGGCTCTAGTCCCTACTTGTCTATTGGTCTTTTTTGGGTAGCTAGTCATATAGGGGTGTTGGCTGTCTATTCCAACAATATTTTACTGTTAAATTTCAACTCTCATTTTATAAAGACTTTTAGGGTTTCAGGTCCCTTGTAGAAATTATGTTTTAACCCTTAATCGAAATGTTAGATTAAAGATCAACATCAAACTTATCATGTTAACTTAATTAACCTACACAAAATTCAAAACTAAACTATAAACACCTTTTAGAATCTTGTACATTGATAGACTCAAAATTAAAATTCTATTTAAGGTTTCCAACCCTAAACATGTTTATGGTTTGATAATAAAAACTATTATTTATCAATCTAAACTAGTTTTGTCAACTAAATATGCAAGCTTATTCAATTTAGCTCTATTTACTACTCCATTCTTTCACCCTTGGCTTAATTATTGTATTTTAATCATTCTCTTGATTTTAGTTCTATATCATGTTAAAAATTAACTTCAGAGACTACACACAAACTTAAAACAATACGCCAAATGCATATTCTAGACACCTCCATTTGCAAACTTAGTTATTCGCATGTTTAGTTCATCACACAAAGACATAAAGGTTATATGGTTTTTCTAGTAATGTTAAACAAAAAAAGTTTCATATAGTATTTTCTTGTTGAGTCCTTATCCTTTTGTAAAAATATGATTCATTACTTACTCTATCATAGCATAAGACTAGAAACTTCAAGATTGATCACTACAAACTATTCCAAATTATATATAATTACAATAATTTTATCATTTTGTATCTATAAATGACATTTCAATCATTTGGGAGAGTAAGGTATATGGTGATATCAATTGAAAATTATTTATCAATATCTATAAATAACATTGTATCTATAATTTTAAAATCCAATCACATTGTAAATCAGTGCTACATATAGTATATGTGTATAACATGAAAACACTAGTAGGAATTTTTTTTTAACAAATAAAATAATAATTTTAGACAACACTATCAAGATAACTCTTAATCACTAAAAATAAGTTGTATACATACATACATACATACATACATACACGCATATACATATACATATACATATACATATACATATACATATACATATACATATACATATACATATACATATACATATACATATACATATATACATACATACATACATACATACATACATACATACATATATGTGTGTGTGTGCATATACATATGTATACATATATACATACATATCTACATACATATATATATATATATATATATACACACACACATATACATATATACATACATATGGTAAGTGTACCAAGTTGCAGTGCCAAAAGGGGGGTATAAGTGGACACCTTTTTCCTAAGATCAGCAATTTTTGAAATTCAACAAGAATTTGAAGATAGTTACGCTCAAAATTTTAAGATATGACAAAAACAAAAGTTGTAGTCCTTTGAATCTAGTTTCTAAACTACTAATTTATTTTCGAAATAGTTTAGTTTAAGGTCCTCAAAAAAGAGGGCCATAGAAAGTGGTACTATTTATTCCAAAAAAATATAACACAATACTAATTGTGGCCCCCCTAAAATTTTAATTTTTTCTTTGAAATTCTTTAATCACTTTGGTCAAAAGTTACTTAACACTATGTAGTTTATCCCAAATTTTTTGGGTAATTTTATAATGTGTATGTTTTTTAATGAATTTTTTAACTAGACACATCTCAAAAATGTGAAATATTTGTGTGCTCCCCCTAGAAATAATTGAAAACTAATCTAAAATCAAAACTTGTTTTTTTAAAGTGTGTATAATGGAGTCTAGTTTCTTAAAAACTAAGTTGTTGCAAAATTTGATGAATAAGCTAAAATCTATAGCCCAATTAGTACATGGTGGTTTTTGACAAAAAATGGACATACATTCAAAAGACATTATAGATGAAAGGCTTGAAATAGTTCAAATTAAAAATAAATTATATGGTTGTATAGCTAACATAGATACCTACAATGTCATGTAACTTGATCTTATCGATGGCCAACCACAAGGAATCCTAAAGGAGAGCACATAAGAAAAATTAATCATTTTTTGTATGTTTGTAGCAAAACACATCTCAGACCTATTTATGAACTCCAAACCTCTAGATTGGATCTCCAAGCCAAAACCAAGCCTTAGGCTTAGTTTTAATGAAAATCTTTGAATAGTGCGCATGCACTATTTAAAGCTTTTGAATTTGGCTCTCAATAGCGTGCGCACACACTATTGAGAGCTAATTAGTGCATAGAGAAGGAAGAAGAGATGCAAAGCAAGAGCAAGAGAAAGGGGGGGATGGTTGTGTGTGTGTGTGTGTGTGTGTGTGTGTGTGTGTGTGTGTGTGTGAGAGAGAGAGAGAGAGAGAGAGAGAGAGAGAGAGAGAGGGTAGGGGATGGGAGAGGGGACAGAGAGTAGGGGATGGGAGAGAGAGTAGGGGTGGAAAAGAGAGGGTATAGGATGGGGGAGAGAGATTGAGAGTAGGAGATGGGAGAGAGAGGAAGTGTGAGAGAGTGAGTAGGGGTGGCAGAGAGAGTATGGGATGGTAGAGAGAGATTAGCTAGTGGGAGAGAGAGTGAGAGAGGGAGAGAGTGGGAGAGAGAGGAGGATGGGAGTGTGTGTTTGTGAGAGAGAGTAGGGCATGGAAGAGAGTGTGAGAGTGTGAGAGAGAGTAGGGGTGGCAAAGAGAGAAAGTAGGGGATGAGAGAAGGAAGAGAGAGAGCAGGGGATAAGGGAGAGAGAGTAGAGAGGGAGAGAGTGAGAGAGAGACAATAGGCAATGAAAGAGGGAGTGGGAGAGGGAGAGAGAGGGGGGATGGGAGTGTGTGGTGTTTGTGAAAGAGAGAGAGTAGAGGATGGGAGAGATAGAGTAGGCAGTGGGAGAGTGAGTGGGAGAGGGGGAGAGAGGGGAATGGGAATGTGTGTAAGAGAGAGAGTATGGGATGGGAGAGAGAGGAAGTGTGAGAGAGAGGAGGGCTGGTAGAGAGAGAGTATAGGATGGGAGAGAGAGATTGAGAGTAGGGGAGGGGAGAGAGAGAGTACAGGATGGGAGAAAGAGATTGAGAGTGGGACAGGAAGAGCGATAGAAAGGAGGATGGGAGTGCATGTGTGTGAAAGAGAGAGTAGGGAATGGGGGAGAGAGAGTAGGTTGTGGGAGACAGAGTGGGACAGGAAGAGCGATAGAAAGGAGGATGGGAGTGCATGTGTGTGAAAGAGAGAGTAGGGAATGGGAGAGGGGGGAGAGTGAGAGAGTAGCTCAAGAGAGAGTAGGGGATGGGACAGGGAGTGCAGAGGGAGAGAGAGGGGAGATGGAAATGTGTGTGTGTGTGTGTGTGAGAGAGAGAGAGAGAGGAGGAGATGGGAGAGAGTGTGAAAATGTGAGAGAGAGTGGGGGGTGGTAGAGAGAGAGTAGAGAGAGAGAGTAGGCAGTGGGAGAGGGAGTGGGAGAGGGAGAGTTAGTGAGAGATAGACTAGGGGATGGGAGAGGAGAGAGAGGGGTGATGGGTGTTTGTGTGAAAGAGAGAGAGTAGGGAATGGGAGAGTGGAAAGAGATAGAGAGAAAGTAGGGGATGGGAGAGAAAGAGAGTAGGCAGTGGGAGAGAGAGTGGGAGAGGGAGAGAGGGGGGGTGGGAGTGTGTGTAAGAGAGAGAGTAGGGGATGGGAGAGAGTGTGTGAGTGTGAGAGAGAGTAGGGGTAGCAGAGAGACAGTGAGAGTATGGGATGGGAGAGAGAGAGAGAGAGAGAGAGAGAGAGAGAGAGAGAGAGAGAGAGAGAGAGAGAGAGAGAGAGAGAGAGTGAGAGAGAGAGATAGTAGATGATGGGAGAGAGAGAGGGGGAATAGGAGCGTATCTAAGAGAGAAAAAGTAGGGGATGGGAAAGAGAGAGTAAGTGGTGGGAGAGAGAGTGGGAGAAGGAGAGAGAGGGGGAATGGGAATGTGTGTAAGAGAGAGAGTAGGGGATGGGAGAGAGAGGAAGTGTGAGAGAGTAGGGGTGGTAGAGACAATACAAGGTGAGAGAGAGAGAGAGAGAGATTGAGAGTAGGGGATAGGGAGAGAGAGTACAGGATGTGAGAGAGAGATTGAGAATAGGGGATGGGGGAGAGAGAGAGTAGGCGGTGGGAGAGGGAGAGCGAGAGAGAGGTGGATGGGAGTGCATGTGTGTGAAAGAGAGAGAGTAGGGAATGGGAGAGGGGGGAGAGAGAGAGTAGCTTGAGAGAGAGTAGGGGATGGGAGAGAGAGGGGGGGATGGAAATGCATGTAAGAGAGAGAGAGAGAGTAGGGGATGGGAGAGAGTGTGAAAATGTGAGAGAGAGTAGGGGGTGGCAGAGATAGAGTAGAGAGGGAGAGAGTGAGAGTGAGAGTGAGAGAGAGAGTAGGTAGTGGGACAGGGGAGAGAGAGTAGTGGATGGGAGAGAGAGACTAGGTGGTGGGAGAGGAAGTGGGAGAGGGAGAGAGGGGGATGGGAGTGTGTGTAAGAGAGAGAGAGAGTAGGGGATGGGAGAGAGTGCGAGAGAGAGTAGGAGGTGGTAGAGAGAGAGAGAGAATGGGATGGGAGAGAAAGAGTGAGACTAGGGGGATGGGAGAGAGTGAGAGTAGGGGATGGGAGAGAGAGAGTAGCGAGGGAGAGAGAGAGTGAGAGAGAGATAGTAGGAACTAGGAGAGGGAGAGGGGGAGGGAGAGAGAGAGGGGGGGGATGGGAGTGTGTGAGAGAGAACCAAAGAGTAGGGGATGGGAGAGGAGAGAGGGTGAGAGAGAGTAGGTGGTGGGAGAGGGAGAGAGAGAGTAGGTGGTGGGAGAGGGAGAGAGAGAGTAGGTGGTGGGAGAGGGAGAGAGAGTAGGTAGTGGGAGAGGGAGAGTGAGAGAGAGAGAGAGAGAGAGAGAGTAGGGGATGGGAGAGGGGAGAGAGAGAGTGAAAGAGAGAGTAGGGGATGTGAGAGAGAGGGGGGATGGGAGTGTGTGAGACAGAGAGAGTAGGGGATGGGAGAGGAGAGAGAGTAGGGGATGAGGGATGGTGGGATAGGGAGAGATATGTTTTGACATAGCGTGTATGCACTATAGTGCGTACATGCTTTATAGTGTGTACATGCTATAGTGTGAATGCACTATGTCAAATCACCCAAAAAATGGTAAAAAATCAAGTTTGGGACCCATTTCATCCTTTCTCTAATTTTGGTATGTTATGGATTTCTTTGTTCCAATAGAAAACATGGGTTTCAACATAGCAAACACTATTTGAAGACTTTTTGAAGCTAGCAAACACCAAATTCAATCATTGGATATGCAATTTGAAGACTTTTTGGATATTCTTTGTATAGAAAAGGTTAGTGCAATCTTTTTTAAATATTGTTGGTTGATATATAGATACATATTAGATTATAATTTGACATGTTGTTCAATATATAGTGAATTCTTTGAAATTTGTATGTTTGAATAAAAATTTATTTTGAAATGGTTAGAAACTTGACAAGTTGTTTGATATATATTGTGTATTCCTTCAAATAATTGTAATTTTGATATGTATTTGAATGATTTTTAATTTACACATTGTAAGTAATTTAGATGTTTGAATAATTTGACATGTAGAAATCATCATCTCACCAAGGAAGAAACCAAAAACTAAAACAAATGAAGATAGGGAGAGAGATTTGGCAATTAAAAGAGATAAAATGAAACTACTATGTGAACAAATAAAATTGCAAAGCAATAATGAAGAATTGACTTTCGAAGAGGATCAAGAACCACCGATACAAAGAAACAAAGAGGAAGAATTGGAAAGACAAAGAAAATGAATGAGACTATTACACTCAGGAAGACAATTGAATTGTGAAGCTACACCATCTTCAAATGTTGGAGTCATATCATCCTCTCATATTGAAGGGGCACTAATTTGTAGATCTAAAGATGTACACACTCCATCATGTCATGTTGAAGACACAACATCAACACATCAAGTAGGTGATATTCCATTTTTTGCATCTTATTGCCAAGGCACATCATCTTCAGTTCAAGGTACACAATATACTCAACCTTCTGTTGATGTTCAAAATGTTGAGAGAATGGAAGAGATTATAACACCTTCTAGAATTCATTTTAGAAGACCAAAATATTTGATAGATATTGATACTAACATTTTGAAATCAATGCCTAACAAGATTAGCAACTGCACTTATCAAATAAAAGTTAATCATATGTAGAGCTTAATTTTTGAAGAATTAAATATTATAGGTCAATGGCAATTATTTGTTGAAATGATGAAGAATTTGAAATTTAGGCCTATCATGAAGATTCTTGGGCTAAGAACGATGGACGATTCAAATGGAAAAAACATTGTAAAGAATCTAATGAGTGCTTATGACAAAGTGGGTTCCAAATCACACACCAAAGATAGTAATATCACAAGATGATTACTTACATTGATAATAGTAAGTAGCCAAATGAAGAAAGCTTGACTCATGAGAAAGACAAGAAAAACATTAAAAATGGGTAGAGGTACTCTAAGGAGAGCCATGCTAAGGCCTGAGAGATTGGAAGATCCAAAAAAAAAGAGTTATGGACATTTAGTGGTAGACTACCACGAAAGGATAAAGAAATTAGTGAAGCTTTGAAATCATTGATAGAAGATTTTCAAAAAAATAACACACATGTTTTCCCTAATCAAAAAGATGTTGTAAGAAGGAGAATTGTAGCCAAAATTGCGACCCACATGCGAAACATTTTTTGGACTCAACTTAGACACAATTTTTTGCAAAATATATTGGTATGTATCCTCAAATTAGAATAAGTCAAAGATTTTTTGAGATGCGTAAATATTTTTATGTCAAGATAAACACACATGCACAACTTCTTGTTGTAGGATACATATTGAATTTTCTAACCATTTTGATGCTTTTAGGCATATATTTGTGTTTTGCATTCTGAGTTGTTTTGTAGGATTGTGACATGAATGAGGTACCAAGATCTTCAAGAGAATTCATATCCAACATTTTATGTGAAATAGGGGATGGCCAACAATTTTACAAGACATCATGCTTGGGTGGTACATGCTTATTTTGTGGTTCTTTGCGACTTTTTTCAACTTGTCATCATATGGAAAGTACACATGCAATTGGAAATGAAATAGTAGATTATGGAAAATTTAAGACAGTGATGTATGCTCTAAAACATGGGAAACAAGGCAAAAGATGTGATTTAGTCATTTAAAAGATTCCAATGTATGAGTTCATGAAGATTTTTCATGAAAAGATTATTTATGAGTATGGAAGGCATACACATAGAACTCGATGGTTGGATTTTCAATTCAAGTTGTGGAAGGATACATTTCCACTGGATACCATTGTTTTGGTTGTAGACTTCACAGAGAACAACACACTACAACCACAAAATGAGGTGCAAGAAAAGTATTATACTTCTCAATAGGTTTCCATATTTGTTCACATAACATTCATGCATTCACCTACAAGTATAGAGGATGACAAGAAGATTTTGAGGGAGTACCATTTTTACATCAGCGATGATTGATCACATTCTATGGATTTTTATAGGGTTGTTTTCAACTATTTTATGGAGATTTGGCTAACAAGGGCATCACATATCGCTAACACATTATTTGGTCAGACAATTGCACAACTCAATTCAAGAATGCACTAATGTTCTATTGGTTAAGAAGGATGCACAGGTTGTGTAGAATTCAATATATGTGGAATTTCACAGAGGTTGGTCATGTAAAGGGAGAGAACAATGGTGTAGGTGTGTGCATCAAAAGAGCCTTAGCTCCTGCAGAACTAAAGTACAAAGATGGAGCAATATTGATAGATGCAAAATCCATCGTCTAGTGGTGTAACACTACAATGGTTCTAGGTAAGGAAGGTGAATCTATGGTTCGTAGATTCTTTTGGTTGATAAATAATACTAACATTGCACCATATCAAGATTTTTGCACACTAATAAGATCTAATGAGTTGCACACTTTTAGAAGCTCTAATGTAGGTTCATGGAGTATCCACACATGAAAAATGGCATGCTATTGTCCATCATGTGCAAAGGATAATTGGGATGACTGTGACTCGACTAAATGGGTGGACAAATGGGATATATAGGTTTTGGATCCAATTGACAACTATCATCCCCCACAAGCACTAAAAATGGTACAAATGAATTCATCTATTGACTTTCACCACTTGTCTGATCTAGTGCAACTTGGTAATATATATATATATATATATATATATATAATTTTGATATGTAACATTATAACTTTAACCTAAGTATTTTTTGAGTTAATGAACATGTTTTGTACATTTGTCATTGTAGGCCATGTTTTTGTTGTTATTGCATCTAAAGACAATTGAGAAGGAACAAATTGTGAATTGTGTCATTGTGTCCAAGCCAAAAAAAAATTGGATCACTTAGTTATAGATGGTGAAGGTTTAGAGTACCATGTCGGTGCAGTGGTTGTAACCAACACATGGCTTAGATGATATTCTATGAAGAACCCTAACTTGTGGTTATTTGAGGATTTGCAAACAGAGAGGAAGATTCTTCATTATTCAAACCTTGTTATCACATCAAATGTCCACTTGATAAAATATGGTGGAATACCACATAATAATATTCTTTAGAAATTTAATGAGTCAGACCATGAGATGATACTTGAGACATTAAAATGTAGAGCAAATCCAGTTGGCACATTAGATTGAATAGGGAGAGAGGGAGCGAGAGAGAAAGAGTGATCAATTAGATACAAATACAATGTTGCAACCTCTCCCCCAAGATTGTCCACATGACAAGGTGGACCATATTGTTATGATGTGTAAGTGATGAGATACGTTTAAATCATAGATTATATATTTTGATTTTTTTAGAATCTAGATACATTATTTGAATTTATATTAGATTCTTTAATAGGACCCATTTTTAGATTAGTCATTTGAATAAGTGAAAGTTTAGAATTTGTTGTTTAGATCAAAATGTAATGAAAGAACATGAAAATTGTTAGAATGTGAATGCTTTGTGATGTAAAGTCATGATTGTGTGCATGTAACCAAAAACTTCAAACTAGTAAAAGCAAGGATATAATGGGAGAAGTTTCCAAGACTCATCAACCAATGTTTAGTAAGCTGATTGATCATTGCTAGAAGCTCAAACAAATAGTTCTTTGTATTTGGAAAATTGTTGTCAATAATGATATTATGACTAACATTATTTTATCTTTTAATAAAAATTAGGAGGAATCTAGTGGTTCAAATGCCAAGAGTGAGTCTCCTAATAGAGGGACATTTAGGGGTAGAAGATCCAATGGCAGAGGAAGGTCTAGTGGAAGAGGGCCTAGTGTGTTCATTGGTAAGTGCTTTACTTGTAACCAAGTAGGACATCAGTCCTTTAGATGCCTCCCCAAAAAAAAAACAAGGATATTACATTTATTAGGTTTTGTTTCTTCTTACAATTTTTATTGCCTTATGTGTTTTAGATTCAAATTTGAAAACAAGACACTCTCATGTGTCCTTTCTTAAATTATTGATGTAGTGTCGCAGAAAATAATCCTTTTCGAATCAATTTCTTTCTAGAGTTGATCAATATGAAATATAGTTAGTATATTCTAAAACAATTAAGAGAACTTAGAAATGATTTATCCATGATCATCACGAGATGACCATCTCAAAAGTGTTTATTGAGCTCATTTTCCTGGCGACAAGACTAATACTTCCTTATCCTTATAAATATTGGATTTGAGTGTAGTTTCAATATTTGGTAGCTCATTACCAAGGTATCAGAATAAGTGTTGAATATCAAATTGGAGCCATTTTTTTATTTATAAAATTCAAATATTAAAAAACAAATGGATATGATTACTTTTTTGATTAAAATTCAAATATTTAAATGCAATTTTTCATCATTTTGATTACTTCTTGGGGGGTCTTTTTGAATCTTCTAAGTTGAGAAGCATTTCAAATGGATTGAGTAAGACCTAGCAGCAATTTCCAATTCCTTTTGAATGTTTTAAAACTTAATCAAAGTCACTGTTTTGCACATCCACATAATAGTCATAGTTTTCAATACTTTTACCTAATAGTTATACTAATCTCTTTAATGTAGAGGATCCATTTCATGTGATCAAGGGCCTTGAGACCATGAAATGGAAATGATTAACCTTGTATTATATAAATCTAACATTTTATATGCTAATCATTGAAGACAAACATGTACTTACTAAACCTACACCACATAAAATGAAAAATCAAACCTATTCTACACCGTTTCTGACAACACCAGCACATCAAATAGATACTCTAGCAGCACTACTATCTCTAAAACTCATATCCTCCCAAAAAAATAACTTCAACCTGAAAATTTTGCGTGAAGAATTTTCCTTTTTTTTCCAAAAAAAAATCCTTTCCTCTTGTCGTTCAACAAGATCTTTCCTAGACTTTGATCTGCCACTGCCTCTCTCTCTTTTAAGCTATAACTAAAGCCTGATTAAATCACTCAAAATCATAAAATTTAAAATGCATCCGCATTTTACCAAAACAAATCATGCCTCTTTTTCTCCAAGTTATCTTCATTCCTCTAATAGTGATCTCAATCTCAGCACTAAAGATAATGTACAGTACAAATCTACTTGATCCGCCTCACAATAGATGTATCATAGTCATGCTCTAGGCCATGCTTAGGAATAATATATTCAAACTAAGGACTATTTTTCCCACTATGAGGAGCATTTAATCTTGTCAACCTAGCGACCTATACTTGAAATGGTTAGCTTAGTATGTGCACTAGGTCTATTAATGAGTCAGTAAGCTTATGTTGCAGGAAAGTTGTATCATAGTCATTCTCTAGGCCATTATTAGGAATAATATATTCAAACTAAGGACTATTTTTCCTATTATGAGGTGCATTTAATCTTCTCAACCTAGGGACGTATACTTGAAATGGTTGGCTCAGTATGTGCACTAGGTCTCTTAATGAGTCACTAAGCTTATGCTACAGGAAAGTAAAATGCAAGGAAAAAAAACTTACACTATTGTTGCAGGAAACTAACACACTTAACTCTATAAATTCTTGAAATATAATGAAAGGATGACAAATATTCCAACTCGGTCCATCCACTATAACTATTCTCACATATGCTACAGGAACATTCACAAAGTGCTATGCTACAGGAAGGAACTTACATCTTATAATTATGAAACTAAGAATGCTTGGAAATAAATCTATTCTATCCTAATCTAATCCACCTTCCAAGTGGGCCCCCTTGGTTGGCTTCAGTAAAATACTAACACAAAAGAGAAGCCAAAAAGTGTTTCATTGGATTTCATAAATTCATTACATAACACATAACTGTAGAAACACAACTATAAAAGTTAACAGTTTATTTTCTTAAAAAAATTCTTCTAATTGGTTAAAAAACTTAACACACTCAGGTCAGTTCCTATATATATAGGAAATCAACATTTATTCCATAACAAAAAAGTAAATGACCTAGCTTTAAATCCGCAAGAGAGAAAATAGGAGGATAACAATTGAAGGTGGGAAGAGGCAATAACGGCTTAAGGTGGGAATAGTAAAGTCTAAACATCCAATGGCCAAAGAACAAATGTAGAGAAGGTAATAAGTCTTTATAGATCCTCCTTACTCACTGTCGTGTCTTCTGGAACTATTGCAACTTTCATCTATTGTGGCTACTCCTTAGCATTCTCTTCTCGTTAAATGTTGTTGGCGCTTAACTTTTGAATTCCTCCAATCATCTTTCAGTCTTCATTAACAAGTTAGTTTCAATATAATGACATGTTTGCAAATAAAAATTTATCAAATTAAATTGAAATATAAGAACACACATTTTGATAACTATATGAAATACTATATACTATGTATAATATTAGCAAAAGATGGCATAGTTTCTATCCATAGGTTTGGTAAACATAGGTCCACAAATGTTTTGACAAAGATAAAACATAGTATCAACAAATTATCTTGAAACTATCATAAAATAAAGGCAAATTTTGGTCTCATCATCTGCCCCCTACTAAACTAATACTTGTCCTCAAGCATTGCACTTCCTTGTTAATAACCTGAACTCTCCAATCTCTATCCTTCCTTTTTTTTTGCTCTTGAAAGTGTAGTAAAATCCTTTGGTTCTCTCCACACTTCCCTTATGTGATCTTCTTGAAGCTTGTCGAGTCTATCAACATTGATGTCATACAAAGGCCACAAGAGCATTAGAGGCTGCATGGTTAGGGGACACCACAACTCTAGTCTCGCCTGCTTCCCTAACACTGAATATTTTGGAACCCTATGAAGTGTTGAGTCCAAGTTAATGGGACTATGTGGTTCTAACTTTTAAAGAGATTCAGGTAGTCTAGCCCATCTACTCCTAGCACCAGTCATAGCTCACTAAAAACAAAAGTAGGGCAGATTTTCATAATCAGCATAAACTTTAACTCTAGTAGCAAATATCCTATCCCTTACTTATGGATTCTTCTTTCCATAGGTTAATATGAATCAATCCTTGAGCACTTCATCTAGCTTGCTAATCTCTACTCTTAAAGGCAAAGGTTCTGTCCTTTCCTCATCCCTATAATTATTCAGCTACCTATCATAATTTGCTTCACTGGACATCCAAGACATGAGAGCTCTTAGGTGTATATCTCCTATGTAAAGTAAGGGATTCCATTGAATCTCTGAAGGAATAACAAAATTATGAACATATAATTCACAAAGTAAATTTTGCTGCCAAGGTGGTAGAGTTTGATATAGTCCATAAAATTCTTGTGCTGATTTGAACTTTGCATTAATATTCTTAAGAGTTAACATTATTGGAAACAAAAGAAAATTTTCTTTCAAATAGAAAGCATAAACTCTTGCTGGTGGTCTACAAGAAAGGGCCTAATTAGCTAACTTGAGGGCATTGTCCATTCATTATTGATGGCTTGCTAACTATTCCTTTAAATCTGCAATTTCATCATCTTGAGATACTATAATCTTATTCAACTTTTTCTTCTCTTGTTTCCACAAGGCTTCAACAAATAGATTTTGTCCATACAACTGAAAAAGGAGTTTCTGCAATGTGATAGAACCACTATCTTCTTCATGATGTCTTTTCCTTTTGCTCTGTTCCTGCCATAAATGTTATACAAAACTAGTTATCCATGTTCATCTATGGGGAACAAGGGTAGTGTTTGGACCAACATATTCAGGAACTGTTTCATCCCTACAACTAGAAGTACCTAGTAGGTTTGCTGGGATATCATCTAGATTTTCTTTGATTTCATCCCTACATTCCTCAGTAGGATTTTCAAGAGTACTTGCAATCTCAAGATGGGGAGGAGAGTGATCAGAAACAATTTGCACAGGGGATTCCTTGGTGGATACTTTAGACAATGTAGAATCTTTAGAAACTTTCCCTCTCATCCTAGAGCTTCTCCTTATGAAGGTTTCCTCTTGTATCATGGCCTTTTTCCTACTTTTCCCTTTAGATGTCTCTACTACAAGAGTGGTTGTTGCAAGACTTTTCTTTGTTCCCTTTTGTCTTACAATTGTAGGGTTCAACTCTTCCTTTTCCTGAAGAGAGATTTCTTCCTGCAGTTTTGTTTCCTCTTAGGTCTACTAGTAGTAGGTTTTAGAGTCTCTTGCATAGGTGAAGGCACATTTTCTTGGATAGAGATAGTTTCTTGCACATTTTCTTGGGTATTTTGTTCAGCAGGCTCACTAGTGGGAGCTACATTTTCCTCACCAAGTTGTTCACTAGGGGCAGCTTGGGGTTGCAGAGTTTTGGCTTACACAAATTCTTCCCATGTCATGGGAGATACATCCCTAAGTGACCTCTCTATCAATAACTTGAGATGAGTAAAAAAATTATCTTTTCCTTTTCGAGTCTCTTCCACACTAATACAAACCATATTATACAGGAAATTTGGAATATTTACTGCAAGATTATGCCTTACACAACTAAGTAATTTCAATAGTGTGCATGCAAGTATGAGAATCTACCTTCGAATGTAAAATACCTAATTATGTGCATGGCTAATTCATTGTATGGTGGTGGTTGTGACATTCTCTTGCAACCCTACTTTGTAATGTCCATTTGAGGATCAGGAAGTCTAGTAAATTGAGCTCTTGTTGACCTCGCATCATGTGTACTGGGGTAATGTTCTCCAACTGCAGGCAACCCAGTCAATTCAGCAATCCATTCCTCTATTGTACTCACCTTTAAACCCCAAATGGAAGCTTCAACCTCATCAAATGTCCTTGTAAATTATGCGGCTACCTCCTCATCAAATGCAATCAAACTTAGAAAATACCCTAGCAATCTGCATGCATTAAACCTTCTCACGGCTTCTACGTCCAAGAGTAACATAGTGTGTTCCACTAGTTCTCTCCTTTGCAACTATCCACCCATTCTCTTAACACTTCCTCTGTTTACTCTATTTTCTTCCTTTTGAATTCAAGCTTCAAACTGGCTTGTTATTTTAAAGACTCAACTCACACTTCTTTTGTTTTAACATGCAATTAATGTCATAACAAATTGTTATGCGCAATAATAAGGCTTTTAATGAAGACAAATCATGAATATGTGTGAGAATCATTTGAAAATAGGGCTTGGATCACATGAAATTTAAACATAAGTCACATCATAGCTTGACATAGAAAATTATTCAAAAAAATAGGGAGTACGACACCTTACTTGTGTACTTATGGCAATTAATTTTCATTAATGAAACGAATGCGAAGATTTGGAAAAATCTTTATGGATAAATAGAAATTCCATTAGATATTACATGAATAATAATTTGAAACTATTATACCTATTGATATGATAATTGTACATACCAAAAAGGTGGCAGAAGTGATATCATCATCAACAGCGTCCGTCAGCATCTCATAGGGTTTATCGAAAGCATGGAAATTTGATGACGTGGAAAGTGGATGGATAGAAGATAAAGAAATGAGATGAGGTGGATGGGTGGAAGGTAGATAGATGAGATGGAAGAAAAAAGAGAATAGAAAAGTGAACTTTATGTGAACATAAAGTCTTTCTTATGAGTATGAACAAAGAGACTAATGTTGAAGAGTGGTAGTCAGAAGGTTGAAACCTTTGATGGTAGGAAGAGTTACGTGATGTGTATTTGAATCCAAATGTTAAAACTACTACAGGAAGTCTTCTTTTGTTTGGGGCCACTTATATAATTTCAATATGTGACCAATGACTAACAGTTTCAAGGGTATTGGATCAATGGTAGTGAGTTGAATAGGTCCATTATCAAAGACATGACTAATCTCGTATGGTCCTAGCCATCTTGTCTATAGCTTTCCTAGCATATCTTTGAATTTGGAATCATATAGGAGTGTCTAGTCACCAAATTGAAATTTTTTACTAATAATATGAGAATCGTGTCATTATTTCCTTTGTTTCTATATCAATTCAATATATTCCAAAGCAACTTTGTGCATCTCATCCAAAGAGTTAAGATGCAGAAGACATTCACTTTGTGCTACAGGAAGTTCAACATCCAATGTTAATGCTGTCCTTAGATTTTTATGTTTAAATTCAATTGGAAACATTGCTACCTTACCATATAAGAGCTGAAATGGTGTGAATCCTATAGTAGTCTTCTAGGTTGTTCTGTAAGCCCAAGCAGCTTCTTGTAATATGTTAGTCCAATCCCTATGGTACTGATGGGGACACAACCCAAGAACAGAATGGACACAACAGAAAAGGGGGAAATTATATTAACTGATAAAATAAGCTAGTACAAACAGTACAAAGAAAGTAAACTTCAAAACATGCCCTAAGGGCTTACAATAGCATAAATTTGGAGATAATTTCTCCTTTCAGTACCTCCTCTCAAACTCCACTCCGAACTGCCTTTTACAATGCCAGAAATCTCCTTAAATAGACCCTAGAGGGTTAAGGACTAGGAGTATATTCTAGAAAGTGCTAGCAGACATCCATCGACCAAATAGAAGGTTCCAGAAGCTGTGTTAGAAGTCAGCGCAAATCTAGAAGAATCCAAAAATGGTAACTGAACTTCCAAGAGGCATAACTTTAGAACCGTAGCTTCGATTGATGAACCGTTTACATTTTTGGAAAGATCTCAAAGTGCTCTATAGCCCTATGGACGAGCTTTGCTCCTCCCCCATTTTTTGGCCCTTTTCGAGGTCATTTAATGCCCTAACCTGACTTTGAAGCATTCTTAGGAGATCTCTAAAACTTGAAAAACTGCAATAACTTTCAAACCATGGGGCCTTTTGACCTGATTCTTTTTCTGGAATGCTCTAAATCACAATTACATTCATCTGGCCAAATTGCATGCTCCTATTTTTTTGGGATTTTCTAGCACACTGATAGTTGAACTGTGAGAGTTGGAACCTTTATTTGACCCAAATGGGTGTCCAAAAATGAAAACACATGAAATAGAAACTAAGTCTAAGTACATTTTTTTGGGTGACACTGGATTTCCCTTATACCTCTGGATGCTCCTACATTAGGTACAGATGGATTCTTTTTGTTAAGATGTTCTCCAGTTCATGGTTTGTGACCTTTTCTTGTCCATAAGCTTGAGGGTGATAAGGACTAGATTTTCGATGCCTAATATTATACTAATTCATCAACTCTGAGATCAGATTAGAGGTGAATTATGCACCTTGGTTAGTGACTAGCTCCTTGGGTACACCATAGCGAGTAAAGATCTCTTCATATAGATATTCAACAACTTTTTCATCATGAGCATGCTTCATAGCCTTAACTTCAACCCATGTTGTTAGGTAGTTAGTGCACACAAGAATATATGATTTCCCATTAGATGGAGGATCAATTGGTCCAATAAAATCCATTTCCCATTTGTCAAATGATACTAATGCCATCTAGATGATTAAGAGGCATTTCATCTGTTCTTGCTGGCTGGCCTATCGTTTGACACTTGTCACATTTCCTTGTATAGTTGACTTCATCCTTGTGAGGTGTAGGCCAACAATAACCAGTTGTCAAGATTTTGAAAGCTGTTCTTTTTGTTGCAAAGTGTCCTCTACATGGTTCATTATGAAATGCATGTAGAATGTCATATGTCTCATCTTCTCTCACACATCTTCTCATAACTTGATTAGGTCTAGTGTAAAACAAGAGATTATCTATCCAAGAGAAATGAAAACTTTTCTCCACAAGCAACTTATTTTCCTTGAAAGAAAAATGTGTTGGTATATTATTGGCTGCAATGTAGTTAGTAATGTCTACATACCATGGAGTTTGAATAGCAATATGAAACAAATTATCATCCAAAAATGAATCATCTACCAAAGTAGTGTAGGTATCATCATGATGGATTCTTGATAAATAATTAGCTACAACATTGGCTTTTCTAGGCTTATCAACAATAGTTATATCAAATTTTTGTAACAATAGTAACCATCTTGCTAACCTACCTGTTATAGCAGGTTTGTTCATGAGATATTTAATTACTGCATGATAACTATGAACAAATATGGAATAGCTAGTTATGTAATGCCAAAATTTGTTGAGGTCATAAACTATTGCTAGTAATTCTTTTTCAGTCACAATGTAGTTTAGCTCTGGTCCATGAAGGCTCTTACTAATATAATAGATTACATTATCGAGATTTTGGGATTGTTGTGCTAGGACTACACCTATGGCATAATCAGAGGCATCTATATATATATATATATATATATATATATATATATATATATATATATATATATATGAAAAGGTAAATTCTAATCAAGGCCTTGTAAAATTGGGGCTGTAGTTAGAAGTTTCTTAAGCTATAGGAAGGCTTCATCACATTCAGATGTCAAACTAAATTCAGCTTCTTTTGTGAGTAACTTATACAAGGGACTAGCTATTTTGCTGAAATCTTTTATGAAAAGTCTGTAATATCTAGCATGACCTAGAAAAGATCGTACATCTTTTGACTTGGTAGGTATGGGTAATGTTTGAATTACCTCTATCTTAGCTAGATCCACTTGTATTCCTATAGCAGATATGAAATGACCAAGTACTACACCTTCCTGCATAAGCATGAAACACTTTTCACTATTAAGTGCCAAATTATGTTCTTGACATCTAACCAAAAACTTTTGAAGATTCAGCATTGCTCTCTCAAAAGTGACTCCAAATGTTGTCAAGTCATCCATGTAGATTTCCATGTAATCATGTTATATATAAGAAAAGATGCTAATAATAGCTCTTTGGAACGTTGCAGGAGCATTACATAGATGAAATGGTAAAATAGAGTATGAAAAAGTACCCCATGGACATGTAAATGTGGTTTTGTCTTGATCTTCAGGAACAATATTGATTTGATTATAACCACTATACCCATCTAGAAAAGAGAAACACTTCTTTCTAGCTAGTGTGTCCAAAACTTGATCTATGAATGGTAAAGGAAAGTGATCCTTTTTAGTAGCTTTGTTCAACTCTCTATAATCTACACAAATTCTCCATTTTCATCCCTTTTTAGGCACTATGACCGGGGTGACACCCATCTACTATCAGATATAGGATTAATAAAACCAGCATCAAGTAATTTTTGCAATTTAGTTTTAACTATCTCTCTAAGGCTTGGATTTATAGTTCTCTAGGGTTGATGGAGTGGTAGAAAGCCTTCATTGATGTATATCCTATGAGTGCATAGTGTAGGACTCAACCCTTTCATATCACTATAATCCCATGAAAAGGCCTTTTCATGCCTTTGAAGCAATTATTTTAACCATTCCATCTATGTGGGTGTTAACTTAGGATTCACATGAAGATTATGACCTTTAGTCAGTTCAACAGTAGCGGTGGACTCAATCATAGTAGCTTCAAAGATTGGACTTGCTTCTAATTCACAAGGTAAAAGTGCATAAAGAATTTTAGGTTCTTTGAGAAAAGTACAATTCTTATCACATTCCTCATATGTTATTAATTCCAACATAGAACTTTTAGATATGTCTTTTTCTACCTTACAACTATTAGTGAGGATACTCTGAAGTATTGAATCTTCCTCTTGCAATTTTAGAAAAGACTGTCTATGCAACATCATGAGCTATACTCTAGAGTTTAACTCTTCTTCATCCCCTAAATCTTATCAAACAAATGTACTTAAATCTAGTAATGGTTGGGCTGGAGGATCTAAATCAAATTTCTTTGTTGCTTGGCCATTTGATATGGTCACATTCACTAATCTGCAACTTATGTTTGCATTGGTCGTGGCTAACCATGGTCTACCTAAGATGACAAGGTAACTAGATAGATTAACTTTGGGGGATAAAATCATGAAGTCTATAGGGTATTCTAGAGAATCTAAGGTTACAACTATTTTTTCTATCATCCCATGAGGGGTAATAGTAGAACTATCTCCAAGTTGCAAAATTATTGGTGTAGCTCTTAGTCCTTCTATTTTCAACTTCTTTATGGCATACTTGGTCATAAAATTGATAACAGCTCCAAGATCCATTAAAGCATTTTTAATAAATTGACCATTTATACTGACATTCACTACTAGACTTCTTAAATCAAAATATTTTGGTGTAATCAGTTTCCCTAGCATGATGTCAGCCAGTTGTCCTACAACATGGACTATGGTGGGGTCCTTTTTCTTCCTTCCAAGTTTCTTCAAGTGGGCTTCCCTAAGAGATTTTCCATAAACTTGAACATCTTTAATGGCTTGAAATAGAGGTATTTGGACATGCATGTTTTTCAACTGATTAACAATATTAAAAGGTTGTTCCTCTATTTGTTCATGTTTCTTTTGTATCAATTTTTTCTAGAAAAGGAGGTTCTACTACTAGTTGAGCTCGGGTTGACATAGTAACATTGGTTGAGTCAACAGTTTTAGAAACTAAGGGTTCTGGTGTTGTAGGAGAGTCTAGTATTTTAGTTATAAGAGGCAGTTTGGGTACTACTAAAGTTGTACCAGATCTCATATGTATATCAGCAACATTTAGGGTGTAAGTACGATACTGCTGAGCATCAACAATATACATGGGTTGCTGTGGTTGTTGTCTATTTGGGTTTGGTTGAGGTTGTGCAAGTAATTGTGTTTGCTTTTGAGGTCTAGGATTTGTAGGTGGTGGCATTAGAGCAAGTTCCTAAACTAGAGATGGTAATTGTGGAGCACTAGTATTTTGGTTAGGCCATTGTTGAGATCCCCTCTATTGGTTTATAGACTACCAATTCCCTTGGGGTGGTTGCCATTGATTTTGTTGGTTTTTCTAGTAGTTTTGTTGGTTCTGCCATTGGTTACTCTATTGGTTAGGCCAAGGTGGTTAGGAATTCTGAGGCCATTGGGATTGTTGCTAATTGTTTTGCCCAACATTGTTCCAATTGGGTTGATTTTGTGGAGGACCTTGGGGATTATGGTTTTTCCATTGGTTACCATATGAATTTGAATTTTGCAAGGGATCCTGAGGCATACCTTGACTTTGGGCCCATGGTTGGCATTGACAAACAAAGAATACTTTCTCATCATCTCCATCTATCTTGACGTACTCAGTTGGAAGATGTTGGTTCTCCATGCTTGCAACTTGTTTACATTGGCAATCCTTATTCTTATTTTGGAAATGAGGGTAGTATTTAGCTAGTTGTAAATTAGCTTCAACTTGCTTCTTCTTTGCACTCATTGTGTCTAGATGTGTAGCGACATCATTGATGATATCTTGTTTGAAATCTAACAATAGGTTAGATATCTCAAGCTTTGGAATGCCTTAACTAATTCCTTTAGTGACTGTGGAATGAGGTCCTCGACCTTTCTTCATGGTTGACCTTGAATAGTTCTGATAGATCTTCTTGAAGTCATCCTAGGAAGATTGATATATGTCACCACCAGCCATCAAGTCCAATGCTTCTAAACAGTCATCATTCATACCTCTCAAAAAAACTAACTTTTGTGAATCTTAAGAAAAAGTGTGTTGAGGGTTCTTCTACAGTGTATATGAAAATGTGAAACATAATCTTCCAATGCTTCTTCCTTCTTCTATGATATCCTGAAGATATCATCCCCTCTTGAACCAGATGCTCTGTAATATTCTTTATACTTATCCAGAAACAAAGCTTGCATCTCATCCCAACTTCTTGCTGCATTGGCTCCTAAGCCCATGAACCATCATAGAGTTGATTCTATCAATGTTGCTGGAAATAATTTAAGCTAATGAGCATCAGTGTTGTAGTCAAAACTACAATAAAGGATGTCAAATTCAAACAAGAAAGTATCAAGGTATTCAATCACAAGGCCATAGAACTTTGGAAGAGTAGTGGGAGGCATGATCTTAAGATTAGCATTAGTTATAATACTTGGAAGAGGAAATGGAAAAGTATGTTGTGCCATGACTGGAGATATTAGATTATGAGGTTGCTGCTGAAAAGGAACATTGAGCATTAGGTGATTAATTGGTAGATTCAGAGCAGTGTTATCAAGAAAACTAGCCAATACTTTAGTGAAGGGTTGAAGATCTCTTATATCTATTGGTTTAGATCTTGATTATGATGTTTTGTGAAAAATAGGACTTGCGTCTTGAAAATGTAACTCAAATTCTTCTTCTTCAATTTCTTCATTCAAATTAACAGACTCCCATGTAAGAAATTTCCATATTCATCTCATCATCTTCCTCTTTGATGCATGCAATTAAACATTTCACACTGGTGAAAGAAACTTCAAACTAGAGATTTCCTTAAAAACCTTCTCTAAGAACTATGACTCAAAAATGCTCCTAGCTTGACACCATCCTCGTTAACAGTGCCAAAAATGATCTGCCTCACAATAGGTGTATCGTAGTCATGCTCTAGGCCATGCTTAGGAATAATATATTTAAACTAAGGACTATTTTTCCCATTATGAGGTGCATTTAATATTGTCAACCTAGGGATATATACTTGAAATGGTTAGCACAGTATGTGCACTAGGTCTCTTAATGAGTCACTAAGATTATGCTGTAGGAAAGTAAAATGCAAGGAAAGGAACTTACACTATTGTTACAATAAACTAACACACTTAACTCTATAAATTCTAGAAATATAATGAACGGATGAAAAATATTTCAACTTTGTTCATCCACTATAACTGTTCTCACATATGCTGCAGGAACATTCACAAAGTGTGATGCTATAGGAAGGAGCTTACATCTTATAATTACAAAACTAAGAATGCTTGAAAATAAATCTATTCTATCCTAATATAATCCACCTTCCAAGTGGCCCCCCTTGGTTGGCTTCACTAAACTACTAACAAAAAAGAGAAACCAAAAACTATTTCATTGGATTTCATAAATTCATTACATAACATAGAACTGTAAAAACACAACTGTAAAAGTTAACAATCTGATTTATTAAACTATTTCTTCCAACTAGTTAAAAAGCTTAACACACTTGGGCCGATTCCTATAGATATAGGAAATCAACACTTATTCCATAACAAAAAGGTAAATGAACTAGCTTTAAATCTGCAAGAGAGAAAATAGGAGGATAACAACTGAAGGCGAGAATAGGGAATAACGACTAAAGATTGGAATAATAAAGTCTGAACATCTACTTACCAAAGAATAAATGTAGAGAAGGTAATAAGTATTCATAGCTCCTCCTTACTCCCTGTCACATCTTCTGGAACCATTGCAACTTTCATCCATCGTGGCTACTCCTTAGCATTCTCTTCTCCTTGAATGATGTTGGTGCTTAACTTTTGAAATCTTCCAATCATCTTTCAATCTTCATTAAGAGGTTCGTTTCAATATAAAGACATGTTTGCAAATAAACATTTATCAAATTAAATTCAAATATAAGAAAACATATTTTGATAACTATATGAAATACTACATACTATATATAATATTAGCAAAAGATGGCATAGTTTCTACCCATAGGTTTGGTAAACATAGGTCCAAAAATGTTTTGACAAAGATAAAATAGATTATCAACAAAGTATCTTAAAACTAGCATAAAATAAAGGAAAATTTTGGTCTCATCACTACTTGTGCCAACTATTATTATTACTTCTAAGAAAGAGATGGAAAAATAAAAGTAATCCAAAAGGAAGTAAAATAAAAACAGTTGAAACAATCAAGGGAAGTTAGCCACATGGGACCTTTATATAATTCACCACAACCTTATAAATATATATATTGCCACCTTGTGAGTACCCTCTTTTAAGTGCCTCTTCACCTTCCATGTGACAACAATCTATTCCTTAACTTCTATCATGCTCCAAACATGTACTCTTTTAACACCCTTGCATTAATTAAATAATTCCTTATTATTATTATTATTAGGTACTTAATGTTGCTTTTAATTTCCCATGATTGCTTGTTGTTTTAACTAGAACATTTGTTAACTTTTAACCTAGCAGCAATTTCCAATTCCTTTTGAATGTTTTAAAACTTAATCAAAGTCATTGTTTTGCACATCCAAATAACAGTCACAATTTTCAATACTTTTAATTAATAGTTATGCTAATTTTTGTAATGTAGAGGATCCATGTCATGGGATCAAGGGCCTTGAGACCACAAAATAGAAATGATTAAACTTGTATTATATAAATCTAAGATTTTATACACAGAGAAATGGATGGGAATGTGATCACAGTTTGAAATAGTGAAGAAATCAACATGGAAATGGTGGTTAAGTTCAATAGCAGGAGTTCTAGCCACATGAAAGGAGTATTTTCTAATTTGGATTGAATCTTCTATGACCAATGTAAAGGTTTATGATCAACCAATTTGATCTAGATGTTTGGGGAAGGGTGATATTGGTGATACCCTAGATTTGAGGGTTTGAAAGTAGGTAATTTTGGATTTTGGGGTTCCATAAGGTCTAGGATAGATTGCTTATGGAATTGGGGGTTTTATGCCATGAATGATGACTGTTGAAAGTTGCAAGGTCTAGGATTCTATTATACTATGAGTTCTATGTTAAATTAGCCATTTTCATGCTCAAAAATAGGGCATCAGTCAGAAATAGGTGTGTTGGTCCAAAATTGATTCAGAGTGCAATAGTGGAAGGCTTAGTTTAAGGACAATGCTCTCAAATCACCAAGTCTACAAACATGACTCCAAAGTGTTTCAAAAACCCTTTACTAACTACCTAGGGAACAATTATAATTTGTTCAAACTCCTTCATTAGCAATATGCAAATTTTAAGCAAAAATTACTTAGCAACTTTTTATTGCATTTGCAAATTTTACTGAAATTGACTACCTAGGTCCTCTAAACTATTCTAGGACCCTTATTAACCTCATCTCAGGTGTTTCCACCTATTACCTAATTACTTAATGCCCTATAGGCCTTGGGGACTCATGGTTTATAGAATTACCAAATGAGCCTCAAAACCATCTGCAAAACAGTATTATCAATTCACATCCTCAACGTTTATTAGTGTTTTTTGTTCAAGTACCATTGTGTGGTAATCATATATATAACAAAAAATCAATTTACACTTCATAAAATGGTTCCTATGTTAACAAATTTTATTGTATTTCTTGATTTTGTTCTAGCATTTAATGTGATTGTAATATTGGTTTGTAACTGAAGGAGGACAAAGGAAAAAGAGTAAAAAAGTTGCATCTCTGAACACACCTACAAATGGAAGTGGAAGAAAATCTAAGGGAGCTAAGGAAGTAAAAACTATAACAGATCAGGACTAAATAGGGATATCATTAGATACATGTGCAAGGAGTTCAAATGATGAACCTTTGGTATGTAAACTCCAAAATACTGTTGTTGGTTTTAAACTAAATGTGAGTATGCATTTGAGTTATTTATCCTAAAAATGTAGAATGCATGGAGATCATGTACATGCATAGATTAGTAGACTTTGGGAGTCAAGCTTCACTTCAAAAATATATGATGAACATGCATAGGTATTGGAAACTTCTCAGATTTCTTAACATACCTGTCACCTTTAAAAATAGTTTCTACAAAGACAATACAAGGCATTTCACAAGACATTGTAGTGATCCTTCATAGCACTACCTTCCTAAGTGGCTCATGATGGAGGTTATAATGTTTTACAATGTTAGGACTAGTTTCAATTTGATATCAACCCATTTGTAAATGCTTGAGACTCATTGGTGTTTCTATAAACCTTGAGTCCTCAAGACCTATAGGCCATTTAGTATCTAAGGAAATAGGTAGAAATACCTTAAATAAGGATAATTTAGGTCCTAAGGTCCTTAGGATAAAATAGCCTTTTTAATAAGTTAATCAGTCCATTTAAATGATTTGGTAAAGCTTTGTCACTTAGCAATTCCAAAAATTCAAAGTTTACAAAGTTATAAATTTTAATTTTCAAATTATAATGGTAATGGACATTTAGGAGGGAATTAGTTTCTTTATTGTTTTAAGCCAAATTAAACCATACAACCAATTTTTTTTGGTTGGGGTAGTTGATAGGAGTTTATTAAATGTTTCACAAATCCATTGTATGGGCAAAGAATCCATGGTAGGGACTACTACAGCAAATTGAATAATTTTTTTTTGATTTCTTGCAAAGTTAAAGGGTTTTTTGGTATGATTCAAAGTTCTTATTGATTGGATTTCCTTGGACAATGTTTTGATCATTAATATTTCATCTCTTTTAATTCTTTCATGTTCTAAAAACCCTACTATAGTCACTGCTAATCAATTTGGTATTGTTCAGTCTTTGGAAAATCTAATTTTGAGACAATTTTGTGTAGATTTCACACTATGAATGTCATTCTATGAATGTAGAACTCAAATTCTCATAGAATGTAATCTTATTGAAATAAATAATATCAATTTTACATGTATAGTATCTTACTAATCTTGGAAATGCAAGTTTGATTAATTTATGTGGTGATCACCATAAAGAAGACTAAGAAACTATGTGAATTTGGAGGATCGGCTGAAGGTTAGAGAGTTTTGGCCAAACAAGGGCACTATTTTATGATGGAATGTGTATAGAAATGTTGTATAAAAGGTGTTTCAACCTTTATTTGTCGTAGGAAACTTTGGGAAGCCTAACATTGAGGAAGCCCTAAATTTAAGGGTTTCGAGGGCACAATTTGGGGCTTTGGTACCTAGAAACCTCTTGGAGTCAAACTGACTTCATATTACTTTGATTTGAACCTATTTATTAGACTATGTAAATATTTGGATCTTGGGAGTTAGAATGGTTAGCACTTCCTTCGTAAAGGCATGATCATTAGGCCTTAAAATCTAAGAAATAGTAAAAACAATCATATACCTTCCAAAGAAACCTACCCTATCCTTTTGGTATGTTAAGGTACTCCATAAAGGATACTCAAATTTATAATATATTTTCTAGGTGTTGTGGAAAATGTTGAAGAAAAATCCTTGTGAGTGTTGTTGTAGGGCTACAAGGCATGCTATTAGGCCTAGTTTGAGGAATATTGAAGTTTTGGCATCTAAACCATTGAGAAAAGTCTAAAACTTGTTGAAGTACCTTGGATTGAATATTTTAGGGCTATTAAATCACATCATAAGACTTGTTGGTGGATAATTTACCATTTCACTTATTGAAGGTACTTTTGGTCACTAGATTCAATTGTGCATTTGATTGAGTTTGTATTTGGACCTTCGATCCACCATATCTACCCTGCAAGTGGACTCCACTCTACATGCCCAACCCTCAAACCTAGGGTTCACAATTGACTTAGATCAATCACAACTTCTTAGGGACTCCCCTTCTCCAATAGGCCTAAAAAGAAAAAATCTCCCTATATGGGTTTAGAACTCAACTTTCTTGATAGAAAAGGTTTCTATGGACCTAATCTCTCAAAAACACCCAACTTTAATGTTCTCAAACCCCCAACAACTGATTTGCATAATTGTTACCAGCATTTCTAATAGGGCTAATCCTAGCTTTCTTCGTCAAACTCAAAAACTTTGCAAAAGGCCACACTATCTTTTCACCTCTTTAGACACCCTTTAACCACCTCTTAGAGATTCCAAATGATAAAAGTCTAAATCTGTTCCAACACCAACTAACACCCACTTTGAGGCATAGACCTAATCGGCCAGATTAGGCTGGGTTACAAAGGAAGTATGAGTAAATGGGTTCACAGACCTAATTCCACCCCTTGTAACTCTTCTTCACGTCCAATTAATCCTTCTACACCCTTCACTTGGGTCAAATCAATTAGTTTGGAAGCCTGAACCTTCGTTCTTCTTCAAATCTAGACTAGACATATAGCAATGTTCAGTCTAGGGCTTGCTGGTAAAAATAGGTAACCTAAACCTATAGTTATAAATCTCTACCATCTTGAAGTATCCTCTCCTAACTTGCATTCCCCAAAGTGGCATTGAAATCCCATTATGGAATTACAAGTTAGGAGGTCATCTTGAAGAAACCCTTGGATTTAGGGTAAATCTGACCAACCTCTACAAAAATTGATGTAACTTTTGTTGTAGATAAGATAAAGACTTAAAACCAAATTAAATGGAACACCAACTCAATCATCTATCGAACCATACCAAACTTTCACTCCTACCAATCTGTACAAGCCATACAAAATTGAAACAATGGAGAAAAAGTTAGAAATTTTGAGTTTTATTTAATGTTTGCTACTCATTGGTCAAGTTGATCATATATAAGTATGGATATCTAGTATGGTTGGATAGATTTGCAAGTATTCTTTCTATTTCACTTGGAATGAGGTTCTAATTCACTCTACAACTCAAGATATTCCCATTTTACTAACTGATGTCCCTATTTTGTGTCATTACCTAGGGTTTCATCTATTTTCCCTCATATCTTGAGATTCCACCATGGAAAATTAATGACCCTTGGTGGAATCTGAGTTAGGAAAATGTGTTTTATGTTCCTTTTAGTTTTAGGTCAAAAGAATGAGGCTAGAGAGAAAAACTTGATGCCCTTGGCATGCAAGATCCATGTGCATGCTAGAAATTTGTAGCAACATCTTCCATAACTCATTACAGAGAAGGTTTTGAGGCTTTGATAATTGGTATGTGATCATCTTACATGATCCCCCTCATGTTCCAATTTCTAGATTAAATTTTTTTCTCAAGGATTAGGGTGCTTCCTTTGTTAATGGATGCCTATTTGCATACATTCCTAAGTGAGCCTTAAAAAACTTAGTTGTTGCATGCTTCTCTTGAGATCCCAAGGCTTTAGTATGTTGTATAAAACCCAAAAGGGTATCCAAATCAGTGATTCTTTTCTTTTGGTTGTGAGGAGGTGTTTTTGATTTTCCATGTTCAAGGCTACAAGCCTAGTCTTGAGTTTATGAAGCAATTAGCTAATGAAAGTTGCATAGTTTGAATCTAATGTTGGATTCATGTTAGTTTGGACCTAAATAGACACATTCCATGCTTGGAAGTCACCCCTAGTCCTTATTTGTAATTGTGGGATTGAACTATCTACTCCATTAGCTCTAGGTGGTTGGGTAAACCCTATCCCCAACCTTGTCCCATCTTGTTCAAGGCTCGACCATTCTCAAGCATGCTGAACCAAAACATTCCTAAGGGTCACTAAATGCCATAGAGCTACGATATTTGACAAGGCATATCTCGGAGCTCATGTGAGGTATGGACGTGATTCCAGTTCCTATAGGACCATGTTGTAGAGACCTACAATAACGTCTCTCACTTTTTAGAGATCATACTCCATTTTGATTTTTTGATGCCATCTCAAATGATGCTAAAACTTGTAGTGTTGGCCAGTATGAAGTTGCCAACTGCCAAATCTCTCTCACCTTTAATCATGGGATTGAATTTTCTACTTCATTAGCTCTAGGTGGCTGAGTAAACCTTATCCCCAACCTCCTCCCATTTTGTTCAGTGCTCAAACTTTCTTGCATGCACTGAACCAAAAAATCCCTAAGGGTCACTAAATGCCATAGAGCTACGATCTTTGATGGGGCATATCACAGAGCTTGTACAAGGTATGGATGTGATTCTAGTTCCTACAATATTGTGTTACGAAGACCTACACTAACCTCTCTTTCTTTTTAGAGATCATACTCCATTTTGATTTTGCAACGCAAGTGGGGGGAGGCCCCTACAATAATATACCTCTGCACTTGAAGGGAGGGGACTGGCCCAGTAGATTGTTAGGGGGTGGGGAAGCATGTTACATAGAGAATCTACCTAAACCAACCATTATAGGCACTGCTACTATTGTGTTGGGGCCCCCTTAATGATTATTGGGAAGATTCTATAGGTCATTCATCGATGAATCAACTAGGGCCTGAATGCCCTACTATTCTAAGGGGAAGGTAAGGGCTAACACCCATAAAAATAATAGGGTGATGTTGAAACTTGTAGTGTTGGACAGTACAAAGTTGCCAACTATCAAATCTCTCTCACCTTTCATCATGGGATCAATATGTCTACTTTGTTGGCTCCAGGTGGCCAGGTAAATCCTATCACCAACCTTTTCCCATCCCATTTAACACTTGAACATTCCCGGGATTGGTTAATGGATTGGTTAATAGATTCATGTTGAGCTTCCAATTGTTGACCGATAGCCATTAAATGAGACCAAGCTAGTTAAAATTTTGTTGTGGATACTTTTGGAGGACTTTATGACATTATTGACACTCCCATACCCAACTCATAAATAAGGAAAAATATGGAAAAGATGACATGATCTTGGGTTGAAGTAAAATCTCAAGAAGTGATGCACTTAATGAGCCATAAGAAACCTACGTGTACATTCCCCAACTTATAATGAATGGTTGCATATAAAGGCTCCATATTCTGGCCCAAAAATGGAAGCCAAGGATGTAACCATGCATGTATTGGCATAGTCTCCCTTTGAGTATCCCAACTATCTACTATTGTTATTAATTTGGGCATCACTATATGATCTAGAATGTTATGAAGTACTAAAGCATGTTGTAACTTCTACTCTGTCTCTAGAAAAATCCATCAAAGCAAGTAATCATAAGGTCTTCTCCCATCAAAATGAATAGTTTTAAGGTGTTTTACACCTTTTAAAACTTTTTTTTAGCATGTTTGGTTGTTTTTAGGCTTTCTCGCATTTAGACCCTATTGTGTGAACCCTTGAACAACTTTGGTATTTCTATAAACCAGTCAATTCATGAGGTCATAGGGGTCTAGTAGTCTCCTATGATCTTGTTAGAAGTCATAGGAGGTGTTAGGATCTTTAGAATTCTTTATAAAGTCATAAAAAGCAAAATAAGCTGCATAACTAGGGTAATAATGCAACATTTATGCAATAATATGGATTTTTGTTTGTAATGGCTCCCTCCAACAGTCACAACCTTTGAAAATGAATTGGACCAGTTGGAGAAATGTCTTCATAAGCCCTTACAAGTAGGTGGAAGACATAGATTATTCTTTTTCTTTGAAATCAATAAAGAAACTATCATTTTTCCTACAAAAATACTGCCTTTTTGTGTATTATACGGACTATACAGATCAATGGGCCTAGAGAGTTAGTTTTTATTGAAGCTTGTAGAGTCACCTTTCCAATGAGCATAATTTGAGCCCTTGACTCATTGGGAGATTGGAGATATAAGGTTCTTTTGTAAAAGTTGCTTTCAAACCCTAACCAACTAGGGTTTTGGAAAAGAGTGTTGATTTCTCCCATTTCCACCATTGGAAAATTTTGATTTTTTGTGAAATGGGAGGTTGTCAAATGTACATTAAGATTTTTTTGGTTTCTAGGTTGGAGCAGATGGTGGCTATTGATGTAAACATATGTTCAAGAGTTTAAGAAATGAGTTTGACAAGCTTATATTCTATGTGTTATAGGTCAATGATTAGAACAATACAAATAGTGTACAATGTTCATGGATATGTGAGCTTGGATATGTGTTGCAATATGAGTATAGACCTTATGTCTACTATTGCAATACTTTATGTAATAATTTGAGTAAGCTATATAGATGTTTTATTAAAGACTAGTTGCAGGATAGTGATAGAGAAATATGTCAGGTATTGTTACTATATTTTGGTTATAACTTGTTGGTGACCTACAATTAAGGCTTGGAAGCATAAAGCATGGTAGAAGACTTGGAATAGAGCATGATTTGGTATTTTCAATTCATTTGGTTTGTGTTGTGATGATCACTAGTGTGTGGTGTATAGATTACTGCTTCTAGGAGCTGATGGAATGGTGTAGTGTATTGTTTGGATTGGTGAGTGTTAATTGATAAGTAGGAATCCAATGAGTCCTGAGTGTTCTATTCATTCTCATGAAAGATGGGTTCATGCAAACCACTACTCATGCAACATGGGTCAATGAATTTGACTCAGAAACAACATAGTTGAATCTTGATAGAAATATCACAATTTGACATGTTGTGGAATATATATGTTACTTATCAATTAACAAGCTTAAGGGGATTACTAATGAATGGTTCATAAAGCATAACACTTGATGAAGCTTTTAGAAATGGAGTTGGAAGAGGAGTGGTTTTAACCATGGGGAAAACTTTTTAGTTAAGCACACTTGAGTTGGAGTAGTACTAGGATGGGTGACCTCCCAAGCAGTATTGGTACTTCACCTCTCTAAGCATCAATTAGATTCAATGGGTGCTAAGTGTTCTACTCATTATCATGAGAGATCAGTTAATGTAAACCACTACTCATGAAACATGGGTCAGTGAATTTGTCTCAAATACTACATAGTAGAATTTTGATAGCAATATCACAATTTGACTTCTTGTAGAAATGTCTCCTACTTATCAATCAATGAGATTAAGGGGAATTATAATGAATGGTTCATAAGGCACAACACTTGGTGAAGGCTTTGCAAATTTTGTTGCAGGAAGAGTGAGTTTAACCATAGAGGAAACTTTATAGTTAAGTGTGCTCAAGCAAGAGTAGTACCAGGGTGGGTGACATCTTAGGAAGTCCATGTACCTCAACTCTACGAGAATCACCTAGATCTAATGAGTGCTAAGTGTTCTATTCACTCTCATGATAGATGGGTTCTTATGTCCCACTACTCATGAAACATGGGATAATGAGATTGACTAAAAAATTAAAAACTTGAATTCCATTAGTACTATCACAATTTGACTTGTGAAAAAGGATATAAGCCTACTTATCAATAACATAATTTGCTAGACCATTTGACCTATCCTAGCATACACATATATATCCAGTCTCCATGGTGATAGATTGATTGATTTATGAGGTGCACACATACACACATAGGAAAATCTATGAGAAGAAACAAAGTATTTTTTAATAGGATTGAGTAGTATGCCAGACAAACCTCCTAAACCATTCAATTATATCCTTTGTCTAGTTCATATTGAAACACACAAATATTACTAAGGAAATCACACCCCTTTTTCTTTTTTGTTTTGTTAATGGTGTTCCTCTTGTCATGATTTTGGATTGATAAGGGCTCATGTCTATAGGG
This sequence comes from Cupressus sempervirens, assembly GCA_028749045.1. Taxonomy (NCBI): domain Eukaryota; kingdom Viridiplantae; phylum Streptophyta; class Pinopsida; order Cupressales; family Cupressaceae; genus Cupressus; species Cupressus sempervirens. Next base: position 659,903,868 of record CM053784.1, read on the forward strand.
GGTTTGATTGTTTCCTTGTCTCTTAAGTTTTGACAAGATTATATTATGCATTTGATCTACTTTACAGAATTTGCACAAATGAGTTGGCATTACCATGTAACAACTCTGTTGCATTATGGAATTTGCTAATTTGCATGCCTCAGGGTTTGAACCAGTAAGTGAAACTTTGGAATCTACCTTCCCTTGTCCTAACTTAATCATTAGATGCATTGGTTTGGTCTTTCTCACAAGATTTTTGGTACTTCCTTTGTTAAGGTGACCTAATTGGGGCAATTAGGCCTGTATAACAGTCCAATTTTGGAAGGCTTGTAAATGGCTTTAGCACTTGCCCTTTTGGGGATATAAAAAAATTAATAAAGGGTACTTGGAATGCTAATTAGTTCTTGAGGTCTTTTGAAATATATCGTACTTGTTGCCTAATTTTTCTTTCGAAGGGCTAGTAGCCTAAATGTTGCATTATGAGTACAAAGTTATGAAATTCATGTTTGGGTTGCTATTTGGCCATGGTTCCTTGGTTTTAGTGTTGGAATGAACCCCTTAACATGCTGATCAACCTTATTTGTGAGAATCTACCATTCATGGGTGTGAATCCAAGTTTTCTAGTGTAAAGTTGTATGGATTAATGATGATCCCTTAGTGTTATTTTTGTGTCAAGGTGTAGAAGTTTGGGTGTATAATTTTTCTTGTTGGATTGACATCAGAATTGTGCTTATTGTACCCTAACTTCCGCATCATTCTACCTATAAAATTCTATCTTCTATAAGGTACAACATTGACCAATTGTGCATATAAGGAAATACATGCATTGGAATACATGTGAGTGCCCATTACAATTGGTATTCTATGATGACATATCTAACATATGGAATTAATGAAACCTTGAGAATCCTATTAGGCTCTACATCATAACTAAATCTTTGAATTAATGTAATGTATTGTTTTCAGTTTTAGATTTGTTATATGTTTTTAATAATAATTTAAGATAAATGTTTAGATGCATAACATAGAAGGTAGGCTTTAAACATGAACAAGAAGATCATAAATCAATATGACAATGACATAAATTGCAAATGATAAATTTTTGGCTTTAACACTAATAAAGTTTATTGCCAATCGATATTTTATCAAAAATTCAAATTGATTAGGTATTGAATTAATCTTGATAAACAAATGATAGAGAAGGAAAACTTTAAACATTAACAAGATCATAAATCATATGACGATGACATATTGGAAATGATAAACTTATTCTTAAACAGTGATAAAGTTAATTGTTAATTAATATTCTATCAAACTTTTGAACTGATTAGGTATTGAATTTAGTGTCATACATATAATATAAAATGATAACCAATAATTTGATGTACATTAACAACCACATAATATATTATGATAACCAATAATGTTGTACATGGAAAAACATATCATACATTAACCAATAATTTCATAAGTCTAATAATGTCATACATCAAATAAATGTCATACATCAAATATATATTGTCATATATGGATCAAATGTATATCGAGTATGTCCACTGACATAAAAGCCAACATATATGTCTGCTAATTCCTAGACATGTACATGTCTATCAACTATATCTTCTCCTTCCCATGGGGGGAAGGAAAAAAATCTCTAGAGGCCTTCAGTCATCGTGTGGAGGGAGACGGTGGCAATGATGGGGTCTTCCTCACATGTTCGCTTGTCCTCTTGTTGAGGCTCTTCTTTAACTCAATATGATACAAACAAAGTAGATATGAATCAATCATTATTATACATTGAAATCAAATATATGTACACACAAAATTAATTAGTTTCTTACTACCATCATATAGTTGCTCTACAAGTCCACCTCGGAAGCTCGTGGATTATCAAGTGTGACAAGACTCTACAACAATTGAATCAATATAATCACTTATAAATAACATTATAAATTTGGATACTAACTATTATAAACAAAAAATAAAACCAAGAAAGTTCTTTCATACCTCAGTCAATGGTTGTGAACTATCCATAGCTACAGCCACTCCATGATCGACGGACTACCGGAGATGAGGAGGAGTCTCCAATGTCAAGAGCTCCATGTCATACAGTACACGTTAAATGTAACATGAAACATGAAACAAATATATTCAAATGAATTAAATTAACATGAAACAAATGTACCTCTACAAAGCTCATGTCGCGTTTAGGCTTGGAGTCTATAGCGAATGTCGATAGTCCTATAGAGAACTGATGCACATGCATAATTTTTTTTGTCAATCCTTCATATGATTACTTAATAAATATATGTATTCATTTAAATGATTAAATCAATACATACCTCTGGACTCATCAAGGGGATGAACAATGGGGTCTAACCCTGAATTTTGAACAATGTTAATAGATGCTAATCAATTAGTCATTTACTATAGATATGAAATGTGATCAAATTAGTTTATTATAATTGTAATTTATATGTGTGTCAATGCCAAATGTCTCATTTAGGAACTGATCAGTCACTAGCCCATCATTTGCACCATCTTCAACATGACTGCCAAATGTGCATAAGGATCAACACGATGTGCACATGTGACCATGATGTGCAAAATGCTCCTCCTCAACTAATGGACTCATGCAATGAATGAGGGTCTATGTCAAAGCTCTAATAGTCCCTAGAGTGCTAGCCTCTACATGTTCCTTCACTACTGAAGGAACAGTCACATGCTCACCCTGTGGCTTGACCACATGTGCCCTAAATACATTAGGGTCATGATGTTACCCTGGCCTCTCAAATGATGACCCCCCACCTCTACCCTGAGAGTCTAATATATAAAAATAATTGGGGATCTCCCCAAGGACAAAATCACAATACAATTTCTTTAAGAAATACATGGGGACCTCGTGATTATTGCAAGGAGGGGTATCAAAAACCATCCACCATCTATCCCAAAAATTATTTCTAATAGCATCATGTATGCACCAATGGATGGGGAACCGTTTAGTACCCTCTCTAATATTATTTTGTTCACCAAGTTTTCTAAATAATGCACATATTCTGCCTTTTGATATATCTTTATTTTTTAACATCTTGATATGATAATTTATTTGCATAATATCTTTTTTCTTCTTCCCTCTTAACCCACCAAACATCTAACTAACCACTAACATTAGCTATGTGAGTCTTAATGGATTCGAGGGATGATGTCAATTGAGCTCTTATTGGATTGGTTTGTCAACATTGTTTCAACTAACTAATGAGTCCTTCTAATTCAGCTTCGCCTCTTTCTATTTCATTTATTATATTTTCTTATGTGCCAAGAGGAGGTCTTGCAATTTGTTTAGGTTGTGGGATTTGTTCTTCTTCTTGTGGAGGGTTTTGGTTTTGATCGTCTTGAGGGTTTTGGTTTTCACCTTCTTGGGGAATTGTCAATTCATTATTGGCATTTCTTGATTAGAAATCAATTGAAATCTAAATAAATAAACAATTTTTTAAAAAAAATTAAAAAACCTACAAAACAATATAAAAAACATATCAAACAATGCAAAAAGAAAGATAGATAACATACAACATGCTCATGATCTCGATCTTCGATGGTGAGGAGGCATATTGGCAAGGTGAGTGGCAGAAAACTTATTTGAATGCAATCTGCATATGCATTGTAGTGAGGAGAAGTAGGAAAAAGAATGTTAGAATGAAAGGGCTGCAGGTATGCAGCCCATTTATAAAAATTGGGTTTTTTTTAAAATTGTGTACGTGCTATAGCACGTATGCACTATGGCTCAGGTTGCCCAAGCCATAGCATGTATGTGCTATAGTGCGTATGCCCTATTGAAAATTAGAAAAAAAAATGGTGTCACCTTTTTGGCACCTCAACTTGGTGCAAATACTCATGTATATACATATATGTATATGTGTTTTTGTGTGTTTGGGTGGGTATATATAATTGATCTAGATTATTAGACCAATTGACTTGCCTTGAATACTAAAATTACTCTTAACATTTGCATCTAACCACTTAGGACACACACATCCAATAATTTTTCTTTTTGATATGACCATACACAACTCCCAACTCTATAGAGAAGAGAGTAAGTATTTATATTTTTTCAAAAGACAAATTGCTTACATTGAAATTTACTCCCATTGTAAAAAGGACCTAATTTAAATATATATTAACTCTCTTAACTTTTATTTATCTACACACACACACACACACACACACACACACACACACACACACACACACACACACACACACACACACACACACACACACATATAACAATCATAAAGTTGGTTTCTTAACATGAAGCTAGTACCTTATAAATTTTCTACTACCTATAAAATCGCAAAACAATAAAGGAAAATTTCTTATACATAGCAAATAAAAACAAGTAAGCAAACTAATTATTTTTTAGGTTTTAAGAAAACATTTCTACGTTTTATTTTACATAAGTCTAAGAGGCATTTCAAACTATAATTTTTAACTAAAAGCTTTCTTTTTTTCTTGTCCAAGAGTAAACATCACATAATAATGATTTATTCATAGACAAACCAAGTTAAGTAGTAATAGATTATCATGCTTTTTCTAATCACATATTTCTCTATATTGTATAATGTTTAATATAACCCTCCTTAATTTGATTTGTGATAAATGTTAGTAACTTGTTTAAACCTTGTACTTTTAGACACTCAGGTTTTTGGAATCCTTTATATTTTGTGATCATTAATAACAAAAAAAATTTAAGAAAATTTTGTTGTGTTTTAGTAAATCTGAAAAAATAATCATGAATACTTATTGCTTTCCCAACATAACCGATTAATGTCATCACCAATTCAATCAAGAAACCCATCAAGGGGATAATAAAAAATAAGTATAATCATCTAAAGAGTAATTGGTAACTTAGGCCAAGGTAGTGTAGTGATAATGTTACATTCCCATTTAGGTTCTTTTGTTAAGGGCAGTCCTTTCTACCTGAGATCGGCTCTCAAATTAGCCAAATGTAACACTCACCCATATGCAACCTTGTCAATAGAATCAGTGTTTAATCAGGAGGATATATTTAGCCTATTGATTGAAACATGTTCACTTTATGTTCCTTATTTTGAAGGATTAATATATTACGTAATTCTTGGATGGATTGGCAGTAAAGTTGGTATTATTAATGGATTACATATATCGAATGCAATGTAAGTTATTATGAAGTTGTGTTTGATGTGTCTACACCATCTGCATGATAAGAAGTTGTACTTTCATGTTGCTTCAACTATATAAGTTTTAGTGGTTATATTTGAAGTTTAATTGAGTGAGAAAATGACAAGTTAAATCATACTAGAATCAAGGGACTTATCTCATTGTAGAAGTATATGTTACTGTTCATGCACCAACGAATAGAATGAGCCTTGTAATGTCTAGCATATTACATATAGTCAAGTAGATACTATGTATTGTCTTCAATGAATACATGGAAATCAAGTTGTGAGATATTATGTGAATATGCCCTTGGTTTGGTTGAGTTTGGTAATGTGAATAGTAAACGTAATTTAAAATAAGTTAGACCCATTAAATTGAGTTCCATAGTCAAAATAGGCACAATGTGTCTAACAAGAAATAAGAGGGGAAGGAAGATGCCAATTGTCAAATGCAGAAAAAGTGTTGGGTAGTGTGTAAAACAAATTATTGAAAAGAAATGGAGTTGGAAAAAGATGAAGAAATGAAGTGAGAAACATGACAAGAAGAGAGAATGCTAAGGAATGTAAAGAGAATCTTTGAAAGCATTAATGAAGGAAGGTGAAGTAGACTTGAGAAGATGTTTCCTTTTAATTAAAGATTGGATGCTTGCCTGAAGATTGAATCAAGTAAATAAGAGGAATAAGGCACACTCAAGTAGAGAAAGAGCAATGAAAATAATGGTTTCAGAATGCTATGAGGAAATAATCAAGATAAAAAACCATGGAATGACATTGCTATGAATATATCAGCAATTTTATTTTACTATTGGAGCAGTAATAAAGAGGGATAATGATGTTTGACCAATTCTAGAAGATATTCAGAAGGAATGTTGAATCCCTTTCATTTATAAATGAGAGGGATTGAAAATGAGGAGTTGTCAAACATTTATTGATCAAGAAGTTTCACAAAAAATGACTTCTAAGAGACATGCTTTATTGGCATGTAGAGATAGTGAGAATTGGCAAGGAAAAAAATCTTTGCAATGTCATTCAAGGTTTGCTTCCTAGTTTCCTACTGCTTCACTTGCAAGCCTCATAGTGGTGGGGCCAACATGGTTGATTATGCACTCTCCAACCAATTGTTCCTCCATTCCATCTAGCACTTCTCCATCACCCCCATTCTTCTTGCTAATCATACCCCCCTTAGCCTCTCCCTCCTATCCAATTAGGCATATTCCCTATCTTTTCTAAAGTGTATTATGTCTAAGCAACTAGGGCAGAGAACAAAGTACACAATTAATCTATCCAAGATATGTAAGAGAAAAAAAGAAAACAAGTTCTAGAATAACTTGCACCATTTCATTTTCATATTCCTTTCCAAGGTCGATATATGCATAAATGTTTTCAATGGAAGAGAGAAGAACCTGAATTAATGGGATCCACAATTGAATGAGCATCTTCCTCTAGCTATAGGCTCATTTCTAGGGAGTTCCACTTAGTGCACTTAAATATGCCCAGATGAAGCAGTGATCTATGATGGTTGATCTGCGCAAAGTAGAAAGATGGGAAAAGCCCCAATATTACTCATAGGTGAAGACCTCAATGTTAAACCCCAATAAAACCATGGTTTGTGTTGCTGCTAATAAAGCTACCACTCAAAATATAACATATAACATATTTTTTTTATTTTTTCATTATGTAACCCAAGTTTGTCAAAATTTTGACCAACTTGGGAAAACCTAAGTTGGTTGAGATTTCAACTAGTTTGGGCATAAAACCCTCATTTGGTCAAAATTTCAACCAACATGTGGATAAAAAAAAAGAAAAAGATGAAATCATAGGCTAATATGGCCTTTGGTCAAAACTTTTGCTAGAAAAACAAGTGGAAATATAGTAGTGGATAAATTTCTAGCATGTCAAACCTTGACAAGGTTGCAAATATCTAGTATTAGTGATGCTACTATCAATTTTTTGGACAATGAGTATGTGAAGGTATCAACTACTCCTCTAACAACTGGTCAATTGAAGAAAAAGAAAGAACACAAACAATCAATGTTGGAGAATGCATCAACCCTAAGTTAAGTCAAGTTTGATGACCTGAAAAATTGTGATAGTGTAGAGAAAATGTGGGACAAACTTAATACCATATATGAAGGTGATGATAATGTCTTTAGAGCCAAATTAGAAAGACTAAGAGGTAAATTTTGATGACATTAGAATGATGGAAGGTGATAATATAGTAGAATAAGGCACAAGAGTTAAAGAATTTGTTAATTTTATTTGTGGTGTGAATGAAGAATTAAAGATGAAATAGTGATAAGCAAGACATTGATGACTCTACTACCTATTTATGCAATTAGAGTGTCTACAATTCAAGAATTGAGATGCACACTAGGTAACAATTTGACCTTGGAAGGTGTAATTAGTAGACTTACTTCTTTTGAAATGTCTAACTTTGATAACTACACACCTACTACTATTGAATCTACCTTCAAGTCATAATTGGTCCTTAGCAAAAGAAAAGGAAAATATGTGAAGAGTGACAATGATAGTTTTGATGATGAGATTGATGAACTTGAAGCCCTCATTGCAAAACCATTTGGAAGAGTAAAATGTAAATGAAAAGGTAAAATACCTATTATCTATTTTCCATGCAACAAAGTAGGTCATATTGTTGTTAGGTGTCCTGATAGAGATGATAAGGATGAATGGAAGGAAAGAAAGTACAAAGGAAGAAGAGATGACTGAGACTTCAAGAGAAAAAAAAAAAGGATGAAAAAGGTAAGAAATCCTATTAAATTACTAAAGAAGAAACTGATAATTAATCTCAAAGTAATGATGATGAAGTTATCTATGTTTCTATGAAAGAAGAGTATGATGAAGATGAGAAAACTGCATTGATTTCATATGTAAACAAAAGTGATAGATGGATAATTGATAGTGGATGTTAAAACATATGACTAGTGATAAAGATAAATTTGAGGACACTGGTCTATATAAAGGTGCATGTGTAAGATTTTTTAATTATATTACATGTGTTGTAAAAGGTAAAGGAACTATTCAATGGACTAACAAGATAAAATATGAGAATGTTTATTGGGTTAAAGGACTTAATTATGTTTTTTTGAGAGTTTCATAGCTGAACAAATAAGGTTAAAAAGTTGAATTTCACAATAGGAAGGCTAAGATACATGATGTTAATGGTAAGATAGTTTGAAGTGATGATTAGGTAAGAGGTAACTTGTTCTATCTAGATTTATCTAATGATACATGTTTGTTTGCAGAACAAGAAGATGTTTGGGTGTGGCATACGAGGTTATGTCATGTAAACTTTGAAAATTTTGTGGATATAAGTAAAATAAAGAAAGAGGATTGCCAAAACTTAAGAAGCCTAACAATGCTATGTGTAAACAATGTTAATTAGGGAAAATGACCAAGTCTAGTTTTAAGATAAAAGTATACACTTCTAATGATATTTTGGATCTGGTTCATACTAACCTATGTGGAACCATTGATGTTTAAAGCTACTGTGGAGATAAGTATTTTTTTTTTTTTTTTGATGATTACTCTAGGATGATTACTATGATGTTTCTTAAAGCTAAATCTAATGATTTTAAATTATTCAAGTGGTATTTCTAGAAAGAGTCAAAACAAAAGTAGGCAAGAGTCTGAAGTGCCTGAGACCTGACAAAGTTGGTGAATTCATTTGAAGTGAGTTCAATATATTCTATAATGAAAAAGGAATTAAAAGATAGATTCCAGCACTAAGGACCCCTCCTCAAAATGGAATGGCTAAAAGGATAAATAGATCAATAATGGATTGTGCAAGAACATTGATGATGGAAAAGTGTATATCAAAGAAATATTAGATAAAAGTTGTTAGTATTGTTGTATATACCCTAAGTAGAGTACAAGTCGAGAAAGGTATACATGCCAGATGTTTTGGTCTATGTTATGGATAGTATAGTAGTATTACATCTACAAGGGAGATAAGAATGTACTAAGAGCCAAATCAAAAAGCTTGAGAAGAAATTTTGATGACATGATGATCGTAGAAATTGAGAATTTTGTTCAATATGTTGGAAGAAACAGTGAAGTTTTGAATGCTATAAAAGGAGTAGAAGGAAAGATCACTAATGAGACTTTTATCAACAAGGTATTGAGAACTTTTCTTCCTATTTATGCTATCAGAGCTTTTTTTTTACAATAACTAAGATGTACTCTTGGTAAGGATTTAACCAATAAAACTTTCAACTTTAAAACATTGCTTGAATAAAAATATAGAAATAACATGTAAAGCAAATGCATCCACATAAATGTTTGACACTAGATATGATTACCTAGAAACCTTCCAATGAGAAGGTAAAACTGGGGTGGGGATGATACCCACAACTCTTCACTACTACAACAATAAAGTTCACCTGTTAAGGTTACATATTTTTACCATTCTCATGATCTGCCTTGTGAAAGGCCTGCCCCGTTAAAGGCTTACAAGGATTTTTTAGATCCTACCCTATTAAAGGATTTTAACACCCTGTTAGAAGTGTTCCGTCTAAAGGACTTTAGAACACTTACTTGGAATGTTACCCTGTTAAAGGCTTTATACAGTGGCTATTAAACCAACCTAAATCCATAGGATTTCATTCTATTGTAACAATTGTTAGAGAATACAAAAGAATATTTGATCTAATACACTTACAATCTGATATTGCTAATTTCAAATCCTTGTTCTGTCCAATCTGATCCTCACTGATCTGATATGAAAAATGCTATATTCTTTATCCTTTATTCTACTAACTAATTCTATAATTCTATCCTTCTTCTAACTTACCTTCAACTTGATCAATTCACCATTTCACTTCCTTCAAATATTTGCTAACATTATTTCATCGTATGCATTCTCTTTCACACTCTCTGTCTATCTTTGAGCTATGGGGATTCACCTCCTTTAAAAAGATTTCATGACTTAGGGTTAGATATGAATCTATGATTGAGATTCATCCAACTTTCCCTCACAAATCCCTCCATTTTTTTCATTGGTTGCATGTTGATTGCATAGGGAATTCAAATAGATTCGATCTTATCTCTAAGCCTCGAGGTCTATTCATATGTCATCTCAAAAATAGTTTACATCTAAGTTTGTGAAGGCACAAACTCTTATGTTGATTCTGTATTGCTCAACACTTACTGATTACTAATGCTTGAAACATACTGAAATTCTATTTGGCTCAGCACTTGAACTTGCTCGGTATCTATTAGTCACTCGTCACTTGAAACTTTTTCATCACTGTCTGTTTGCTTGGCATCTGAATGACTTGGCACTTGTTGATTTTTTGGCTCAGCACATATTGCAACTTGGCATCTATATTATACTTGGCATCAACTTAGAAAATTTATTGAGTGTGTTGACAGTCAATTGTAAAAACCAATTTGAGATAAGTAATCTCCCCCTTTAACATGAGTGTCAAAAACATTTAACTATGCATGATGAAACTAATCTCCTTGAGTATAATATACATTCTATTCAACATATATAAAAAACTTTAAAACTATTCAAAAATTTTGGAAGGACTGTATACCTCAAAATTTTGTGTCTCCTCCTGAGTTGATGTACCATTTTCTTTATCCAAAAATTCTCTCTAAAGAGTGATTTGCCTCTACTGATATTCCTTATCTTTATTTTGAATTCTGATACCCTTTATCTAATGTGTTCTGTTATGCCCTATTTCCTACTATATGTTCTATTTTCTTTTCTCTCCTCCTTTCTTCTCTCTGTACTCTCCTTTTAATTTTGGCTCCCCCTTCAACATGTCTCCCCTTGTAGATTAGCTATCCTCCTGGCCTAATTTATCTCTTCCTCTTTATAATTTCTCTCCCTTTTTTGACACTTATGTCAAAGGGTCTATACAATAACTGAATATTTTTCCAAGAAGGTTTTGTTCACTTCCATTATAATTCTTAGAGCAGCATCCCAATTTTGTATTGCAACTTCTAGGGATTTGATTTGTATAGCTATCTTTGCTGCAAGGTGAACTAAGCCATCTAATGTTGAAAGATTTCGATCTTTCTTTCTATAAAATCTCCATGTGATGGGTTAGGGTAGATTGAATCTAAACTAATTTAGCTCTAATGTTAGCCTCTTCTATTGTTAATACAACTAGTTCTTTTTGTGTGTGAAGCATTTTGTTAAAGTGTTTTTCACTTTGAGTTGGATCTTTTGGTAGTTGCATGCTAGATATCTTCAAGTTCCTTTCCAAGCTCATTATTCTCTAGTTAGTTTCCTGTGTGAAAATGGAAGGATCACACAATTTTGAGTACAATGAGAAGATATTCTCAAGTAATTCCTCCACTTTATCTATTTTCTTAGCCAGTTCTACCTATGAAAGTGCTATCTTACTAGATATTCTTTCATTCACCTTTTCTTGAAACTTATTTTCTTACCATTCCATGAGTTTTACATTTGTCTCCTTGTCTTCATTGGTCACCTACTCAACAATTTCTAATATTGGTTCCAATATTGGCTTTGTTTCATTAGGTCCTACAAGTTTAATGCATCTAAAAAGATGTCTTTGATCTCAATTAGTGCTTTCCTTTTCTTATATTCATTTCTGAGTATCTCATGCTTCTTCTTCCTCTCTAGTGCCTCTTGTACTTCATCGATTTGACCAACATTCATGGTTGCATAGTCATACTTTGGAATGGCTATTTCTTCATCTAGTGTAGGGTCTCCATAGTAAAATACCCTTGCAACCTTTGTAGAGCTTGAGCCTAGTGCTAAAATTTGAAGTGGTATTGCTTCAGTGCATGGCTTTTGAGGCATTCTTGTAGGAGTCCCAGTGGTTGGAAGATTAACCAAAGTTTGAATTGCTTCTTGCTCCTTTTCTTTTGGGGTCTCCTTCTCCTCCTCTAATCTATCTTTATCAATAATAATTATTTTTGCAAGTGCACCTTGTACTTTTGTAGTAGGAACAGAAGTATCCATCTATCCTGTTTGTTCCTTTGTTAGCTCCTTGGTAGTTGTAACAACTTTAATGATGGATTCAACCTTATCTGATGTATCTTGTGAAGCTTTCTCTATAGTTTGTTCACTTGTAGCTATAGGGATGATAGAAGATGTTTCTTATGTTGTCATCTTATCCCTAGTCAAGTCAGCTATTGCTTTCTACAACTCATCTACATTGACCATAACTGCATTACTACATAATTCAGTTGTAGAGTTGGTTGGTCAAGGATCTTCTTAAGATCCTCTATAGTCAATGGATTGGTGTTCTGACCAGAATTGTCAGGAGCATCCTTCACTTTTATTGTGTCTGTAGGTGTAGAGGTTTCATGTGGAGGACTTGGAGGTGGCATTTTTGTGTCTTTCATACTCTAATTTTTTTGCCATGCTTGAACAATTGCCATATTATCTTCCTTTTGTGTTCCCTCCTCCACAATATCATTTGCCTTTTCCTTCTCACCTTCACCTTCCTTGCCATTTTCATCCTCTTCTCCATTATTTCTTCCCTCAAAGGGATCTTCCTCTCTTTCTTTGGAAGTTTTTGGCCATAATCCAATTTCCACATTTGAGTGGACTTCTTGACAACATCTTCAATCTTATTTTGAAAAATGTTGAAGGCTCTATATTTGGGCCCAAATTTTCTCCTATGCTTCTTATTGGCCTTGGTTATTTTCCCTTTTGTAAGCTCTAGCATTACTTGAGCCAATGTAAAATTCTCTTATTTCTTTCTCCATATTAAGGCAATAATGCTATTTATTTTCAACAATAGAATATAAATCCTTGGGCATTGAATTGTCAAGTTCAAGTGGGGTGGTTTTGAACGTGGCCATCATAGTATATACTGATTCTTCAACCATATTCTACTTATTCTTACTTAACTTATTGAATTCAATATTCTTCAAGCCATTTAAGTTAGCATTATCTTTAACATTGTCAAAAAAAATTTCTAAATCAAATTTTAATGCATGAATTACCACTCTAAATTGGCTTGTGTCTTCTAACTTTGTTCTCTCTTCATCTGAGTCAAGTTGAGCAACATATTTTCTTCTTAGTCTTTTCTTTTCTGGACCTTGTTGCTTAGTTATCTTCTTCTTTTCTTTGGCCTACTCCTTGGTCTTTTAAGTGGTAGCGCTTGTGCTTTCTCTTGTAGTGGGCTTTGGAGGGCTTGGATAAGTAGCCCTGTTGCTCTTGAGCTAAGCTATAGACTATTTATGAGCTTTTCTTTTCTTAGGCTCTGGCTTAGTAGGTGCTTCCTCAACTTTCTCTTCCTCAGCACTTTCTTCCTCTTCAACATCTTCTCCAGTGCCTTGTGTCAAGGCAAGTGACTCTTGGCCCTATTCTTCTTCTTCATCATCATCATCTTCTTCTTCCTCTCCTTTTCCTATCCCTTCACCAAATTTGGCCTTAATTTTCTTAACTAATTTTTCCTTTTTCTTTAGAGTTGAAGCTATTTTCAACTCCATTTCCTCTTTAGACTTTACAACATCAAAAGTGCCAAAAGGTTTTGCACTTTTATCAATCTCTTCTACAAGTAATGTTGTGATTGTTGTTGATGACTCATCAATGTTAATCTCATACCCTAATGGCCTTAGCCATCTCACTCTAGGTATTGTTTCTTGGATATAAGTGTAGTAAATGTCAACTAAGAAACAAATTTCAATAGTATGCTGATCCACTAGGGAGACTAGAATCCTTAGTCTTTGCTTCATGGACTTCTTAAAGTCCTCAAAATAGCTTGTCATGATGGCTTAAAAATTAGCTCCCGTCTACTCTATGTACTCGTTCACTTATACTGCTATAGACCTATTGGTCCTCCAACTTATCTTACTAAAAGAGGGAAATTCATTCTGAACATAGAAAAAGATACATATCAAAATTGATCCAAACTTACATTGAGCACTCTTGGATCTCCTTATTGGTCCCGAATTCTCTGTGATTTTCTATAGTTGAAATTCTACTAGATCATATGTATGATCCTTCTTAACAAGTTTGTATCCCACATCAATTACAATGCATGGTACACTATTCAGTCGGCTTGACTAGTAAAATTTGTCAGATATAACCCTAACAGAAAATTCTACAAGTGGATCTTTGATTGTGTCAATTATCATACCCCTTTTGTTCCACTTTGCTCCATTTTTCTTCTCAATGGCTTCTTTTGAATCACTCCTCAGGGTCTTAGGTCATTCTAGGGTTTGGTATCCTATTACCCTATGTATGATTCTCTTTGATAGTTTAATAGTCTACCTTACATTCATAGGAATCCACCGTGAATCCTGCTCAAAACTATTCTCATCCACTCCATATTGAAAATTGCAAGGAAATCTAGGGCATGGGTTAAGCCTTTCCTTTCAACAATATGAAATTCTTCCTATAATACCTCATTCTCAAATAGGTTTCCATAGGTTTATCAAATCTCCATATCACCAGTTGCTCCAACCTTATAGTTATAATACTTTTTGACATCTTGCACCATTACAACTTTAGGTGGAATTATAGATAGTGCACTAGCAGGGTCGTTCTTGTATGTGAATTCAAGTATTTGCATAAAATCTAGTTGTTTAACTTCAATAATAATCAACTGAACCTCAAACAATTCCTTATCCTTAGGATTCCTAGAGCTAGAGGCCATTTCTGCAAACTAGGGTTTAAACTTCAAAACTTGGCACTTGAGAAATACATTAGATCGACAAAATTATGCTTGATTTTTGTTGGAAACTTGTGTAAATGCTTTAATCTCTAGTTTCCAATCACTTTTGTTCTCTTTTCACTCTTCTTCTATGTTTGCAATGATGAGAAATGATTGAAAATTTTACCTTATACCTTCAATACATAGCATTTAATGCTTAGTGCATATATAGTTGTCTACTTGACTTCTTATGCAATTTCTATTCCAATTGGCTTCCCTTGATTTTCTAACACATGACATACACTAGAGTTTCCCTTACTTATCTTCAATAAGAATTTCCTTTCTACTCAGTAATAGCTACATTCTTGACTTCAACTAACTTTGGTAGACAACTTAGCATACATTAGGATTTTATTCGGCATCTAAAGGGAACTTTCCTTACTTGGCAACAATGTGAAAACTTTGAGGATTTAACCTTGCATCTTTATTCATGTTGATCTATCCTTTTCACCACTAAATTATTCTAGGAACTGATGCATGATAAATCATTTAAATATTAGTCCTTCATACTTTCTTTTGCTTAGTTTGATGAAGCATGACCACTTGACCCTTTAGGTGAAGTGATCCCTTCATTTGATGTGCTACATCCATCTTTCTTCTTCCATGTCTTGTTCATCTCTTCTGTAATGTGCTTAACATCTACTTTGCCTTTTACCTTGTTTGACTTTAAGTTAGGTGCCTTTGTCCTTGTAGGGCAGTGCTCGCTAATATGACTAGTCTTCAAACAACTAAATCATGTAATTTGGCTTAACCATCTTTTGTAGCTTTGACTAAAATGTGTTCTTATGCAATTCTTAGGGATGTTTCCATACTCTTAATAGTAATGATAGCTATGTCTTGTATTGTAGTCCCAATTATAGGAACTTCCATGATTTCTTCCCTTGTTTCATGACCATGTGGTCTTGGATATGCATTCAAAGGCTTTATGTCCAAACTTCTAACAATTGTAGCAATGACCTTCAAATCTTGGTGCATGCATAGACCTGGTTCTACATTCATGTACCCAATGACCTTGTTTGTTGCACTTGTAACAACATGTAATATTCTTTGGCTTGGTAGTCTAACTACCATTCTTGTTCCTACAAACATTAGCTAAATTTCTTTTCTTACCACAAAAGGACAAGTGGGTTTGGAGTTCTTACCTTTGTCATTCCTTTGTTTAGCAATCTTGGATGACTCTCCTTCTTCAGTGCTTGTATAGCCCAAACCTAATGTTTCTTTACTAGATCTAGGGGATTTTAGTAGTTGCTCAAAGTACTTGATGGCTTCATTTGGCTTGTTGAAGGTTTCAAAAAATTCCTTCTCTCTTTTTAGGTCATTCTATAGTTGTTCATTTTGCAACTTCAATGTAGTTATCTCAATGTCCTTAACATTCAACTCATGATGGGCATTCATCATTTAGCTCAAGGTATGCAACAACATGTTTGAGATCCTAGATAGCTCTATTGACTTTTCTTCCAACCTATTTGAAAAGATTCTTTTGTCTTGTTCAATCATAGCCTTGTCCTATATGGCTTTTTTTTTTCAATCACCTCACATAATAGTATTTCTTGTGATTCTTGCTCCAACTTGATATTTCTAATCTCTTTAACTTGTGCTCTATTCTTATCCATGAGATCTACAATTACTGCATCAAACTCATGAGAGTTACCATTTGTAAACAACTTTATGGTGTCAATCTCCTTGTATTGGGTGTCATTCTTAGCTATGGTAATCTCTTTTCTTCTCTTTAGTGAACTCCTCAAAGCATTTCTGGCTTCATCCAATTGTTGCAATAAGAGTTGTAACTCAATCTCTTGATGTTCAATGGTCTTTCTGAACTTGTAGACATCCATCTCAAGATCTTTTCTCCAAGCTATAAGGCTTCTCCTGATGAGAACTTAGCTCTAATACCAATTGTTTGGATTTACAAGTGGCAAGTATACTTATGAGAGGGGAGGGGTGTGAGTCAGAAGTATTTGCATAAACACATAGAAATAACATGTAAAGAAAATGCATCCACATAAATATTTGACAGTAGATATGATTACCCAAAAACCCTCCAATGAGAAGGTAAAATTGGGGTGAGGATGACACCCACAACTCTTCACTACTGTAACAATAAAGTTCACCTATTAAGGTTACATATTTTGACCATTCTCATGATCTACTGTGTGAAAGGCCTGCCTTGTTAAAGGTTTACAAGGATTTGTTAGATCCTACCCTATTAAAGGATTTGAACACCCTATTAGAAGTGTGGTTGGCTAAAGGACTTCAGAACACTCACTTGGAATGTCACCGTATTAAAGGCTTTATAAAATGGATGTTAAAATATCCTAAATCCATAGGATTTCATTTTATTATAACAATTGTTAGAGATTACAATAAAATGTTTGATCTGATACAATTACAGTTTGATATTGCTAATTTCAAATCCTTGTTCTAGGTATGTGGAGGATCATGGTGTGCAAAAAGTGGCAATCTAAAATTTTTGTAGTTCTAAAATATCTCAAACCATTTCAAAAATAATTCTAACATTTTTCCCACCCACCCTGATACTAAATGAAAACAATTAATATCTTTATAAGGTCTACTCTATTTTTTGATACCAAACCTATATGGTCAACTTTAAAAACATCCTAAAAATGTGCTTTTGGACTATTTTTATGTGATTTTTACTTCAAACATGTAGCTGACTACTTTTTTTTCACCAAAATTTGATGAAATGAAAAGGGTTCCTTAAGAATGTTGTTATCTTTCCATAAATGTAAGATTTTTCAAATTATGAGTTTAGTAAGTAATTATTACTTATTTTCTAATGGAGTTATGTATAAAGTGTTGGTTGACACACCACTTGATAAACAACTATAAATTTCAAATGGTACAACATTTTTTAAATCCAAAAGATGCATCACATTCTATGTTTCTTCTACTATAAGGGAAAAAAATGAAAATTTTAATTTATAGAGTTTTGAACTAGTTAAGGTGGTTAGACACGAGAGTTTTTTATTCCAAAAATACTAAAGTCAAAAATTATTTATTTAGAATAAAAATATCCAAAGATATGTGTCACATCCTGGCATGAGTCTACTACTTATATCTAGAATATTATTAAAAAGTATTATCATTTGATTTTGATTAAGGTGGTCAGACATACATCTACTTTTTATTTTTGTTTTTAAATTTTTTTGTAATATTAAATTAAAATTCAAAATTTTAACCAATCAATTTTTAATTTTTTGAGATAAGTTCTAATAGTTTAGAAACTAGATTCAATTTGCTAGAGATTCTTTTTTGTCAACTTTTTGATATAAAGTTAATAATAAGTAGAAAATTGCACATTAAGTTGACATAACCCTGATTTTCTGATTTTTTATTGCCACTTAAGGGCATAGTTTGGTTGACCATGATCCTGCACATACCCTTCTATCCAATCTGATCCTCACTAATCTTATATGAAAAATGATGTATCCTTTATCCTTTTTTTTGATAATTGATTCTGGAATTTTGTCCTTCTTCTAAGTCACCTTCAACTTGATCAATTCACCCCTTTCTCTTCCTTCAAATCTTTGCTAACATTATTTCCTCACATACATTCTCTTTTGTACTCTCTTTCTTCCTTTGAGTTAAGGGGTTTTTTCTCCTTTAAAAAGATTTCATGACTTAGGGTTAGGTATGAATCTACAATTCAGATTCATCTAACTTTCCCACTCAAATCCCTCCATTTTTCTCATTGGTTTCATGTTGATTGCATTCGGAATACAAATAGATTTGATCTTATCTCTAAGCTTCAAGATATATCCATATGTTGGCTCAAAAATGGTTTATATCTAAGTTTGTGAGGGCACAAACTCTTATGTTGATTTTGTATTGCTCTACGCATACTAAAATTATGTCTTTCTCGACACTTGAACTTGCTTGGCATCTATTAGTCACTTGGCACTTGAAACTTGCTCGATACTATCTATTTTCTTGGCATCTAAATGACTTGGTACTTGTTGATTTTTTGGCTAGGCACATATTGCAACTCAACTTGTAGACTTACTACTTTTGAATTGTCAAATTTTGATAATTTTACTACCCCTACTATTGAACCTACTTTCAAGTTACAATTAGTTTTACATAATTCTATATAGAAGAAAAGAAAGTATGAGGATAGTGAGAGTGAATCTTCTAGTGATGATCATGAGAATCTTGAAGAATTAATGGCTAGGAGATTACCAAGAACCATAGGAAAATTTAAAGGTAAACTTCCTATTATCTATTTTTCATGCAATAAAGTTTGTCATATTGCTGCAGTATGTCCTAACAGGGATGACAAGGATGAAAGGAAAGAAAACATATTCAAAAGAAGAAGAGATGGAATAGAAAACAAAGGATAGAAATATTACAAGGGAAAAGCTAAGAACTCTTGTTATATTGTTGAAGAAGAGACTGATGATGATTCTTATAGCGATGATGAAGATTTTGTTTATGTTGGTATGAAAGATGATTCTAATGAAGATGAGAACATTGTTCTTAGTTTATCTATGAGTAAAGGAGATTGATGAATAATTGATAATTTTTTCTCACATCACATGACTGGTAAAAAAAGTTAGTTTGAAAACCTAAAAAATCATAAAGGAGCTAGTGTTAAGTTTGGTAATGATGCACCATGTCTTGTAAAAGGTAAAGGATCAATAAGATTGACTGATACAATTAGATGTGATAATTCTTCTTAGGTTCAAGGACTTAACTACAATTTTTTTCAGTGTGGTGTATTCTGTCACAAAATTTTGCACCCTTGCCCAAAGTTTTTACCTAAGTACAACCTTGTGAAACATGGAAACAACCTCCAAGCTATTTGACTTGAACTATGAGGTCGAGTCTCTGGAGAAGGTCAGCTTCCTTTACTATCAGGGTGCACCTAACTACTCTTGGAGAGGAAAAGGGAGAAGGAATGCATAGAAGCAAATCTACCTATTCTAACCTAAGGGGGGTGATGCACCAAAAATAGAGTGTTTAAATCAATCTCTACCCATACATGTACTATTGAACCATCATGACACCAAAAGATATACAAATCTAGACTTTTTTTAATCCAACAATCACATACAAATCAAAAAAACCCAAATGAATGACACAAGGAAAGAGAGGATTCACTTATATACCATTCATAGGCCAAAAGAGATACAGTCATGCAAGATTGCATATATCTACAATACACCAATGAGAGGAAAATAGTTCTTGCACTTCACATCAATGGCTAAAGGAAATAAGAATGTCATACAATTTAGAGGCAAAGGGGATTTATAGTGAAATTTTAGAGTAATATCAGAGAAAACAAAGAAGAGTCGACCTCAAGAAAATCTACAAAAAATTCCTTTATAGCTTAGGCATAACTAATATGTTCTCTAACTAAAGTTACTTCACACCCACTTCCATTAAGTCTCTTTAGAGATCTGAAGAAAATTTGATCTGGGCATAGATTCAAAAACAATGAAATCTAATATTTTGTTGAAACAGGGCCCTGACAAAAATGATGCCATTAAACTATTCTGACCAAGTAGATGGATAAACTGGGGTGGTTGAGTGTTCTTCTATTTTTTATTGGGTTCAACATTCATTCGAGAGTAGTTGGAATTGATCGTGAGGATCAAATCATGCAAGAAAACTTGATTTCTATCATTTTTGGCTCATCAATCAACAAAGTCAAAAGTCAAGTGAATCCTGCAACCAAAATGGGCCACACGAGCCAATAATTTCATTTCATTTTGCCACCCCGTAAAGTCTCCACACGGTTGACCACATCTTCTCAATTAACTGAGCCACCTTCCCAACTTAACCGTGATGTCACATAACAGTCAACCTTACTTGTTAATGCCTTAGCTGGGCCCATAAGGACACATGTCCTTCAGGAACTTTCCCACATTGTTTATTTACCTTGCATCTTCATAATGAGGGAAAGCACTAATCGTTGATCTCTATGAGATCAATGATCATGAAAGATCTTCATTACACTGCGCCTACCCTTAATACTTTTGGGCCCATAGACTACTCAACATACACCTTAGCACGACCTAGCCCCACTTGGCATCAGCATGTGGCTTATGAAATCAACCTAACCTCACAAAGGCATGCGGTAGTGAGGTGCTTGCCCACATTGTTTAACATCCTTGCATCTTCATAATGTGAGGAAGCACTCACCGTAGATCTATTTGCATCGAACGGTAGATCTTGCTACACAAATAGAGTATCACCTTTTCAAACCCACGTGCTCTGTCAGCTACATTTCACGAAGGGGCTTGCCAGCATTAGGTAAAGGTAGTCCATTTTGAGAAAGCAGGAAAGTGCCCACCATAGATCATGAAAGATATAATGGTGAGGGAATTGCAGGCAAGCAGAAACATTAAAGTGCATAGTCACTTAGAAACAAGGAAATACATTAAGGTTTTATTTCATTTATTTTTCATATTTCCATGGCATTTTGAATACTTAAATATGGAAAGTGACCGTTGGGTGAGCTCAAGTATTTGAATTCAAATTTTTGGTGGGAGGCAAATATGGTTAACATTTCTTGCGACTCAGAGGGGATGAAAGCCAACTATGCCTGTGACTAGTGACCTTATGCATCCATTGGGCCATAGAGTCATAAAAAAAGGTGGATCTTATGCATTAGGAAACCCTAACAGTAAAACATTGAAAGCTCTATCTCCGCTCCTCTGCAAACTCAGCAAAACACATGTGCTCATGCACTTCTTGGAAAGCCAAAAACCAACAGGAAGAAAACTAAGCTACCTATGTACATGAAACCTCAACCCCTGTCAGAAACATGGTTTGAGATATATCCCATTGACTAGGATAGGAAAAAACTCACCACCAGGGTTGCTTAATTGAAAAGCATTAGCTTGCTTGTAATTGAAAATCACATAGGGACCACTCCATAGTGCATCAAATTTTGAGTGTCTCCCTAGCTTTGCCCTGTCTGTATCCCATTTCAAAACCAAATCACCTTCTCTGAAGATTTTGACCCTAGCCTTCTTGTCAAAGCTCCCTTTAACCTACTACTGATGTGTTTCTAGGGTTTGCATGGCCTAACTTCTTTTCTCTTCTAGCTCCATCATCTCTGTCATTCTCACTATCATGGCATCATCTTCAATTAGCTCCACCTAATGAGCTAGTTCTAGGGATGGCAATTCTAATGAAATTGAAAGCCTTGCTTCTCCGCCATATACCAACATAAATGATGAATTTCCTATTGATTTCTTAGGTTTTATTCTGTCAGCCCATAGTGCAGTCCTCAACTTTTGATGCCAACACCTCTGGTTATCCTCTATAGTTCTTTTCATAATCCTAATCAAGTTTTTTTTGGATGACTTAGCCAAACCATTGCCTTGAGGATAGTAGTTTGAGGATGTGCTCAAGTAGATATTATGGTCAACTGCCCATGCAAAAATCTGAGCTCCTACAAAAGATTTTGCATTATCTGAAATAATAGTTGAAGGGGCACCAAACTTGGTCACAATTCCATCAAGGAACTCAACAACTAAAGATTTTGTGGCATCCTTCAATGCAATTGCCTTTGTCCATATAGTGAAGTAATCTGGAGTAGCTAAAATCCATTTGTGACTAGAACTAGAAGAAGGATTGATAGGGCCTATGAAATCCAATCCTCATTGAGTAAAAGGCCAGTCCAGCTGAATGGGATGAAGAGGAAGAGCCACAAGCTTTTTCTTACCAGAGAAGAAGGCACATTTTTCACACTTCCTCACATACCTATGACAATCATAGAATAAGGATGGCTAGTAGTAACCAACCCTCATCATCTTCATTGATGTTGTCCTTGCTCAGAAGTGACCACCATTAGGACCATCATGAAATTATTTGATCATTCTTTTAGCTTGGTCTATGTCAATGCATCTTAATAATGCTCCATTAAAATCTTTCCTAGAAAGGAAACTATCAACTATGATGTAAGGAATTGATTGTAATCTATACTATCTCCTTTTAGTTCTATCTAATCTTTGAGGATATATGTTTCCTAATAAGAAATTCCTCATATCATCCATCCAATTCCTTGGGTCATCATTTCTTGGCTCTTGTTGTTATGTTAGTATCATAGCGACTTCCTCGTTCGATTCTTGATATGATATCATCTATTTACAAAAACCCCTCCCTCTCACTAGCTTGGTGATCTAGATGTCAACATCATATTCCATTACTTTAGTAATCCAACCAGCTCTCTTCTCACTAATATCTTTGTTCAAAAAGAAATCCTTCACACTCGCATGGGGTACTAACAAATGAATTTTATTATGAGACAGGAGGTGTCTAAATTTCTTTAAAGCTTTGATGATTACAAGGGCTTGCTTATCTACATAGTTTTATTTTTTTTCATACTCTTTAAGCCCTTCACTAAAGAAGGCTATGGGATTCTCTTCATCTTTATCATTTGTGTGAGTCAAGATAGTGGAAATTCTTGACTCGGCACCTTGAGCATAAAGGATGAAATACTTTTCAAAATTTTGATTAATGAGAGTAGGGGCTGAGGCTATGGCTGCCTTGGTCTCTTCAAAAATTTCCTTCCCTTCCTTGGTCCATGTAAAGACCATACTTTTCTTGAGCATAGTCATAATGGGTTTTACCATGGTAGCAAGATTAGGGATAAATCTTCTCACAAAATTTATCCTACCAAGGAAACTTTGCAACCCTTTCTTATGTTTAGGAAGAGGGAGAGCAAGTATTGCTTTTGTTCTTTCTAGATCAATGGTTAAACCATCCTCAGATACAATGTGTCCTAATAATTTTCCTTGATTGGTAGCAAAGACACACTTGCTTGGGTTGAGGGATACCCCAAACTCTCTACACCTTAAGAACACCTGTCTCAAATGATCAAAATGATCTTCTACATTCTTTGAATACACTGTTGTATCATCAAGGTAAACTAATAAAAAAATTTCAATCATGTCTTTGAAGGTCATCTCCATTGCCCTCTAAAATGTAGCACCTACATTTGTTAGTCCAAATGGCATCTTATAATAAGCATAGGTACCCCAGTTGGTGGTAAATGCAGTCTTGTACCTATCAGACTCTTTGACTAGCACTTGATTGTAGCTAGAAAATCCATCAAGAAATGAAAACCTCTTCGAACCATTGACCTTGGACAAAATCTACTCCATGGAAGGGAGAGGATGGTGATCTTTAAGGGAAGCTTGGTTAAGGTCCCTAGAGTTCAATTTTGGGATTCACTGGCCTCTATTTTTGTCTTACTAGTTTGACATTATCAATTAAATCTATGGTATGCTGAAACAACCTTGGGTCAAAACCGTTCAAATCAGCATACATCCAAGAAAATACATCATTATATTCTTGACATAGATGAATAAAACTTTCTTGCTTGATCTCAGAACATACCTTCCCCATGTTTAAGGATTTTCCATTAGCAACCATGACTAGGGTGTGATCATCTTCATCAGTAGCTAGGTTCATGACTCTGCCTCTTGCTTGGTCATTAGGATTGAAAACACTCTCTAAGGTAATGAGACCCTTAGGCAATTTTTTGGAACTAAGATTAATGGTTTGATCACCATACTGATCCTGTAGTCTTGACTAATTTCTATCTGAAAATTTTGCTTCATCCTGCAAGAAGCTTACAATTTGTTCATCATATTCAAACACTTGCCAATGGATGTTGTTGTTAGGAATGGAAAGCCTTACTACCATTTTGATTTGTTGATTCTTATTCTACTGAAGATTCCCTGGCACATCATGAGATGCACCTATTGCTGCAAGTCTATCAGCATGTCAATTTTCTTTTCTAGGGATGCTTTAAATATTAAATGCATTGAAACCCTCAAGTAAATCCCATACCCTATATTTATAAGACTTGAGCAAACCATTCTTGGTGATATTATAATTTCTCACTTGATTAACCACCAACTCACTATCTCCATATACACTTAAGGCTTGAATTCCTCTTTTCTAAGCAAGCAAGAGGCCCTAAATCAAGGATTCATACTCGGCCATATTATTAGTGCAACTGAACTGGAGCCTAAAGGAGTAGTACCTTACTTTTGCAAGAGAAGTAAACATCACACCAACCCCTGATCCATTCTTCTTCCTTGATCCATCAAAGTGCATACTCCATATCTCACTCACATCTTCTTTAGTCTCCACAAGATTGGGAACTAGAGCATCCTTCTCTAATATACAATATATAATAAGGCCTGTCTCAAGGGTTTCTGACATAGGATCAAATTGATATGCATTAGCCCATTCATCTAAGAGAAAATTAGGTATCTCTGCTAGGGAAGTAGTAGGCTCATTCATTATGTCATTCTCATCCATTTCTAGGATAATGCAATTCATGTTGATGAGATTAGGGGTGTAGGGTTTAGTATGATGGAGGTCTAGAGGCTCTGCTCTAATTGAATCTTTTGTCCCTTATCTTGTTCTAAAAGACATATATGACCAATAAAAAGATATGTAACCACCTATTTGGGTAGTGAAGTCTCTTGACAGACAGATGGAAAAATGTTGGTTGACTTCAGCAATGGATATATCTTGAGTTATAGTACAACCAGGGCATGCATGTAGGGCCATTTACACATTCCTAAGGATCGCTACATTATTGATAGTACTACCATCTGATTGTAATACATCTCTAACAATGGGCTCATATTTTATTTCCAAAACATCAGCAACACACCTAGGCATCATTGAACTACTAGCCCCTAAATCAATCATGCAATTGTGGACTAGTTTACCCCATATAATTAGAGAAACATAAAATGGAGGGGGTCTAACCTTTTTACTTGTTTCTACCTCCTTTGATGGTTGTACTAGGCTTGTGGCACTTTCCATGCTGGGTGGCTAACCCTTTGGTTCAATACTTTCCAATTCTTGTTGTAGCAACCTCTTTTGCATGGGTATAGTAGGAACAACATCCCACATGGAAATATTCACATTTTTATTCTTCATTTGTTTTACTAAAATCAATGGCATAGTAGGTACTTTGGTAGAAGCCTTGGGAGCTACATTTATATAAGGTTGAGATGGAACAACCTGAGGATCACTTACATCCTTTCTGCCATTATTTCACCTTTGCTGCTGATAGGTATTTGATTGATCATTTACTTCTTGTTCATGAGGTATTGCATTTGAAGTTGAGGCATGATTGGGAGGAGGAGGGGTAGCATCTTCAATAGCTCTTCTTTTCCTCCTAGTCTTGTTAGCAATGGAATCCTAGTGTGCATTACAATGTTCCTCCACTTGATGATTCATAAAGGAGCAATCACCTTGTCCTTGCATATACGAGGAATCTTTAAATTGGTGTTCCTTGTATGATTGTTGGGTTGCAAGCTCTTGTATTATCAAAGCCAAATAAGATTCAGCCTTCTAACACATGCAACAGGCATAGGAGTAGTTACAGGAGGGAAAAAAATCCTGATCTTGGGCCATGTTGTTTTGAGGAACTATGGCCCTACTTTTGTTTGCATTTGAGGTTGAAGCATGACTATTCTGCCTATTTTGATCAAAAGAATTGTTCCCATGATTATGATTCGGAAGCCTACCACTATTCAGAGTTTGATATTGCAATTGATGAGCCTTACTACCTTAAGCTTGCTATCTCTCTAAAGTCACCACCTTGTTGCTCACTTTTTGTATCACAGAGAAGCTATCCTCCAACTTATTCTCTTCGCCCTATAATCTTTTATCTATGTTCTCGATGTTCAAAATCATAGATTGCATCATCTCCTTGATTTCATCTATTCCATTTGAAGATGTGGAAGCTTGAGTGACTAGAGTAAGGGATTGTTATATGGAAGTTGTGGGAAGAGGATCCATTGTTGGTTGGTGATTTGGAACGTTAGGGAAGAAAGGTATAGGAGGCCTTGGAGCTAGCTTACCTCCATGTATTAGGATGTTTTCTTACTTTATTACTATTTCATAAGAATTAGGCAAGGTATCTCCTCCCATAGTTTGGATTGTAGTGGCAATGTCACTATTAAAATCTCTGAGGTAATGCAAGAAGGCATTACCAGGAGTAGGATTTATTGAAGTAGGTATTCTATCCCATGTCTTTTCAAATCTATAGTTGAAATTAGTCATACATTCATGGGGGGCTCTTTTTATACTAGTCAACTATTCTAAAAGTGACAAATGGTCACTTTTGTCCTAACAGTGTTTGCACAGTCCTACTCCTAATCCATCCCAATCTTCTCTAGAACCATGAGCCAAACCTCTATACCATTTAGTGTTTTTCCTTTCAAGGATGAAGCTAGAAGCCTAACTACAACATCATCTTCTGTAATACCATGGATATTGTAGATATTTGCAACTTCTTGAATGTGTTCTAATAGAGAGATAGAAGTTTCACTAGTAAATTATGGTATATTTTTTAGTGTAGCTATTGGTATGTCATGTCTTTGGGCCAATAAAAGAAGACTTCCACCATTAAATGTGGAAAAAGCATGAGCTCTAGGTTGTGCCATATAGACAAGAGATCTATTCACTTATATACCATTCATAGGCCAAAAGAGATATAGTCATGCAAGATTGCAAATATCTACAATACACCAATGAGAGGCAAATAGTTCTTTCACTTCACATCAATGGCTAAAGGAGATAAGAATGTCATCAAATTTAGAGGTAAAGGGGATTTATAGTGAAATTGTAGAGAAATATTAGATAAAACAGAGAAGAGTCGACCTCAACAAAATCTACAAAAATTTCCTTTATAGCTTAGGCATAACTGAGATGTTCTCTAACTAAAGTTACTTGACAACCACTACCATTAAGTCTCTTTAGAGATCTGGAGAAAATCTGATGTAGACATAGATTCAAATACAATGAAATCTAATATTTTTTTGAAATAAGACCTTGATAGAAATGATTTCATTAAACCATTCTGACCAATTAGATGGATAAATTGGGGTGGTGGAGTGTTCTCCTGTTGTTTACTAGGTTCAACATTCATTCAAGAGTAGTTGGAATTGTTCGTGAGGATCAAATCGTGCAAGAAAACTTGATTTCCATCATTTCTAGCTCATCAGTCAGCAAAGTCAAAAGTCAACTAAATCCTACAACTAAAATGGTCTACATGGAACAATAATTTCATTTCATTTTGCCACCTCGTAAAGTCTCCCTGCGGTTGACTACATCTTCTCAATTAACTAAGCCACCTTCCCAACTTAACCATGATGTCACATAACTATCAGCCTTAACTGTTAATGCCTTAGCTAGGCCCATAAGGACATGTGCCATTCAGCCACTTTTTTGCATTATTTAATTACCTTGCATCTTTATAATGTGGAAAAGCGTTGATCGTTGATCTCCGTTAGATCAATGATCATGAAAGATCTTCATTATACTGTGCCTGCCCTTAATACTTCTTGGCCCACGGACTACTCAGCATACACCTTAGCATGACTTGGCCCCACCTGGCATCACCCTGTGACTTATGAAATCAACCTGACCTCACAAAAAAATGTAGTAGCGAGGTGCTTGCCCACATTATTTAACATTCTTGCATCTTCACAATGTAGGGAAGTGCCCACCGTAGATCTGTTTGCATCTAACAGTGGATCTTGCTACACAAATAGAGTATCACCTTTTCAAACCCACGTGCTCTAACAAGTGCCACAACAAAGAATTCATTTATTACCTTTGAGAAGAACAGTTGCATGATGCCATTATCAGCTATGTGTCACAAAGGGGCTTGCTTGCTTTAGGTAAAGGTAGTGCATTTTGAGAAAGTGGGAAAGCACCCATCGTAGATCATGAAAGATCTGACGATGAGGGAATTGTGGATAAGCAGAAACATTAAAGTACACAGTCACTTAGAAACAAGGAAATACATTAGGGTTTTATTTCATTTTTTTAAATTTCCATGGCATTTTGAATACTTAAATATGGAAAGTGACCGTTGGGTGAGCTCAAGTATTTGAATTCAAATTTTTGGTAGGATGCAAATATGGTTAATATTGTAGTTGAAAAATTTAGGCTATGAAGTTGAATTTCATCATAAGAAGGCCAAGATCTACAATGGTTCTAGTGAACTAATTAGAAGCGAAGATCATACTAGAAGTAATTTTTTCTATCTAGACCTATCTGATGATATAATCTTATTTGCACAATGTGATGATATATGGTTGTGACATAAGAGGCTATGGCATGTGAACTTTGATAATTTGGTAAGCATTAGTAAGATGGAGAAAGTAAGAGGATTACTAAGGTTGTACAAACCTAATAATTATGTGATGTGGAAACAATCTTAATTGGGAAAAATGACAAAGTCATGTTTCAAGAGAAAGAACTATACTTATGATGTTATTTTAGAGTTGGTTCATACTGACCTTGTGGACCTATTGGAGTGAAAAGCTACTATGGTGAAAAATACTTTATTATATTTGTTGATGACTACTCTAGAATGATGACTATGATGTTTCTTATAGAAAATCTGATGCATTTCTAATATTTAAGTGGTGTTTGGCTAGATTTGAAAAGGAAATAGGTAAAAGCTTGAAATTTTTAAGATCTAATAGAGGATGTGAATTCATATTTGATGAATTCAACACATTCTGCAATGATAGAGGAATCAAGAGACAAATTTTTTTACCAAGGACCCCTCAACAAAATGGTATAGTTGAAAGGAGGAATAAATCAATCATGAACTTTGATAGGACATTAATGATGGAGAAAAATGTTGCACCTAGATACTGGAGAGAAGTTGTAAGTACTATAGTTTATACCTTGAACTATGTACAAGTTAGGAAAGGAACAAGTATCAAACCTTTTGAGATATAGTTTTGAAATGCACCTAATGCGAAATATTTCAAAGTTTTTGTAAGAAAATGTTATATGCTAAAAGATAATAGAACTAGAAAAATTTATGTAAAGAGTGAAGAAGGTATATTCTTACTATATTCCTCTAAGAAAAAACCATATAAGTGTTTGAACTTTAATAGTAGTAAAGTTGTGGAAAGTGAAAATGTAAAAGTTGATGAATATGTAGAAAAGAATAAAGTTGAATGTAAGAAGGAACCTATTCAAAGATTACAAAAATTTCACATACATTGATGAAGGAGAGTCAAGAAATTTACCCGAATCTAAAAAATAAAGCTACCAAGAATAGGGACTAGTACATGTCAATTTACAATAACAATGTGCCATGCATTAGGCAATTGGTGTCGAGTGTGAGAAAGAGGACACCTAATGCTAGCAAGTGATTTTTGAAAAACTAGATGAAAAAGATGAGATAAATGAAGTGTTGCCTAAAGCTAATCCACATGATGAACCTAAAGAAGATGTAAGAAAACCCAAGCCTACATTAGCAAAATATGTGAGAAGACATAATGGACCTAATCAAATCATTGGAGACAAATATTCAAGAGTTCTAACAAGAAAAAGACTCAGGAGTGATAAATGCCTGCGATATGAATTTGAGCCTAAATAAGTGAAGGTTTCTTTGGATGATGAACACTAGATTCAAGAAATGAATGAAGAGATTGAGCAAATAGATAAGAACAAAACTTGGTCACTCATACCTAGACAAAAGGATAAGAATTTTATTGGTATAAAGTGGGTATTTAGAAACAAGCTAAATGAGAAAGTTAAGAAAAAAAGAAATAATAGTTTGTAAGGGATATCCACAAGAAGAAGGTATTGTTTATGGGGAGACAATTTATCCTATTGCAAGATTAGAAGAATGGGATACTAGAAGAAGAATGAGCTATATTGAACAATGTGAATGATTTATTGACCCAAAAAATAGTGATACCATATGTAAGTTAAAAAAAAATATTTTATGGATTGAAAAACGCCCCTAGACCATGATATGAAAAGTTGCACACATACTTGGTGAAAATTGGTTTTGTAAGGATAAGTGATAATGAAAATCTTTACTTGAAGACTGGATCTAAAAAATGGACACTATTAGCTAAGATATTTGTAGATGATATCATACTTGGAGAAAAATATAAATTCTGTAAGTCATTTGTAGATCAAATAACAAAAGTTTTTGAGATTTATATTTTTTAAGAGATCAAACTCTTTGTTGGCTTTCAAGTGTACTAAATGAAGAAATGTATCTATATTACAAAATCAAAGTATATCAAGAAGATACTCAAAACTTTTGGTATTTAAGACTTGAGACCAGTTGGAACACCTATGGATGTTGGGCATAAAATTCCAAAGAATGATGATTCTACTGATGTGAATCAAACCTTGTATAGATCAATGGTTGGGGAGTTGCAATATGTTGTTCATAGAAGACCAAATATTACACTAAAATTTGAAATTTTTGTTAGATAAACTTTAAATCCAAAGGAGAATCACATGATGGTTGTGAAAAGAGTATTGTGATATGTGAAAGGAGCATAGGATTATGGATTGTATCACAAAAAGAATGACAAGTTTGAACTGAAAGTATATACTCATGCAGATTGGGTGGGAAATGTTGATGACATAAAGCATACACGTGTTGGAGATTTATTTATAGGAAAAAGACTAGTTTCATGGACAAGCAAGAAGTAGAATTCCATTTCCCAGTCTACAACTAAAGCTTATTATGTAGTAGCAAAATTTTTTCCTAGCTTAGTATGGATCAAGAAAATGTTGCCCAAAGTGAAGAAAGAGATTAATGAACTTGTTGTTATATTCTATGATAACACAAGTGCTATAAACATATCTAAAAATTATGTGAGCACACCAAGACTTGGTATATTTCTGTCAACTATCATTACTTTAGAGAGTTGGTACAACACAAAGAAGTGAGATTGAAATCTATGAATACAAAGGAATATATAGTTGATATATTCACAAAAGATCTACCTAAGGATGATTGCGGAATATTTAAGATGTAAATTAGCAATGATTCCCCTAATTAAGGTTACTTAAGCTAAGATAGATCTCTATGTCAAATGTTTTGATCAAAATATCTTACAAATTAATGCAAAAGGTCACACTTTAGAACCTACCTAAAGTTGTGAAGAAAGAAGCACAAGATGTTGAATCAATCATAAGCAGGATGAAAAGTGAAGAACCTACTTTCAAAAAACTGACATAAAGATATCTATATGTTGAAGATGATGAGATAGAGTTAATTGAAGATGTTGAAGTGTCTTTGGAAATATGTGAAAGAGTGAGAGATTATACATTTACCATGAAAAGGAAAATTAAAGAGGGAGAGGTTACGAATTTCTAGAGAGATTATAGATGAGAGAAGTCAAATAGAAAAAAGGAGATCATGAAGAAATTATTGTATAGGAGTGAGGTGTTGCCTATCAGAGTTTCCTAGAGAATCAAAATGAAACTAAATAATGAAATCAGAGAGATTGTTGGATACTAAGATGAGAATCAAAATAAAACCAAGGATATATTGGAATTATAATAGAAAAGGTAAAATTTTGAGGCGGGATGAATTAGTACTTTAAACTTTGACCCATAAAAACATTCACCACACATCCATCTCATACATTTATCAAATAAACTAAAATACCATATAAAGCATATACATCTAAAGTATGAAAACAAGTAAGAATTCAAAAATATATGACACCATATATGATTAACCAGAAACCCTCCAATGAGAAGGTAAAATTGGGGTGGGGATGACACCCACAAATATTTACTACTATAGTAATAAAGTGTATCTAATGAAGGTTGCAATTTTTTATCATGAACCATGATCTACCCTATGAAATGTCTACCCTATTAAAGGCTTACAAAGACTATTAGGTCTTACCCTATTAAAGAATTTCAAAACCCTATTAGAAGTGTGCCTTGTTAAAGGACTTAATTCACAATTAAGTAAGCACCTTGTGGTTAACACTTTGTTGCTTGATAAAAGATCACCTCTAAACTAATGTATACCTAATCCTTCTTGATCAGATGTCTCTCTGTTGTTCACTATTTCCTTCCTCTTTTTCCTTTAACTAATTATGTAATTCAATTTAGATCATAATACCTTTGTCACCATGAATTTCCTGCTTTGTGAATACAAAAATCTCCTTGATCATTCATTCATTGCCTTTCATGCTCATAAGAAGTTTAGGGTTTGTCCTCCTTAAGAAGACCTAGGTGACTTAGGGTTAGGTATGAATCAACAGTTATGCTTCACCCATATTGCCACTTAAACCTTCTATTTACCTATTTGGATGCATGTAATTCATAGGGATTCCAACTTAAGATTCATCCTTATCACCAAAATATCGTAACTTAATCTTTAAGTTGGCTCAAAAATGGTTTACATTGTAGTTTGTGCCAATACAAACAACTATAAAAAAACTATATTAATCGACATCTAAAGTCCCTAGTGCTTGACACATACTAACCTCAATATTATCACTTGACATCTGAATAACTCAGCATGCACTGCTTGCTTGGCTCCTAAATCACTAAGAACATACCGTTTACTCAGCATGCATCGCTTGCTTGGCTCCTAAATCACTTAGCACATAATGTTTACTTGGCACTTGAGTGACTTAGCACATGAGTGACTTGACATACATTGTTTACTCGGTATGCACTAACTTATATGTTGTGCTTGGCATATTTACCTGTTTGACATGAACTAAGTAAATGACTTAAGTGTATAGACACTCACTAGTGAAAACTAATTTGAGATTATAACAATGTCCCCTTTGAAATGAATGTCAAAAACTCTTGGTCATTCATGAATACTCTTATTCATATGAGCATAACATAAACTCATATTTGGCTTCTATACAAAATTTCAAAAAAATCTAAATTTTGCAACAACTTATACCTCAAAATCTTATAACTCCCCCTAAGTTGTTTTGATTTATTCTATTCTGTATGAAAAAATCTCTCCTAGTGAAGAGATTTACCTCAGCTAATACTCTTTCACTTGTTTGTTTCTCTGACTCCCCCTTTACTATTTTTTCCCATGCTTTCTCCCCCATGCTCTTTCTCCCCGTTGGCTCTTTCTCCCCTTTTTTGACACTGATGTTAAGTGTTCATACAGTGATAGTGTATTTTTCCAAAAAAGATTTATGGACCTCAAGAATAATCTTAAGAGAAACATCCCAATTGTCACAAGCTACCTTCGAAGACTTAATTTGGATGGCTAGCTTAGCAATAAGGTGTACTAGGCCATCTAATGTAGAATTATTGGGGTCTTTCTTCATAAGAGTTTTCGCATAGCCTAACTCCTTGTGTAAAATCTCCATGTGAGGAGTCAATGTAGTCTTGATGCTTATTAGTTTAGCCCTTATGTCGGATTCATCTATAGATACTATTGCTAACTAACTTTCACTTTGCAATAGGGCATTGAAATGTTTCTCACTTTGAGCTGGAGTCATGGGCAATTTTGCACCTAATGAATTTATTTTACTTTCCAAGCTCAGGATGTGATTCCTTGTCTCTTGTGTGAAGATTGTAGGATTACATAGTTTGGTATATCAAGAGAAAATATTCTCTAGTACCTTCTTCACACTATCTATCTTAGTTGCCAAGACAACTTTGGTCAGTGCTATGTCACTAGATATCTTTTCATTAACTTTACTTTGAAATTTCATCTCAAACCATTCTAATAATTTTGCATTGGTATCCAGATTTGTATCACTTACTCTTTCCACTATGTTGCTCAATTTTTCAATAATTGGTTTTGTTTCATCTGAAGTAGGTAGACTAAATGCATCTAAGAAGATGTCTTTGATATCAATCAAAGCTTTCTTCTACCTATGCTCCCTTTTGAGAAATTCTTGATGTTTCTTTCTAGCTAGGGCTTCTTGAAGTATACCCATCTACTCAATTTTTATTGTTGCAAGATCAAATTTAGGCAATATAATTTCTTCATCTAGGCTAACATATCCACAAATTATTACCTATTTTTCCTTGGATGAACTAGGACTCATCACTGAGAATTGTAAAGGTGTTGCTTTTGTACTCGGCCTCTAAAGAGTTTGACTAGAAGGAGTACTAGATGCTGGTAAGGTTACTAGTACTTGAATTGCTACTAGCTCATTCAGCTTGGGTGTCAACTCAATCTCTTCAGGCTTGTCCTTTTCTACCTCATTGTTTTGAATTGCACCTTTTTCTTGTGTTGGAGGTGCAAATAAAACAATCTAACCTATTTGACTCTATGTCTTATTAGTAACTAGTGTTTCCACCTTATTCTCTCCAATTGTCTCAACCTTATTTGTTGCAACTTCTGGTATATTTTCTAAGACTGGAGTGCCACCTGTGTGTGTACTAATAGTGCAATATATTGTCTACTTTCTTTGATATACAACTAAGGGTTGTGAATCTTTTACACTAGTTACTTAAGGAGTGATACCAATTGCTGGTAGTTCTTGTGTTTTCACCTCCTCCCTTGTAGTTATTGTCATTGATTCTTGAATTTCATTTACACTAACCAATATAGGGTTGTCACATAATTTGGCCTATAGTGTAGATTGGTAAAGTATCTTTTTCACATCTTCCTCTATTAGGGGATTTATGTTATGAATAGCAAGATCAGAAACATCCTTTACTATAACAGTTTTAGTACATAAACTTATTATCCATGGAGGGTTGAGACTTGGTGCTTGTGTATCTTATACACTCTATTCTTATTCCTGCTCTTTCTTAGTTGTTTACTGATCATCTATATTCATTTTAGTGCCTCCCACAATTGTGCCTTCTTTATTGTCATCATCTCCATCATCTTTGACCTCAATAGGTTTTTGTTCACCTTCTTTGATTGTGGCTAGCCCATATGTGATTTTCCACATCTGTGTGGTCTTCTTTATAACATCATCTATGTTGTTCTACAATATGTTGAATACCCTATACTTAGGAACAAATATAACAACATATTTCTTCATCACTTTAGATATTTGTACGTTGCTAAGTTCTGGCATAACTTGGGTGAGGGTTGTCTCCCAAATTTGCCTCTTTGTATACAATCAAAAGTGTCATTTTTGCTCAAATATTTCATATAGACTTTTAGGTATGGAGTTGGCAATCTCTGGAGGAGCCTTCTTGAAAATATCCTATTGGAGTTCTTACTGGTAAGGAACATATTAGGTGGGTTTAAACCTAATACCAAGAAGCATAAGATAGGGGCAATCCTAAGGATGAGCTAAATCTTATATTCAATAAGGCTAAATCTTAGTTCTAGGCCAACATTAATAGAGTCATCAGGATTCACTTCACTTTAGGCTCTACAAGGCCAAGGCGAGAAAACCTTAGGGATTTATCTTGTTAATTTGATATTCTTGTTTTTCAAAGATTGTTACTTGCAGTAGAAATGGTCTATGTTCTTCTCTGATTTGCTAATAAATTTCCTATTCATAGTAGTTAACTACAACCAAAAAGTAAATGCAAATAAGTAATGACCAGCAAGGTTAGTTCTTAGTAAATAAAAAGGTAAATTGATCTGTTTGTTATGAATTTCCTTCAATTGGGTGAATTATCAATTTGTTCTTGAACTTTAAAAAGACCAATGTCTTATCCATGGATATATAGAGTCAAAATTAGTAGACTTGGACCTATTTAACCAATTTGTAATTAAATTTTTCAATCATGAGATTTCAATTTTATTCTTACCATATCCTTTTTATAAACCTTAAACCCTATCGATTACAGAGAGTGATTATCAGATTCTTTGAATTAGTAGCAATTAGTAAGAGATACACAATTTGTGTGAATTACATTTAATTGAATGAAACTTGTTCATTTCAATCTCAAGATTATAGATTTATAAGAAAGGATACAAAACTCAAAGACAAAGATATATATGGAAAATCCTTCTTATATTGATTTCCTTTAAGATTGTGTACAAAACTAATAGAGACTCAGTGAATACTCAAAAATAAGCCATTGATACATGTGGTGTTTTAAAACTATTGAATCAACAAAATGCTCAATACCAAAATGATATCACTCACACAATCTAAGGATTAGCCAATTCCTATTAACAATTATATGTGCAAACCATTTGGACCCAACTTTAACAAAACCAAGGGTAGTGTTCTACTCTTTAGGCTCTGCAAAACTAGGGTGGGTATATCCAGGGATGATTCATGATTGGTAAACATTGTATGAGAATTATTTTAGTTTCATTTTGATTCTCATCTAAACTCCTCGAATACATGCATAATTCTTGATAATTTGATAAACACATCCCATACAACAGATCTGGCCAAAATTCTTCTATAGATCTACACGTGTTCTTAGTAATAGTGGCTAACTGAAGCTAAAACTACAAACAAGTACCAGCCAACTTTTAAGATCTTCAAGAAATAAAAGTAAAATTGATTATAATTTTGCCTTTGAAAACCACTTATGACATATTCCTCTTCCAGCTGAACCAATTTGACCAGTGCCTAATCCATTAGGGCTCAGAGTCTACTACAAATCCATAGATCTAGTTTGTTGCCTTACAACAAATATTATCAGCAGTTCTTATCAGAATTCATCATTCAAAAAATCCTTCCTACTACTGTGGCAACCTTATCAAATTCATTAAAGCTTTTACTTAATCCATTGAACTAATAGCAGTGGTGAATAGATATACAACCTAACTGGATTGCATTCAACTGCACAAGCCTTTACTCATACAATATCAAGATGACCAAGTAACTAAAAGGAGACAAAATTCAAAAAGAATTGATATGGGGATAGCTCATAATTTGTATTCATTTTCTTTGAAAATTGTATACATTTGCAGTAAACTCATAATGACCTTAGGAAAAACACAAAGATCATTGTATGTTAATGTATTCTCAAGAACTAACAGAGATAATACATCATAAAACTTGCTCCAAACATTGGACTAAAAACAAACTAAATATATCACTTAAGCATTAGAAAATAATACCATTCTCTAGCCCTGTAATCTCACTTATATAATGTGAGATGCAACAAGCTATAGGCTAAGAGAAAATGACAGGTCTCCTTTACTAGAGATAATTACATACACCTATGATAAAATGACAAAAATGTGGGTAATAGAAGATGTCTAGATCAAATATTCCTTTTGGTGGGTCTTCTTTTGTCACATCCTCTATTGTTGTTCATTTGGCTGCTATTTTGATCCCTCTTTGTATACAACTGCCAAGCTAACCAATGATGAAGTTTGTTCTGATGATTGCATGT
The DNA here is from genome assembly GCA_028749045.1 of Cupressus sempervirens. NCBI lineage: Eukaryota > Viridiplantae > Streptophyta > Pinopsida > Cupressales > Cupressaceae > Cupressus > Cupressus sempervirens. The sequence goes on from CM053784.1 coordinate 659,941,774, forward strand.
TGGTATCCACCTGTGGTTTTTCAACATCTTTATCTTGTATGGTGGGAATAACTTCTACTTTTCCATCTTCTTTTGTTGTATCAGTGTCTTGTGGGCCTGGGTCTGTAACTGAAAGTGACTGAGCATTCTTGTCTTCTTCTCCCTGTTGGCCTTATGTAGTGATGGTGTCAATGATTTAGATCTCATCACCTTGCACCTCATCACTATCAGTTTCTACCTCCTCAAACTGTTCATCAAGAGCTATTTCTACCATCCACTTGTCAAAAAGTGTGTCATCTGGCCAATTGAATTGCAAAATATCACTATACCTCTTGAGCACATACTCAGCCTCATTATCGATAGTAACAAAATTTTGTTTCAAAGAATCAAGGAATATTTGGGCTTTTACTATTTCCTCAGTTGTTGTGGCCCAACACGCATGCCCTATTTCATTGATAACTTGATTCATTCTTAAAAAAAATAAATCATCAAGCTCCTTAGCCCATTCATCTTTTCTTTTCAAAATATTCTTCTTATCTAGGGCACAAGGAAACAAACTAAACTTTTGACTCTTGTACTTATCTAAGTAGCCAACTATTATTCTTTGCAAATGAATTCTCTTATGGTCAAAGTCAGTAAGATTAGAAAAAATATCAAAAGCTTTCTCAATTAGATCACAGGAGGTTTTTATAACAGAATAACATAAAAATGTCATCTCCTTCCTCCTTCTTACCCACTTATTCACAATAGGTTTCAGAGCCTCATCACTTGCTTTCATTTCATCCCAGATACTGATCACCCTAGCCAACTGATCATAAACTCGTGGCCACTCAATTTCATCCCCCAAATATGTAAGAGCCTCTTAATTTTTCCTCGTATTTCACATTCAACTCCACATGTAAGGCCCACAATTTATTTTTTTCTTTGTCGAATTCCTTAGCAGTGTAATACTTTGGCCTTTGGGGTGTATCTGGTACTTCTATGAGGGGGGTGGATTTAAAAGGTTCAATTGGGGGGTGAGGGTATGTTATTCTTGGTCTTTTGGACCTCCTTATTAGCTTGTTCTCAAGCTCAATTCTCCTCTTTACCTCTTTATTGTAGGCATCCACAATCGCCTCATACTTGCTCTCCAACTCAGTCATTTCTTTTTCCTCCCTCTCTACTGTAGCTAAGGCAAATTGAGAGTAATCTACATTCATATGGGCTGCCTATACATGTGAGGTATCAAAAAATCTCCTCATAATGATATTCCATGTTAGTCCTGAATCATCAGGCTGTGATGGAACAACTCTGGATCCTCTTCTTAATGACCACATTAGAAGAGCGGCTTGGTCATTACTGGATGCAGTTTCCAAGAACTCCTTTTTATTTGGATCTTGCAATCCCAAATTATTTGACATAGAATTGAAAATCAAAGCATCAACGATGTCCCAATTGGGCAATAATAAAATATTTGTAGCCTTTACCATCTTTATCCCTTCTTCAGGGGTTATATTTTGGAACTCTTGAATCATTTATTCTTTTATTTGATTTTGAATGGAGGCATCATCCATTTTTGGATGCTCTATTTTCATATTTTTACATCTTTCCTCAAATTTTCTCATGTTTTCCTTCCAAGCAAATTGGTGGAAAGCCCTAGAATTTACAAAACTACCATTAGATAAAAATTGCTGACTTGCTTGTTCCAAAATAGGATCCAATTCTCTTCCCTTGAAATCTGCTACAGTCAAGTCAAAACTTGGCATAGGAGGCTCCTAGGGGTTCCCTTCATCAATCTTTGCTTGGGTAACAAAAACTCCCCCTTGTGGTTCCTCTTCCCTTATTATCTTTCTCCTCTTAGGAGAAGGTTTAGGAGGCCTTTCTTCAAAAAAAATAGTAGTAGATTCAACGAACTATTTTCCTTTATCCGCAATGGACCTTTGAACCTGAATGATAGTATATCCTAACCTCCTTTGAACAACTAGTGGGCCTACCCCTATATTAGGAGTAAAGCCCAATCTCCTCATTATTTCTCTAGCCTTATCTAGAAAAGAATCAATGAAATGTTACTTTTTCTCATTCATCAACTCCATTATTTTAGGGAATGTATGCATAGGCTTATTAATTCTATCTACAGTAGTTACAACATTACTTAGAGGGTTGTAATCTTTGTCAAAACAATTAATGAAACTCAAAACTTTTGAACAGACTCTCTATTTTTCTTTCTTTGTTTCTTGCTCCTGCAGAGAGTACTCATTCCTTATTACATCTTTAGGGAAATAAAATTCATGCTTAACTGGACAAATTTTGATCCTATGCCTAAGAGCCAAATGAAAGAAACCTTCTACATCACAAAAATGAGGGTCAAATATTGCCATCTTATACTCATCCAAAAATTTGTAAAGGGAAACCCATCCTTCCTTGGTTATCACAAACTCTTGGGCTATGGTGCAAATGGAAAAAAATGATCATGTTCCCCTTTTGTGCAAAAAGGCTTCTTCTACTCCTTCGAGCTACCACAAGAATTCAGCTACTCCTACCAACTGGATATGGGATGATATCTCCCCAATTATGTGAAACCTTAAGATTATGGGGTTTATCTATAGGCCTAACAAGGTGCATTAGTGCCTCAAGGATCCTAGGATTGTCTCTTAATATGAGGCACCTCAGTTTGGAGGTGAAGAACCTATCAAATCTAACAAAACTATTATTTTCTACTTCCCCAATCATATCTGCAATCCATAATTGAACTGGCAGTGCTTCCCCCTCTTGTTCTCTATTCAAAACCATTTCTTTACCAAAGTATGTAGCCCCCTTAAATAGAAACATGTGCATCAATAGGGAGTATTGGCCCCAAAACTTCTCCACCTTGCCCTTAGCAATCCCAACCAATCCACTATGAATCTCATCAGCTAGGTAAGAAGCAAAATCAAAAATTATTTCCACACCAAAAGAGGAGATTTGAGTGATCATATACATGAAGCTCACAAGGATAAAGTCTTCTTCACCCTCTCCAAAAACTCAGCACAGGGTCCTGTATATCTCTACTGCCCTGGCATTGAAGCATGTTTTCTTGAAAGGTTATTTAGAGGATGATGTTATTGCTAGTAGGGTTCCAATTCTGCAAATGTGGGCCTTTAGTGCACCTTTTCTAACTATGCCCTTCTTAGACATATATTCTTTTTCTAAATCTGTCAAATTAATGGGCACATGATACCTAGTGAGAGGTCCCAAATGAAAACCTTCCCTAATCTCTTATGGACTGATGGTGATTAGAATTTCACCATTTACTCTTCTCACTACCCTAGTGGCTTGATCATAACTATTCACCATGGCCTCAAGGAGATCATAATCCATGAACATACTGGGAACAACTAGCTTTTCCAGGTTGAAATTCCATATATTGGCATGTGGGGCAAACAATTTCCTTTCTAGAAACCATTTCTTGGACAAATATAAACCAGTTTGCGAGGTTTGAGCATCTTGGACCCAATTACCCTTATCATACAATCCATCTACTATCCTCAACCTAGGGTTTCATGAGGTCAACTTTTTAACTGGCACTATCTCTACAGTAGACTTAGGAAGCAACTCAAGCAAATCATTGTGTACATTTCTATCCAAATAATTTACTTGACCTAAAAACTCCTTCTTCGAAGGAATCTTTGATTATGCTTTATTGAATTGAAATACTTACAGAGATTATAGTAGGATTACTTACTTGAATTTTTTTCTCATTTTCCTCTATATTTCTACAAATTTTTATGAAAAAACTGCTTCACAATCTTGCCAAACTTCAGCATGATCTTCTTCAGTATTTGCTTCTACTCAGGAAAGGCTCAAAAATTTTGTTTGCGTAAGGTGAAACTAATAAAAAAATTTGTATTATACTCTATTTTTACTCACATGCAAAGCTTTCATGTCTAATTAATACACTGAGTGGCATCACCTTCTACGTTTAAATCTGCACTATCGATCTCTAAAAATCCTACGATCATGGGATACAGAGAAAGACAACTTGGCATTCCACTTGACAAGTTGGTCAATCAATCCAATGAAAACTGCCCATGCACACAGCTCCTTCCTTGACGGCACTTCCGTCTGGACCCACTAGCTACTTAAGACACATGTCAATAGGTCGCTACTTCACTATACATAAAGAACAATCACCTTGCCATAGTGAGGCAGCAAAAGCCATTGATTTGATCTTGATCATGTGGATGACAAATTATTGCATTGCTTAGAAGAACACTGGTGGGTCCTCATTTGCTACCTCACTATACATATTCTCTGAGCAACTCTTCATGGCGAGATAGTGACAGCCATTGAACTGAGATCAAATCAAAGGGTAAAGAAACTACACAAAGTACCCTAAAAAGTGGTGGGTCCCATACTTGCTATGTCACATAGATTAAACATCGCACAACTTTTCATAGTGAGATGGTGAGGATCATTGATTTAAGCTAATTTGATGAACGAGATCCCTTATATGCCTTATGAATGGGGCGTGGGTCCGAGGCATTGATAACATAGGAAATTTTGCATTGTTCGCACCCAACAAGATCTTACTTTTAATCCTAGTCATCCTTCCACGTTACTTGAGGTCCCACCGGCTATTCTTTTCACGATGCCTCACTACTTCACTAATGGTGAGATGTCAAATTTTTTTGATAGCGAGGTAGCGAGCTCCGATGACTTTAATAAAAGTCGGCACCGAAAGAATAAAAACCCATCAAATCACCATCGTCCCTACTAACTGCTTCTGACAATAGTAGTTATTACTCATCATGCCACCTAGACAGACTATGATTACCAAGAAACTTGGAGGCCACTGTGTCTTTGATCTCACGGCACCTCGCTACTTCGCTAATGGCAAGATGCTTAATTTTTCCAATAGCAAGGTAGCAAGGCATCAGAAAGACCTTTATTCTAGTGTCGACTTTTGGCTACCTGTACTGGGTCCCTTTTTATATTCTAACGATACTTACAAGATGCATGTGACTAAAAAGTCGGCCAGAAAATAAATCCCTGACCATTGTACCTTCATTTTACGATCCGATTTTAAAAACTTTTTGGCACTTGCTACCTCGCTATGTATAAAAAGTGCTCAAATCTTCATAGCAAGGTAGTGACAACTATAGATCAATTCAAATTAGACAGTGAGGAACCTAAGAGGAAAGGTTACTTGAGGGCATGGGAAAATTTCAAAAGAAAATAAGAATATTTGCCCAATTTTTAAAAAGGTTTCTTGCCCAAAAATTACATAAGGAATGAGACAAAGGGTTTTAACAAAAAATTTCAAAGGTTAACAAATCTGGATGACTAAAGACCATAAATCATATTCACCATTAATGGATACAATCTAAATTTTCATACTTGGACAAAGGAATTTTATCATGCAAAAATTCAAACCAACAGTGGCTCTATCTGAGGACATTAAATTCTTTGGATTCAAATGAGAGCTTAGAATTTTTGGGGGAAGTAGACCAACCAAGCTCCCTACAAATCAACCACTACTAAGAGAACAACACACACAGGAAAACTATGCACAAGAAACTATACGAAGACAAAAGGATGTACACATATGTACAAGAAACCCCAAACTACTATTCATAGAGAAACAAGTATTTCAGCAGAAATACCTCTTCAAGAACTATCCATGAACTGGCAATTTGAGAATATTGTCTAATAAATCTTTTAGAATATAGGAGTCTTCTCCCCATTAATTTATAATCAGATAAGGACCTAACCAGATAGGATCAAATTTACCATGTTTTCCTTTATCCTCCATTCTAGCATTCCACATTAAGACTAGTTCTCCATCTTTAAACTTTCTGCTTACTATCCTTTTATCATAGAGTGTCTTAACTTGCAGTTGCAACCTTTGGTTATGGAGAGATTCTTCCTTTCTAGTTTTTGCTAATCCTACAAGTTCATCCAGCCTTTCTTGCATGGCATCAGTAATATCTTCATCATATAGCTAAATGTAATTGTAGAGTCCTACCAAGTTCTTCCGAGGCATCCTAGCCTGAATTCCATATACCAAATCAAATGGTGCCACACCAATAGCCTTTTTAATAGTCACTCTGTCAGCCCATATGGCTAATTGCAATTTAGAATCCTAGGCTTTCTTATTATCATCCAGTGTCCTTTTTATTATTTTCAACAAACTCTTATTTGTGGACTCAGCTTGTCCATTTCCTTATGGATGATATGGGGAAGATGTTGATCTAGTGATTCCATATTTGTCACAGAATTTCTTGAATTCTTCAGACCTAAAACACATTGCATTATTTGTTACAATTTTTTGAGGACAACCAAATCTGGAAATAATGTTATTCAACAGGAAATTCTTGACAACTTTACTTGTTGCATTCCTTGTGGGGATAGCCTCTACCCACTTTGTAAAATAGTCAGTAGCAACTAAGATCCAAGAATAGCCAGTGCTAGATTTGGGAGCAATTTCACCTATGAAATCCATACCCCATTGTTGCAAATGTGCTTGGACCTCAATAGGCTTTAGTGGAGTATTACCTGAGAATTTTAGTTTTCCAGAAAATCTTTGGTAGGCATCACATTTTCTAGTCATGATTTGAGCATCCTTGAAAATAGAGGGCCAGCAAAATCTAGCTCTTATCACCTTATGTGCAGTGGTCTTGGCCATATAGTGTCCTCCACAAACTCCAACATGCATTTCATTTAAAAATTCTTTTACCTTTTCTTGATCAATACATTTCAGTAACACTCCCTCAAAATTTCTCCACCATAGACCACCTTTGACAATTATGTATCTGATGGCTTGCAATTTAGTATTCCTTTTTTCATTTTCTATCAAATGGGAAGGAGCTTCCATGTGTTGAAAATAATAGATAACATTTACATACCAATCACAATAGTCCATCTCACATAAGTCAAATCTGAGGTTGTCAACTACAACAATCTGATTAGCATCCAAATTAGATTCAGCCATGAGTTTAGCCAAACCTTGAGCTCTTACCAACTTAGTTATCTGTATTTCAATATTGAATTCCTGGATCCTATTGATCCATCTACACCTTCTTCTCGACACTTCTTGTTGAGAAAAATATGTCTTTAATAGCAGCACTAGGCATAAATGTAATGACAATAGCACCTATCAAGTATTATCTGAAAGCCTTAACAACCTTTACTAAAGCATATGCTTGTTTTTAAATTATGTCATATTTCAATTCAGTGGGTTGTAGTGACTTACTAAAAAAAGAAATGGGTTGTTCATATCCTTCTTCATTTTTTTGCAACAAGATTGCGGCTATAGTGTGAAAGGATGCAAAAGAAAAAATGTGCATAGGCTTTGTATAATCTGGAGTTCTCAGTACTGGAGCATTTTTTATTGCAATTTTAATATCCTGGAATGCTTGTGAGGGCTCACCATTCCAATCTATAATAGCTCCCTTCTTAAGCATCTTTGAGATAGGTCTACTAATTTTAGCAAAGTTATTAACAAACCTTCTAAGAAAATTAACTTGGCCAAATAAAGATTGAATTCCTTTTACATTCTTTGGCTTGGGGACTTTATCAATAGCTACTACTCTCTCAGGATCTATTTTCACAACATCTTTAGACACTATATGTCCTAGCAATCTACCTTTTGTCATGCCAAATGTACATTTCTTTGAGTTCAATGATACTCCACATTCCAAAGCTTTGATAAAAAAATTCTCCAAATGCCTACAGTGATCCTCAGCCTTCTTAGAATACATTGTAAGATCATCCTGGTATACAACCATAAATTTTTTGATATAATCATGAAATGCCACATCCATGGCTCTTTGGAAAGTAGCTCCTACATTAATCAAGCCAAATGGCATCCTTACATATGCATAGGTTTCTCATGGGGTTGTGAAGGTTGTCTTAAATTGTTCATTTTCCTTTAACAAGACTTGATTGTACCTTGAGAAGCCATCCATCATGGACATTAGCTCAAAACCAGTTACTTGTTGCAACATGGCTTCCATATTTGGTAATCCATAATTATCTTTCAAGGATGCAATGTTCAAATTCCTAAAATTCACACATAATCTTATGCTTCCATTTTTCTTTCTGATAGGTACCAAATTTGAAACCCATGTGGAATGTCTAATTGGTTTTATTATCCCCCCATCCCTTAATTTCATCAATTCTTCTTGCATTTTGGGAGCTAGGATAGGGTTTACTAGTCTTTGTTTCTGTCTTAAAGGTTTTACATTATCCTTTAGTGGTATGACATGTTGGAACAAATCTTCCCTATAAGCCTTAAGCTCATCATATGACCATGAAAAAACATGTCTATACTTCCTAAGCAAGTCAATCAATGGTTTTCTGATTCCAGTAAGTAGATTTTGGCCACTATAAACTTTCTTGGGAGCTTCATCTACCCCAAGGTTTATCTCTTCTAATTCTTGAGACTTAGGGTCCTTAACTCCTAGTTTGACTCTATCCTGATTATCACAAATACTTTCTAAAACGACTAAACCCTTTGGCACCTTGTTGGTTTTCAACTGCATAATCCCCTAGCCAAAAATGGTTTCCTTACCATCTATAGTTTTAATTAAATCACTACAATTTAGTTCTTGACCATGGTATTTGTCTTCATTTAACAAAAAAATTATAATGTCTTTATCATCTTCAAAGACTTGCCAATTTTCAATATTATTAGGTATTAAAGGTTTGCTCTGTACTTCAATTTGAGAAATTCCTGCAAATGATATCTCCTTAGGTTTGATTGCTACATTTGCTAATAAATCAGCCATCTTATTCTGAGTCCTATCTCTCCATGAGATACCAAATGCATCAAAAGATTCTATCTAGTCCCAAACAACATTTCTATACTGCTTTAATCTCCTATTCTTGGATGCATAGGTTTCTTTTATCTGGGAGATAACTAGTTTAGAATCCCCTATGACATGCAATTTCTTAATTTTATGATGTGTAGCAACTTTAAATCCTAGCAACAAGGCCTCATACTCTGCTATGTTATTTGTGCAAGAAAACTTTAAAGTGAATGAGTATTTGAAATTATTTTTCTTAGGAGAAACAAAAACTACCCTTGCCCCTGAACCTTCTTTTGAACTGGCCCCATCAAAAAACATTGTCCATAATACCGGTGATTCCATACAACACTTAATTTCATGTTCAATTATAGCAGGAAAATTCTCATATTCTTGAATAATCAATTCAGCTCTGAATGCGTTGACACCAGTATCTAAGAAGCAAGTGGCATCTTTGTCAATTTCTTCCCCTAAAATGTGACTGACCCTAGGCTCTTTGTTTACCTTGACAGCTTTTTCTCCGATATGAAAAGTTGCATAAGTCAAATCATATTGTAGGCTTCCCCCCATAGCAACACTCCATTTTCTAGAGAGCAACATTCCATAATGTGGAGGAATATCCACTACAAGGACTGACATAGTCAGTTCCACCTCAGGGTATGCAACTAGTCTAAATGGTAAAGTAGTGATAGTCCCTATGACCGAAACTTCCCTAGCATCCATACCTCTACATATACCTTGCTTAGTGTCTACTTTCAAACCTAATGCTTCCATTATCTTGAAGGGCATGATGGTATTAGAGGCTCCTGAATCTATCATGCAATTTTTTAGAGTCTTTCCATTTATGATCAAACTAAGTAAAAATGGGTCAATATCTTCTATATATGCCATTGAGGAATCATCTAAAAACATTTGGGGAATCTGAGATATGATATCACTATCCTCTACTACTAATGGGGTTTTCTAGATAACACTTTGTTCTACAACACTATTGTTGTTTCCTATCCCTCCCAACCATGGTAAAGCCTTCCTTTTATGTTCTTCAATTCTAAGAAGTTCAGACAAAGCTATCTTTATAGTTATTTGGGACAACATGGATATAATATCAACAGGTTCGATAATAGTGGGTTTTACAAGAATACCTAGAGTTGAAGTATTTTGAATAGTAGGTGCCAGTGTTTGTTTGATAATATTAGGTCCTAATTTTTTTGCTTGCACAACTCCTTTTGTAGTTTCATTTTTTTGAAATTGAACCTTCTTTTTTGGTTCCCACTTCTTAACCTTGTTATCTTTGATCCTAGGCACATCTATATTGACCTTCTTATCTTCATCATTCATCTTATGGATAATATCTTTGATGAATACACTGGATGGCTTTCCTGCATCATTATTTACTATTCTACTTCTCAAATTGTAGTTACTATGAACTTGGGAAATCATTCTTGTTGTGATTCTATCAATCTCCTCTTTGGAGGGCATTCTTAAGCTTGTATGACCTACATTAGAAGACGTGACACATACATTATCTTCATCGTAACCCTCATCATCTAAAAGCACTTGTTGAGGATGTAAATAATAACGAATTCTCTGAATGGTAATATCATTTTTAGGTTCTTTAGAATCAGAATCTATAAAATCATCACACATGCTTACCATATTGCTACTTATATCATCATGGCTTTTCTCTTCATTTTCTTCTTCAAGTTGCACACCTTGATCTGAGGCAAATGATTGAGCAACAACACAACAATCAAAAGAATGAGGTGATTGACATATAATGCACCATGGTACATTATCATTCATATTTATAGTGTTCCTTTGCAGGGGGTCTGGGGTACCCTTATGCTTCACATTTTGTGTCTACTTAGGAATTGGCTTACCATCTTTCCATTGGGTGTTGTAAGGGTAATTTTGCATTCTAGGTTGCCTATTGAAACTGTTGTTATTCGTAGGGGTTTTCTCAATAACATTTGGCTTATTAAAACTAGTGGGATTCATCTTCTTTAGTAATTCCAAAACCTAGCCTATTGTAGGTTCTTCTGGCATTTTTCCTATAGGATTTTTATCACCCTCCCTTTTGTTATTATTCTTGGGATTGAAAAGCTTTGGGTCATCTCTTCTACCCATTTTGCTAGATGCTTTCCTATTGTTTTCTATATTTACTACAACTTTATAGGTATCCCTTAAAGTTTTGGGATCCTTATCCCTCAATTGATAAGCCATTTTTCTATCAAAAGCATTAAAATATATTGTGAGAAAAACATCCTCATTCAACCTCATAACTTGAAATAGTTTGTACATACCTTTCTGGAACCTAAAATTGAAATCAAATGTGGGCTCATTAGGATTTTTCTTGATGTTATTGAATTCATTTTACATGAATCCTGCATTAGTGTTGTCTCCATATTGCTCTCTAAATAATTTTTCTAGGTCACTCCAAGAGGTAATAATGTCATCAGGTAACCTTCTGAACCAATCCCTTTCATCCTCAATTAGTAAATGAACAAATAACTTAATGACCACATCTTCATGTTCAACTTCATAATCATTTAACATATCAATGAAAATTCTCAAATTTTCTTCACTAGTAATAGCATTATTGCCAAAAAACTTAACCACTTTGTCTCTTAAATCAAATGATATGGGATGTGGAGCACCAAGAATACCAGCAAATGATATTTGTCTATACTTTTCAAGGTATATGGGTTTCTTTTGGAAACCAAGAACATTTGAGGTACTCGCTATGTTAGCTTGGTTTAGAGGAGGGACTTGGGATTATTGAGGTTGGACAATAGGGACTTTAGTATAAGTAGTGGATGATGAGGTAGGCACAAACTGAGATATTCCTTGCATTGAAACTATTGGTCCAGAGTGAGGTATAGAAGCTGAAGCTGGGAGGGATAAATTTGGCCATGAGGCTAATGTAGAATTAGTTTTAATAAACTAAATTTTTCTCCTAGTTTCTACTACTTGAGCTTCATTCTCCACCTTCTCAAGCTCTTTAGCAAGATCTTCCTTCACTTTTCTAGCCTTTTCAAGGTCTAAATCTAACTTCAACATAGAAGGTTTTGTGGGTTTTCCTTGTTGAGCTTGAGGTTCATTTATCTAGACTCCTATAGCTTTACCCTTTCCTGTGTCTATAACTTTCACAATGGGTTCTACAGGATTTACTTGGATAGGTTTTTAATCTTGGACTTGAGAAATAACTGGTTCTTGCTTTTGATTCAGGCATTTTTCTTGTTCTTGAACTTTAGCTCTTAGACTATCTACGTCTCCAAATACATCAGTGTGGAGAGTTGCGGTATTTTCTTCTAACTTTTTGTCCTATTTTTTCAAGGCAACCATCCTTATTAGTAAAGCATCTCTTTCTATTATGGCATCCAAGGTGGCTTGCTCCTTCTCTTTTTCAAGATGAATGCATTTAGGTTCTTCCTCAGCAACCCATTTCTTCAGAAATCCTATCTCAAATTGCACTTCTTTAGGGTCTGCAAAAGTAGCCTTTAAATCAGCAGGATTGTACAAATCTATAAGATTGGGCTCCATATATGGGGCTGCTCTGGGATTAAAAGAATCATCAAGTGAACTCCTAAATCCTAGCCTATGGTTCATATCTGCTATGAGATCTAGGCTTGGTGAAGCATTCCCTACCAGAGCCATATCTTTATCTTGATATGTTCTTTCATCTGGTACTGAGGTAGTGAAAATGCCTCCTAAGAGTCTTGTGGTTTCAGATTCAGAATTAAGTGAAGAAGACTCTCTCTCTAATACTGGTTGATACTGGGAATTGACAGATACACTACCTCTGGGTTTCTAGGTAGGATTTGGATCTATCCTTTTCTTATTCAGGTTCTTCCTGCTACCTTGGGGTAAATTAGTATACATTGGTACATTAGGATTGGCTCTCATGTAAGCTCTTGTGTTCTTTCTCTGTCAGCCATATTCACCTTTTGTTAAAAGAAGCACTAGCTTCAAAACCTTAACTAATTTGCCACCCTATTCTTGGGAAAATACACTGATAATTATTCTTAACTCCAAGGAAAAACACACAAATAAAAAAAAAAATATCTAACACAGATAGACCAATCACTGACATTATAAGACTACAACTCTTTCTTGTTAGATAAGACACTTCAGTAGGCTGGATACGTAAGTGCATCTCCATGGCATTTTAACTATTTTTTATTTAACCATGGGAAATACTTAGATAACCTAACACACATGTACACAACAAAACCAAAGATATTGTAGTACTTTTCACAGATGTGTTGGACAACTCCCCAGTAGAGTTGCCATTTTGTTGGTGTTTTAAAACTATTGAATCAACAAAATGCTCAATACCAAAATGATCTCACTCACACAATCTAAGGATTAGCTAGTTCCTATTAACAATTATATGTGCAAACCATTTAGACCCAATTTCAACAAAACCAAGGCTGGTTTTCTACTCTTTAGGCTCTACAAAACTAGGGTGGGTATACCCAGGGATGATTCAAGACTGGCAAACACTATATGAGAATTATTTTAGTTTCATTTTGATTCTCATCTAAAATCCTCAAATACATGCATAATTCTTGAAAATTTGATAAACACATCCCATATAACAAATCTGGCCAAAATTCTTCTATAGATTTGCATGTGTTCTCAACAAAAGTGGCTAACTGAAGCTAAAACATTCCATGCAAACAAGTACTGGCCAACTTGTTGGGTGATGCGATGTGCTCCCTTGCCCACAGGTGGTTAATTATGTGGTGTTCCATGTTCACTAACAGTCATGGCTTTTGGTGCAACGGCAAATGGGCCCTACAATTGGTATCAGAGCCTGGTTTTGGCCTGGTCATGGGTTCAAATCTCCCTGGTGCCTTCTCGACCAGCATAAGCACCTGGTATGCGTGTCGAGGGGGAGATTGTTGGGCCCATTTTCCATTGCACCAAAAGCCATGACTGTTAGTGAACATGGAACACCACATAATTAACCACCCGTGGGCAGGGGAGCGCGTCGCATCACCCAACACAACTTTGAAGATCTTTAGGAAATAAAATTAAAATTGATTATAATTCTGCATTTGAAAACCTTTTATGAAATTTTTCTCTTCAAGTTGGACCAATTTGACTAGTGCCTAATCCATTAGGGTTCAGATTCTACTACAAATCCATAGATCTAATTTGTTTCCTTACAACAAATATTATCAGCAATTCTTATCAGAATTCATCATTCAAAAAATCCTTCCTACTACTATAGCAACGTTATCAAATTCATCAAAGCTTTTACTTAATCCATTGAACTATTAGCAGTAGTGAACAAATATACAACCTAACTGGATTGCATTCAATTGCACAAGCCTTTACTCATACAATATCAAGATGACCAAGTAACTAAAAGGAGACAAAATTTAGAAAGAACTAATATGGGGACAACTCATAATTTGTATTCATTTTTTTTGAAAATTGTATACATTCGTAGTAAACTCAGAATGACCTTAGGAAAAACATAGAGATCATTATATGTTAATGTATTCTCAGGAACTAACATAGATAATACATCATAAAACTTGCTCCAAACATTTGATGAAAAACAAACTAAGTATATCACTTAAGCATTAGAAAATTGGACCATTCTCTAGCCCTAGAATCTCAGCTATGTAATGTGAGATACAACAAGCTACAAGCTAAGAGAAAATGACACATGTCCTTTACAATAGATAATTGCATACACCTATCATAAAATGACAAAAATATGGGCTACCCATCCTTCCTTGGTTATCACAAACTGGTGGGCTACTGTGCAAGCGGGAAAAATTCATCTTGTTCCCCTTTTGTGCAAAAAGGCTTCTTTTACTCCTCCCAACTATGACACAAATTCAGCTACTCCTACCTTTAAGGGCACCAAGTAAGGTATTACATGAGGTGTTCCCTTGAATCCATAAATTCTAATAACAGTTGAAACTAAATATGGGATGATATCTCCCCAATTATGTGAAACCTTAAGATTATGGGGTTTATCCATAGGCCTAACAAGGTGCATTAGTGCCTTAGAAATCCTGGGATTGTCCCTTAAGATGAGGTACCTCAGTTTGGAGGTGAAGTACCTATCAAATCTAAAAAAACTAGCATTTTCTGCTTCCCCAGTCATATATGCACTCCACAGTTGAACTAGCAATGCTTCCCCCTCTTGTTCTCTATTCAAAACCATTTCTTCACCAAAGTATGTAGCCCCCTTAAATAGAAACATGTGCATCAACAGGAAGTATTGGCCCCAAACCTTCTCCACCTTGCCCTTAGCAATCCCAACCAATCCACTGTGAATCTCATCAGCTAGGTAAGAAGCAAAATCAAAAATTATTTTCACACCGAAAGAGGATATTTGAGTGATCATATATATGAAACTCACAGGGATAAAGTCTTCTTCACCCTCTCAAAAAACTCGGCATAGGGTCCTGTATATCTCTATTTCCCTGGCATTGAAGCATGTTTTTTTGAAAGGTTCTTTAGAGGATGATGTTATTGCTAGTAGGGTTCCAATTCTGCCAATTTGGGCCTTAATTCACCTTGTCTAACTATGTCCTTCTTAGATATATATTCTTTTTCTAAATCAATCCAATTAATGGGCACATGATACCTAGTGAGAGGTCCCAAATGAAAAACTTCCCTAATCTATTATGGACTGATGATGATCAAAATTTCACCATCTACTCTTCTCACTACCCTAGTGGCTTGATCATAACTCTTTTCCATGGCCTCAAGGAGATCATAATCCATGAACACACTGGGAACAACTAGCTTTCCCAGGTCAAAATTCCATATATTGGCATGTGGGTCAAACAGTTCCCTTTCTACAAACCATTTCTTGAACAAATTTAAACTAGTTTGCAAGGTTTGAGCATCCTAGACCCAATTACCCTTATCATACAATCCATCTACTATCCTCAACCGAGGGTTTAATGAGGTCAAATTTTTAACTTGCACTGTCTCTATAGTAAACTCAAGAAGCAACTCAAGCAAATCATCATGTACATTTCTATCCAAATAATTTACTTGACCTAAAAAATCCTTCTTCAGAGCCATCTTTGATTATGCTTTATCGAACTGAAATACTTATAGAGATTACAGTAGGATTACTTACTTGAATTCTATCCTCATTTTCCTCTGTATTTTTGCAAATTTTTTGTGAACAAACTGCTTCACAATCCTGCCAAACTTCAGCACGATCTTCTTCAGTAATTGCTTCTACTCAAAAAAGGCTCAAAAATTTTGTTGGCATAAGGTGGAACTGATAAAAAAAATTGTATTATACTCTACTTTTCCTCACATGCAAAGCTTTCATGTCTAATTAATACATAGAGTAGCACCACCTTCTGCGTTAAAATTTGTGTCGTCGATCTTTAAAAATCCTACGATCATGGGATATGGAGAAAGACAACTTGGCATTCCATTTGACAAGTTGGCCAGTCAATCTAATGAAAACTACCCACGTACATAGCTCCTTCCTTGAGGGCACTTTCATCTGGACCCACTGGCTACTCAGGACACGTGTCAATAGGTCGCTACTTCGCTATACATAAAGAATGAGCACCTTGCCATAGAAAAGAAGTGATAGCCATTGATTCAATCTTGATATTGTGGATGACAAATTATTGCAATGCTTAGAAGAATAGTAGTGGGCCCTCATTCACTACCTCGCTATACATATCCTTCGAGCAACTCTTCATGGTGAGATAGTGATGACCGTTGATTTGAGATCAAATCAAAGGGTAAAGAAACTGCATAAAGTACCCTGAAAAGAGGTGGGTCCCATACTCGCTATGTCGCATAGATTAAACTTCGTGCAAATTTTCATAGCGAGATGGCGAGGATCATCGATTTATGTTGATCTGAAGAATGAAATCCCTTATATGCTTTATGAATGGGGCATGGGTCTGAGGCACCGATGATGCAAGAAATTTTTGCACTGGTGCCACCCAACAAGTTCTTACTTTTAATCCTAGTCACCCTTCCACATTGCTTGAGGTCCCATCGGCTATTCTTTTCACGGTGTCTCGCTACTTCGCTAATGGTAAGATGCCAAATTTTTTCGATAGCGAGGTAGCAAGCTCCGATGACTTTAATAAAAGTCAGCACCGGAAGAATAAAAATCCATTAAATCACCATCATCTCTACTAACTACTTCTAACAATAGCAGTTATTACTCGTCATGCCACCTAGACAAACTATGATTACCAAGAAACTTGGTGGCCATCATGTCTTTGATTTCATGGCACCTTGCTACTTCGCTAATGGAAAGATGCTTAGTTTTTCTAATAGCGAGGTAGCGAGGCATCATAAAGACCTTTATTTTTGTGTCGACTTCTAGCTACTTTTACTAGGTCCCTTTTCCTTTTCTGACGATACTTACAAGGTGTACGTGACTGAAAAGTCAGCCACGAAAAAAATTCTTGACTGTTGTACCTTCATTTTACAGTCCCATTTTAAAAACTTTTTGGCACTCGCTACCTCACTATGTATAAAAAGTGCTCAACTCTTCATAGCGAGGTAGCAACAACTTTAGATCAATTCAAATAAGACAGTGAGGAACCTGTGAGGAAAGGTTACTTGAGGGCACAGGAAAACTTCAAAAGAAAATAGAATATTCGCCCAATTTTTAAAAAGGTTTCGCGCTCAAAAATTACAAAAGGAATGAGATAAAGGGTTTTAACAAAAAATTTCAAAGGTTAACAAATTTGGATGACCAAAGACCATAAATCCTATTCACCATTAATGGATAAAATCTAAATTTTAATACCTAGAAAAAGGAATTTTATCATGCAAAAATTTAGACCAACAGATACTAAATGTTTAGTGTATGTATTCAAGTATCCAAGAAATGATTACATTCAGCAGATTATAGAAAATAATGGATAGGACTATAAAAAGACATAAGAATAATAAAAATCTACAGATAGTCAACCTCAACTCCACATCATAGAAATCCATTTATAGGATTGCAACAAGCTACAAATGGGAGGAGGACACATGTCTAAATGAGAATGGATAAAAAAGGTGGCAAGATAGGAACAAGAGATATACAAAAACATTCTTCAGATGCTCAATCAGAAAAAGGTGAAGTAATTAAGAAAGACAGCAAGTGAAAATTTATGTCACACTCTTTGACTTTAATCCCATTTTTCTTTTTCTATTCTTAGTGAGCAATATCTTAGCTACTTCTTGCTGGTAGGGCCTTGATCTCTCGCACCGCTTCCCAAACATAAATCTCACTTTTTATGGGCCACTCCATAGTTTTTAGCTCTTCTAAGTCCTGAGTGGCCTTAGTGCACCTAGCAGCCAACGTAGATTCAGATTCAAGAAAAAACTTGTTCAAGTCTACTCCTGCCTTAAAAATGGAATCAATTAATTTATTATATGGGATGTTGGAAGTATCTACAAAAATTGCCACTGTGTCTTCTTGAGTAATAATGGCACCAAAGGAATTAGACTATTCCTACCAATCTATCACTATATTAGTGACATCCAAAATTGATGGCATATAGGGTTGTATTCCCTGAGATAAAACTTTCAATTTTCCTTGTATAGCCTATAGTCTACCAGTGAAGAAACTAATCAATTCCTTGACTATATCCAAGCCCTCCCTCACTAGGATTATTTTGTTAGGAATAGTCATTTGTACAATGAGCCTCTCAAAGAATTGTGTGTATGGCCCCAATAGGTTAAATGTAGGTGATAGCTATATAAGTGCCTCATTGGAAAATTGCTCAACACTTTGTAAAGCAACATAAAAATTGTGAGCCCGTTGTGACATGTTCTTCAAAGTTTCAACCCTGTGGCTCAAGGATAATTGTCCTCACCTTATCTACTTGCTGAGTACAAATCAACATTCATCTTTGCATTAATTTTCAGTATTCTTGGAACACAATATTAGTTGATTCTGTCACCTTAGGGGAGCATTGCCATTACTATCCAGCGATGCACTTTATTCTACTATATTCAAATCCCATTGGTTGTGAAGCTTATTTTCATTTCTAGCTTAGAAAAGTGACTAGCACATTTCATGTCAAAATAGGGACTACAATCTTATGATCATTGTTTAAGAAATTGACTCTTTGTAATATCTTATAGCTAATGAAATAGTTTCTGATGTTACAAAACTCTTTGAAAAACCCTTATTGGACAGTCAGAAGCCATGGTAAAACCCTTTATGATCTTACAATTCCTTAGTTGTTGTGGCATCGGCGCTGACTTTTTCTTCCTCTACAATCTTATAGCAAATAGCTTATGTTCAAATGGCATAACATCTTACCTTAACCTGTTTCATCTTACAATCTTACGATCGTGGTCATCTTCAATTACCCTTAAAGCTCTAATGATACTATCAAAAATTGTTAACCCTCTTTATCATACCATCATGGGACTCACCTTTTTCATTTACGATCTTATGATCGTGGCATATTTGTAACATTGGAGCACATTATCCATTACCATGAGATCTTATGATAAATTATCTATCGTAAGATCAGATATCGCCATATGCCACACAAAAATTACTATAAAACTCTTTTCTAGTCCCACTAACCCAACTAAGCATCCACTTGGTGTACACTTCATAATTTAATCAATAAAAAATGGACACCTATCACTTGTCTAATAGTGCATTGGTACTTTTGCTTGTCTTCTATCACCATATGATCTTACGATCATAGGTATCCCATAGCATCGTAGCATCCTAATATTTCCTTCATGATCCTACAATACCCATAGCTTTGTAACATCACAACACCTCATTTCTCTATGTCCAATGTCCTACTCAGCTTCCTTGTTGTAATGTCATAGAAGATGAATTGAAAACTATTCAACCTAACATACAATCATACGATACAAAGGGAATCATAAGATGAGGGAGCTAAAAACACTTCAACACAATCCTCCACTAACCCTTTGGTCATAACATCGTAAAAGATGATGTAAAAGATAAGTAAACTCCTACTAAGTTATAAAACCTATGGTTAGGGCTTAAAATCTGATTTCTATATGGATTTTTTGTAATATAGGATAAAATCAAAACCCTAAGGCACCAAATTTCACACTTGGGGTAGAAAATTGAAAAATAATCAGATTAGGGAAAAAACATGTTATGGTTTTCCTTTGTAAATGAAAACAAAAAACATATAAACCCTAATATCACAATAGTCCTTTTAGAACATTTTCACCATAGATTTTGCAAAATTCAAACTCAATGAAAAATAAGGGCTATCAGTGGCTCTATCTGGAGATAATGGATAATATGTATCCATGCAAGAATTTAGAATTTCTAGGTTAAGCAAACCACATACATAATAGCCTAAGGTAACAGCCTAAGACTATACAACAAAATATACATATATACAGGGGTTATAAACAAATGCATAGGTAACTACACATTTGTACAAAAAACTAAACCTATGTACTGTTCATGGAAGACAAATACCTTCAATAGAATTATTTCTTCAAGAATTATCCATGAACTAGCAATTCCAAAATCTTCATCCCAAGCTGAATCAACCAAATAACAACCTAGCTATATGGGATCAAATTTCCCATGTTTACCTTTATCTTCTAGTCTTGCATTCCACATTAGGACAAGATCATCTAATTAAAATTTTATAATCACTACTTTCTTATCATGTAGATATTTTTTTTGCAATTGTAATCTCATATTTCTTGTAGAGGCCTCCCTTCTTGTCTTAGTTAATCCAACTAACTCATTCATTATTTCATGCATATCATCTATGATGTCATCATCATACATCTGAATATAGTTGTACAAACCCATCATATTGTTTTGAGGCATTTTGGCTTGAATTCCATATACAAGGTTAAAAGGTGATACACCTATTGTCTTTTTTACTATCACTCTATCGGCCCAGATGACCAACAACAATTTAGAGTCCCAAACCTTCCTGTTATTATCTAGGGTCCTCTTTATGACCTTCAACAAGCTCTTATTTGTAGATTTAGCTTGTGCATTGCCCTATGGATGATAAGATGATGAAACTGAACTAGTAATGCCATACTTATCATAGAAATTAATAAATTCCTTGGATCTCAAGCACATAGCATTATAAGTTACTGTTCTTTTAGGACATCCAAACCTTGTGATAATATTATTGAATAGAAAATTGTTTGTCACTTTACTAGTATATTTTCTAGTAGGGATTACCTCTATCCATTTTATGAAATAATCAGTTACAATTAGTATACATGAGTAACTACTACTATAACTAGGTGAAATTTCAACTATAAAATCCATCCCCCATTGCTAAAAAGGTGCCTAGGTCTCAACTAATTTTAAAGGTGTATTCCCAAAAAAATTTAATTTTCCTACAAACCTCTAGCAAGGATCACATTTCCTAACTAGGGCTTGGGCATCCCTAAATAAGCTAGGCTACCAAAAGACTACTCTCATAATCTTGTGGGTAGTAGTTTTTTTCCATGTAATGCCCACCACATACCCCTGAGTGCATATCACTCAATACCTCTTTTAATTTTTGTTGATCAATGTAATTCAATAGTATTCCTTCAAAATTTCTCCACCATATATCTCTATTTATAATAATGTATCTGATTACATGCAGTTTTATAGTCCTCATTTCATTATCCGTTAGATGGGATAGAGACTACATATGCAATAAATAGTATATCACATCTTTGTACCAATCACATTGATCCATATAACAAGTACTAGTGTTGAGGTTAATATGATCTTCAAGATTTATCTTATTTGCATCTAAATTTTTTTGTGCCATGAGCTTAGCTAATCCTTGGCCTATCACCAAGTTGGTAATCTAGATATCTATGTTAAACTATTGGATTCTGTTGATACATCTGCATCTTCTACTAGACACCTCTTGCTAAGGGAAAATATCCTTCACTGTTGTAGCAGGCACAAAATTAATAACAATAGCACCTACTAGGCAACACCTAAAGGCCTTAATAGCTTTGACTAAAGCATATGCCTACTTCTCATTTATTTCATACTTAAGTTCTACAAGCTACAAAGATTTACTATAGAATGCTAAACATTGCTCATAACAATCTTCATTTTTCTGAAGTAAAATTAATTCAATAGTATGAAAAGATGCAAAATAGAAAATATGCATAGGTTTTTCATAATTGGGGGTTCTAAGGACTAGAGCATTCTTTATGGAATTTTTAATTTCTTGGAAAGCAACATTAGGCTCACCTTCCCAATTGATAATTGCTCCTTTTTTGAGCATTTTTGAAATTGGCCTAGTAACCTTAGCAAACTTAGTCAAAAATCTCCTTAGGAAATTAACCTACCCAAAGAAAGATTGTATACCTTTGACATTTTTTGGTCTTGGCACTTTATCAATCATTGCCACCCTTTCAGGGTCAATCTTTACCCCATCCTTTGAAACTATATGCCCCAGAAGCTTCCCTTCTATGACTCCAAAAGTACATTTTCTAGGGTTTAAGGAAACATGTATTCCAAAGCCTTAATAAAAAAAATTTCAAGACTCTTGCAATGGTCTTCAACTTTCTTCGAATAGGCAGTCAAGTCATCTTGATATACCAGTAAGAATTTGTTAATATATTCTTTGAAAATTACATCCATGGCCCTCTGAAAAGTTGCTTCTGTATTTATGAGACTAGAAGGCATTCTCACATACACATAAGTTTGCTAGGGAGTACTGAAGGTTGTCTTGAAATATTATTTTTCATCAACAAGAACCTTGTTGTATCTTGAGAAACCATCTATCATAGAGATTAAGTTTGAACCAATCACTTTTTGTAGCATAGCCTCAATGTTAGGAAACCCATAATTATCTTTTAAAGATGTAATGTTTAAATTTCTAAAGTTAACACAAAGCCTAATGTCACCATTCTTTCTTCTGTTAGGTATAGACACCCATGAAGAATGCCTAATTGGCTTGATGATCCCTCCATCCCGAAGCATCAACAGTTCTTCTTGCATCTTGAGAGCTAAAGTGGGATTCATTGGCCTCTACTTTTGTTTGAAAGGTTATACATCTTCCTTGAGAGGTATTACCTGCTAGAAATAATCTTTCCTATACGCCTTAAGGTCATCATAAGAACATGCAAAAACATGTCTAAATTTTATTAATAAACCTATTAAAGATTTCCTAATCTTAGGGGATAAGATCTTACCAATCTATACTTTCTTTGTGGATTTTGTAGTGCCAAGATTTATTTCTTCCAATTCATGTGGTTTCTTGTCATTTGCATTTGAATATACTTGGTCCTCATTATCAAAAATATTTTCCAAAATAAATAGTCCTTTTGGCACCTTGTTGGTCTTGAGCTGCAGGATATCTTGGTCTAAGATATTCTCTTTTCCATCTATTGTTTCTATCCAAGCACTAAGGTCAGCTCTTGTCCATGGTACTTATCCTCATTAATGAGGAAATTTAATATGTCTTTTTCATCTTCAAAAACTTGCCAACTCTCCACATTATCTAGAATTGAAGGCCTATTTTGAATTTTAATAGTAGAAAAACCAGCAAATAATGTCATCTGGCTTACATTTTCTAATAAGTCAGCCATTCTATTGTTATGTTACTTTTTTTCTTCCATATTATTCTAAAAGCATCAAATGACTCAATCATATCCCATAGAACATTCCTATATTGTTTTAATATTTTATTTTTTGAAACATACACTCCTCTAACCTAAGAGATAATTAAGTTAGAGTCACCAATGACATGCATTTTCTTGATTTCATGGCTCACTGGTACCTTCAGCCCTAGCAAAAAAGCCTCATATTATGCAACATTATTGTTACATGCAAAGTTAAGGGAAAAAGAGTACATAAATCTATTTTTATCTTGGAAGATAAAAACTATCCCAGCTCTTTAACCTTCCTTTGAGCCTGCTCAATCAAAGTACATGTTCCACAACTTTGGTGAGTCCATACAACAAGTGACTTCCTATCCAATTAGTGTAGGAAACTTCTCAACCTCTTGGATAATCAATTCAGATTTAAATGCATTCACCTTTGTGTCTAAGAAACAAGTTGTATCCTTGTCAATATTTTCCTCAAAAATGTAAGTTACCCTTGGTTCCCTATTTATCTTAATAGCCTTTTCCCCTACTTGGAAAGTATTATATGAAAAATCACACTACAAACTACCTCCCATCGCAACATCCCATAGTGGGGAGGAATATCTACTATAAGGACTAACATAGTTAGTTCTTCATCAGGGTATGCAGCAAGTTTGAAAGGTAAAGCATTGATAGTACCTATGATAGGTACTTCTCTAGCATCCACTACCCTACACCTACCTTTCTTGGTGTCTACTCCTAAACCAAGGGCCTCCGTAACCTTAAAAAGCATTATATTAGTTGAGGCACCAGAGTCAATCATACAGTTCTTTAAAGTTCTACCCTTTATGATATAGCTAAGGAAAAAAGGGTAACTGTCCTACAAGTATACAATTGATGAATTATCCAAATACATTTCGGGTATTTGGGACATGACTCCATTATCCTCCTTTTTTTTTGTTAAGATTGGGAGTTGTTGTATAACTGTTGGTTCTTGTGTAACAACATTATTATATTTTATTTCCCCTAACAAAGAGAGAGAGCCCTGTTCTTGTGTTCTTTTATCCTAAACATTTATAATAAAGGAACTTTGATAGTAATTTGTTATAACATTGAAATCATGTCAACTGGATTAGAATTGGCAGGCTTAATAGAAAAATCTATGGATACAAGATTTTGGACAACAGATGACTCCTTTTGCTTAACAGTATTAGAGTTTGATCTTTTCTCTTGTGCATTTGGCTTGGTGGTTTCAATACCTTGAAAATGTACTCTCTTTTTTGGCTCCCACTTCTTATTTTTGTTTTCCTTGATCTTAGAAGTCTCAGGAGTGTCCTTTTTATTTTCATTAGTAACCTTTGTAGTAGTGTCCTTGATAAAGATACCAATTGGCTTTATTGGAGTATCATTGATAGTTTTGTTCCTTAAATTGTATGTACTAGTGGCTTGAGCCACCATCTCTGAAGTAATCTTGTCAATCTCTTCATTAGAAGGCTTTCTTAGATTTATGTGATCCATCACTGCCAATGTATTGCATATAGTGCTTTCATCCCAATCTTCACTATCATATAGTAACTATTGATGATGCATGTTATGTATATTTCTTTGGTCTACAACATCATATTCAGATTCCTCAATGTTATATTCTCCATCATTTTCATAAAGGTGGGTCATATTACATGTCACATCCTCTTGATTTTCTTCTTCACCTTCCTCATCATTTTGTACCTGCTGATTTACAAAATAAGATTGAACTACAACATAGTAGTAAAGGGAACGGGGGGATTGACAAATAATTTGCCAAGGCATCTCTTCTACCATGTTCATAGAACTCCTTTGTAAAGGATCCGATGTTCCTTTATCCTTGTTCCCTTGAGTGGGATTAGGGATTGGCTTACCTTCCTTCCACTGAGTGGTATAAGGATAGTTCTACATCCTAGGTTTCATATAAAAATTAAAATTGAAAGGAGTCTTCTCTGTAATATTTGGCGTGTTTTCTTGGTAAGTTGGAGGGGTCAATTTCTTCAACAAGTTTAAAACTTGCCCCATTGTATCCTCTTCAGGCTTCTTTCCTATGATAGGCTTTTTGCCATATTTTTGTTATTTCTTGGATTGAATAACTTGGGGTCATCCCTTTTCCCAAGCTTACCAGAAACTCTTCTATTATTTTCAATGTTTACAGCCATTGCATAAGCATCCCTCAATGTTTTAGGATCTTTTTCCATGAGATCATAGGCCATCTTTCTATCAAAAGCATTGAAATAAGTAGTAAGACAAACATCCTCATTTAACCTCATCACTTGGAACAACTTGTACATTACCTTTTAAAATTTGACATTGAAATCAAAGGTTGATTCATTAGGATTCTTCTTAATATTGTTGAAATCATTTAGCATAAAACTGGCATTGGTCTTATCACCATATTTCTCTTTGAATAATTTCTCCAAATCATTCCATGACTTGAGGCTATCATTTGGAAATCTCCTAAACCAATCCCTGGCATCCTCAGTCAATGAATGGACAAAGAGTTTCATCACTAGAGCTTCATTTTCCACCTTGTAATCATTTAACATATCAATAAAATTCCTAAGCTACTCTTTACTACTAATGGCATTGATTCTAGCAAACTTTATGACCTTGTCTCTAAGATCATTTGAGATGGGATGGGGAAAACCTAGGATGCCTAAGAAGGACATCTGTCTTTATTTCTCCATATGGATGGGTCTCCTTTTGGAAACTACAACACTTGAGGTGGTTGCTTCAGTAGGTTGTCTTTGGATAGGAATTTGAGTTTGTTGGGTTTGTTGAGCAAGATGGATTTGGCAAGTTGTAGTATTTTTTGAAAGAAAGGCTATTTGTAAAGAGTTTTGGCCTATTACTAGAGGACAAGTACTAAGGATAATGGGGACAACTTGTGAGGATTGGCCTGGCCAACAGGTTAGGGTAGAGTTAGATTTAATAAATTGAATCTTTCTCCTAGTTTTAGTTGCTTGAGCTTCATTCTCCACTTTCTCCAGTTCCTTTGCTAGATTTTCTTTGTCCTTTTTGGCCTTTTATAATTCTAGATCAAGTTTTGACATGACAAGGCATGTGGGCTTACTAGGGACATAGGGCCCATTGATTTAAATTCCAATGATTTTTTGCTTTCCCTTATCAGAGTCTTTCCCATTCAAATCTACAAATATGGTTTCTAGAGGTTTATAAGGCTGAATTTGTGCAAAATAGGGGCCTCCTTCTCTTTAAGAAGGCACTCCTACTCTTGAACATTAGATTTTAAGACCTGCATATCTCCAAAAATGTCACCGTGCAACTTGGAAGATCTCTCCTCCAATCTCTTGTTTGATTCTTGTAGGGAAGCCATTCTCCTAAGTAAGTTATCTCTTTCAATAATGGTGTTCAAAATGATTTTTTCTTTTTCCTTTTCCAAATGAATGTATTTCACTTCCTCTTCTACAATTCTCCTCCTAAGAAAGATAAGTTCCAGATATAGCTCCCCGTGGTATGTAGTAGTGGCCTCAGAATTAATTGGATCATCTAGATCTATAAGGTTGTATACATATGGTTCTTGTCTAGGACTAATTCTAACATCCAAATTCTCCCTAAAACCTCAACTGTGGTTCATTTCATTTACTAGTTTTGGTCTATAAGGAATATCCCCCATAGGAGACATATTTTTATCATGGGAAACTCTTTGCTCCCTAAATGGAGTTGTGAATGCCTCCCCCAATAAGGTTGCCTTAACTGACTTGGTACTTTTGGAAGATGACTCTTTCTCTACCACAGGTTGGTATAGTGATTGAGCTGACATATTACCTCTTAGAATCCATGTAGGATTAGATTCAGATTTCTTCTTGTTTTGGTTCTTTATTCCCCCAGGGGGTACCTTAGTATATAATGGCATTTCAAGGTAATCCTTTATAAAGGCATGTGTATTTTTCATCTTCTCAACCATTTGTTTAGGATTTTCCTAAAATTTTAAAACACTAGCTACAAAACCTTAGGCTTGAGTCACCACCCTATGAAGGGAAAATAATAGAATCAAGCTTGAGAATGAAAAATACAATGAAGATTTATAACAATAACTCTAGCATAATGTTAGATTGAAAACCTTAACTCTACACCAAGCAATTGACTAGAAAAATTTACCATAGATACCTCAATGTTGGTGCAAAGTAGTCCCCAATAGAGTTGCCATTTTGTTAGAGTTCTTGTTGGTAAGGAATATATAAGTTGAGCTTAAACCTAATACCAAGGACCATAAGATAGGGACAAGCCTAAGGATCAGCTAAATCCTATATTCAGCAAGGTTGAATCTTAGTTCTAGGCCAACATTAATAGAGTCATCAAGACTCACTTCACTTTAGGCTCTGCAAGGACAAGGCAAGAAAACCTTAGGGATTTATCTTGTTAATTCAATATTCTTGTTCTTGGAGTAGAAATGGTCTACTTTCTTCTATGATTTGTTGATAAATTCTCTATTCATAGTAGCTAAGTACAACCAAAAAGTAAATGAAAATACGAAATTAACATAACTTTTAGTTCTTAGTACATAAAAAGGTAAATTGATTTGTTTGTTATGCATTTCCTACAATTAGGTGAATTATCAACTCATTCTTGAACTTCAAAATGACCAGCGTTTTATCCATGGATATATAGAGTCAAAATTAGTAGACTTGGACCTATTTAATCAACTTGTAATTGAATTTGTCAACAGTGAGATCTAAATTTCATTCTTACCATATCCTTTTAAAAAACCCTAAACCCTATCAATTACTAAGAGCGATTATTAGATTCTTTGAATCAGCGGCAATCAGTAAGAGATATACAATTTGTGTGAATTGTATTTAACTGAATGAAACTTGTTCATAACAATCTCAAGATTATAGACACATAAGAAAGGAGGCAAAACTCAAAGACAAAGATATATATGGAAAATCCTTATTATATTGATCTCTTCTGAAATTTCTTACAAACGGAGACTCAATGAATACTCAAAAATAAGTCATTGATACTAAATGTTCACTATATGTATTGAAGTATCCAAGAAAAAATTACATTCACCAAATTATAGAAAATAATGGATGGAACTATGATCTTATGATCGTGGCTTATTTGTAACATTAGAGCACATTCTCCATTACCTGTGATCTTATTTTAAAATGTTTATTATAAGATCGAAGATTTCCATATGCTACACAAAAATTAATATAAAATTATTGTCTAGTCCCATTGATCGAATTAAGCATCCACATGGTGTATGCTTCACAATTTAATCAATAAAAAATGGACACCTATCGCTTGTCTGAAAGTGTACTATTAATTTTTCTTGTCTTCAATCACCTTACCATCTTATGATCATAGGTATCCCATAGCTTCACAGCATCCTAATATTTTCTTCACAATCCTATGATACCCATAGCCGTGTAACATAGTAGAAGTTTAATTGGAAATGATTCAACCTCGCATACATGATCATACAATAGTAAGGGAATCATAAGATCAGGGAGCTAAAAACACTTCAACATGATCCTCTGCTAACCCTTCAGTCATAACATCATATAAGATGATGTAAAAGATAAGTAAACTCCTAATTAGCTATAACACCTAGCGCTAAGGCCTAAAATCTTATTTCTATAAGGATTTCTTGTAATATAGGATGAAATTAAAACCGTAGGGCACCAAATTTCACATTTGGGGTAGAAAAATGAAAAATAATCAGATTAGGACAAAAACATGTTAGGGATAGATAAAAAATATATATATATAAACCCTAACATCACAATACTCTTTTTAGAACATTTTCACCATAGATTTTGCAAAATTTAAACTCAGTGAAAATAAGGGCTATCATAGCCATCATGGCATATATTGCCTTCTCCACTTGATTCTTCTCAACTTTTCCAAGATTTTCAAAATTAATGTGAGAGAAACCTGATAAATCAACATTGCTTCTAACATTCTCACAGAAATTATCTAGATTTGAAGATGGATTATGACTTAGTAATTGGAATTGTCTACTATAATCAGATTTAGTCTTTTCCTCATCAAATTTAGCTTAAGAAATATATTTTCTCCTTGGTCTTTTCTATGTTGCACCTTCCTACTTTGTAGGCTTGGCTTTCTCTTTACCCTTTTGTGCAATGACACATGTACTAGCCTTTATAGTAGGCATTGTTGGTTTGGGCTAGCTTGGTTTAGCAAACTTTTTAGGTCTTGTCACTACTTGTACCTTGGCCTTTCTTTTCTTCT
The DNA here is from genome assembly GCA_028749045.1 of Cupressus sempervirens. Lineage (NCBI taxonomy): Eukaryota > Viridiplantae > Streptophyta > Pinopsida > Cupressales > Cupressaceae > Cupressus > Cupressus sempervirens. The sequence continues at coordinate 659,971,314 of CM053784.1, forward strand.
AATCAATAGGAATAGGGGCTTCCTCAACTTCTTCTTCCTTGACACCTTTTGTAGTATCTATTTCTTCCTCTTGCTAATCCTTACCTTGACCTTGTGTCAATGCTAGAGGTTCTTGAATTTGAGTGTCTTCTTCCTCTTTATCCTCTTCCTCTTCTTCTTCGTCTTTGGCACCTACACCAAATTTCTCCTTTTGTTTCTTCACCAATTTATCCTTTTTCCTAGTCACAGAAGCAATCTTCAAGTCCATTGTAATATTTGATTTGAAAAAATCATAGTTACCAAAAACTTTGGCATCTTTCCAATTCTTCTACAAGTAATGTTGTGATTACCGTAGAGGCCTCATCAATATTAATCTTAGAACCTAATGGCCTTAACCATCTTACTCTAGGAATTGTTGCTTGAATAAATGTGTAATTAAACATCAACTAGGAAACAAACATCATCATAATGTTTTTCCACTAATGACACTGTAATCCTTAATCTCTTCTTCATGGATTAATGTTTGAAATCCTCAAAATAACTAGTCATTACTGAGTCAAAAATTTTACCATATTTCTCAATGAACTCAACTATTTTAACTACAACAGACCTATTTGTCTTCCATGCAATAGTACCAAATGTAGGAAATGTGTTCTGAACATAAAAGAAGATGCATACCAAAATAGATCTGAATTTACACTAAGCGCTCTTTGATTTCCTTATTGCTCCCAGATTTTCAATCAATTGTTGTAGTTGTAGCTTGGCAAAATCATATGTATGATCCTTCTTCACAATCTTGTAGCCCATATCCACTGTAATGCAGGGTACACTACTCAATCTGCTTGATTGATAAAACTTATGTGCAATTATCCTTACTACAAAAGCTATTAGAGGATCTGTGATTATGTTTATGGTCATTACCATCTTGTTCCACACAGCCCCTATGTTCTTTTCAATAACTTCTTTGGACTCACTTCTTATAGTCTTTAGCTGATCTAGGGTTGGATACCCTATTACCCTATGAATAATCCTCTTTTTTATTTTGATTGGCCTATTATCTAACCATACTGAGCTATGGGTAAGTGCACCAAGTTGTGGTGCCAAAAAAGGTAACACCTTTTTTTCTTTTTCTAGTTTTGAAAACTGCATATGCACTATAGCGTGCATGCGCTATGGATTGGGTATCCCAAGCCATAGTGCGTACGCACTATAATGCATACACACTTTTTAAAATTAAAAAAAAATTATAAACCACACACACGCTATTAAGAAATAAATTTAAAATTTTTTTAAATAGCGCATGTGCACTCTAGTGTGTACGCACTATAGCGCATATGCACTTTTCAAAAAATAAATTATAAAGTGCGTACATGCTATTAAAAAATAAATTTATAAAGCTTTAAATAGTACATATGCAGTATAGTGCGCACGCACTATAGGGTGCATACACTATTCAAATCTTTGCATCCTACCAAGCCTAAGGTTTGGTTTTGCCTTGGGGATCCAACCCAAAGGTTTGGAGTCTGCAAACTAGTCCAAGACGTGTTTTTCTACAAACATACAAAAAATGATCGATCTTTCTTGTGTGCTCTCTTTTAGGTTTCCTCATGGTTGAGCATCGATAAAATTAGGTTACATGACATTGTAGGTCTCTTTGTTAGCTATATAACCATATAATTTATTTTTAATTTGAACTATTGCAAGCCTATCATCTATAATTTCTTTGGAATGTATGTCCATTTTTTTGTCCAAAACCAACATGTACTAATTGGGTTGTAGATTTTACCTTGTTCATTGAATTTTGCAACAACTTAGTTTTTTAGAAACTAGACTCCATTCTACACACTTTGAAAAAAAAGAAGTTTTGATTTTAGATTAGTTTTCAGTCATTTCTAGGGGGAACATAGATATTTCATGTTTTTGGGATGTGTCTAATTAAAAAATTCATTTAAAAAAAATACAAATTATAAAATTACCCAAAAAATCTAGGATAAACTACATAGTGTTAGGTAACTTTTGACTAGAGTGATTAAAGAATTTCAAAAAAAAGTTCAAATTTTAGTGGGGCCACACTTTTTACTATGTTATGTTTTTTGGGAATAAATAGTACCACTTTTTGTGGCTCCCTTTTTTGAGGACCTAAAACTAAACCATTTTGAAAAAAAATCAGTTGTTTAGAAATTAGATTCAAAGGACTACGACGTTTGTTTTTGTCATATCTTAAAATTTTGAGTGTAACTATCTCCAAATTCTTGTTGAAGTTTAGAAATTGCTGATTTCAGAAAAAAGATGTCCACTTATACCCCCCTTTTGGCACCACAACTTGGTGCACTTATCCCTATCATGAATTTTGCTCAAAATAATCCTTATCCACTCAGATTTGAAAATGTTAGGGAATCATAGGGCACGAGTTAACCCTTTTTTTTCTAAATTCTTGAATTCTTCCCTCAACACACTATTTTCACATAATTTTCCATACTCCTCTCTAAATGCCATCTCACAATATTCCCAATCTTACAATTATAACACTTCCTGACATCTTGAATCATTAAAACTTTGGGTGGTATCATAGACAATGCACTAGAGGCATCTTGTTTGTATGCTATGTTTGGAATAGCCTTGAAAATAGGTGGTTTTATCTCATTGCTAACTAACTAAACATTTAAAACTTCTTTTCTCTCTACACCTTTCACCTTCAAAGAACTAGATGCCATTAAATGAATCTAGGGTTTACAGAATTTGAAACATCATAGCTCAGCATACGATAAATACCTTATGAATCCTGATGAAATGATGTTGAATAGATGCTCAAATCTCCTACAAATGATTTAGATGAAAATTATAGATCACATTTATCTCTTCTTTCTCTCTCTCAAATTTGAATGATGTCAAATGATCAGAAATCGATCAAATACCCCTTTAAAACACTACAATTAATGCTAAGTGCTTACATAGCTATAAGCTCAGCATCAACTAATTTCTGGCTCACTCGACATCCACTTGTCTTTTCATTCATTGGGCAATCATTACAAGCTCAGTATCAACTAGCCAATCTATTAGCTTAGCATCCACTAGAATTTCTCTCGGCAACCATAGGAAACTTTTCATGCTCAACAATAACATGATAAACTTAAGGATTCTTCTTTGATTCCTAATATCACTTTGCATCTTTTCTCATGCTTATGTAATCTTTTTGGAACTGAATCTTTGGAACTAATTTATGATGCATTCCTTTTAAATATTAGTCCCACATACCTCTTGATTGCTTAGTTTGCTGAGGTGTGATCACCTAACCCATTGGGTGAAGTGATCCCTTCTCCACTTGATGTGCTACAATCCTCCTTTCTATTCCATGTCTTATTCATTTCATTTCTAAAATTTTCAATATTTTTCTTACCTTTTCCTTTATTGAAATCACAACTTAGTGCTTTGTCCTTGTTGAGCAATATTGACTGATGTGACCAGTCGTCAAATAGCTAAAACATGTGGTTTGACTCAACCACCTTTTGTAATCACTTCTGAAGCGTGTTCTAATATAATTCTTAGAAAAATGTCCATATTCTTTATAGTAGTGACAACTATACCTTGTATTATAATCCCAATTATAAATTTTTTTGTTGTTCTTTACCTTTTTTTGCTTGTTTGATGACCACATGGGTTTGGATCTCCACTCAAAATCTCTATGTCCATACTTCTAACAATTATAAAAATATCCTTTAAATCTTTGAGTGTGTGTGGTCTTAGTTTTTCATTCATGTGTTTGATGACCTTGTTTGTTGCACTTAAGACAGTGACCCATGCTCTCCTTCTTAACATTCTGATTATAGTCCTACTTCTACATACATTGGTATTATGTCCTTTCTTACCACAATTATGACAAGTAGGTTTGAAATTCTTACCTTTGTTACTCCTTTCTTCAACACTTTTGGATTATTCTCCTTCTTTAGTACTTATGTATCATAGTCCAGATGTATCATTGTTAGATCTAAGAGATCTCATCAATTTCTCAAAGTATTTGATGGCTTTAATAGGCTTTGTAAAACTTTGAGAAAATTCATTTTCCCTTTTTAGGTCATTTCTCAACTATTCATTATATAACTTTAGTTTTTTTATCTCAATTTCCTTCACATTAAATTCATGGTTGGCATTCATCATTTGACCCAAAGTTTCCAATTGTATGTTAGCAATTCTAGTTATCTCTGATGATTTTTCTTCCAGACTGCTGGTCAAAACTCATTTGTCATCTTCAATCATGGCTTTATCTTCCATAACTTTCTTTTTCTATTTAGTAACCTCACATTGTAGTATGGCTTGTGATCTTGTTTTAACTTAAGATTTCTAATCCCTTTAGCTTGAATTTTGTTCTTTTCCATTAAATCTACAACTGCTAAATTCATTGTAGTCTCCATTTGCAAATACCTTGGTAGTGTTTATCTCTTTGTATTGTGTGTCATTCTCTTCAATAGCAATTTTCTTACTTATCTCTAAATATTTCTTTAGATCTTCTCTTGCTTCATTTAACTAATGTAGAATAAGATGTACTTCAATCTTTTCATTCTTAGTAATCTTTTCCAACTTGTAGACTTCCATTTCGAAGATCTTTCCTCAAAGTTGCAAAGCTTTACTTTTAGATAATAAAGCTCTGATACTAATTGTTGGAATTAAAATAGGAAAGGTAAACTTCTAGGGGGGGTGAATTAGTACTTTAAACTTTGACCCGTAAAAACCTTCACCACACATCCATCTCATACATTCATCAAATAAACTAAAATACCAATAAAGCATATACATCTAAAGCATGAAAACAAGTAATCATTCGCACATATATGACACTAGATATGATTACCCAAAAACCCTCCAATGAGAGGGTAAAATTCGGGTGGGGATGACACCCACAAATATTCACTACTGTAGCAATAAAGTATATCCAATGAAGGTTACAATGTTTGATCATGAAATATGATCTACCTTGTGAAACTTCTACCCTATTAAAGGATTACAAAGATTGTTAGGTCTTACCCTATTAAAGGATTTCAACACCATGTTAGAAGTGTGCCTTGTTAAAGGACTTCAACTCACAATTAGGTAAGAACCTTGTTAGAGAATTTCAATATAGCCTATTAGAACTACTTTATTAAGAGATTTAACCAGTTTACCTATTAGAAAGTCTCAAGAATGATCCTACAATTAGCACTTTATTGTGTGATGATAGATCAGCTCTAAACTAATGTATACTTCATCCTTCTTGATCAGATGTCTCTATGTTGTTCGCTATTTCCTTCATCTCTTCTCCTTTAACTAATTCTACAATGCAATTCAGATCATAATGCCTTGGTCACCATGAATATCCTAGTTTGTGTATGCAAAACTCTCCTTGATCATTCATTCATTCCCTTTCATGCTCATAAGAAGTTCAGATTTTGTCTTCCTTAAGAAGTCCTAGCTGACTTAAGGTTAAGTATGAATCAATGGTTGTGATTCACCCATATTGCCACTTAAACCTTCCCTTTACCTAATTAGATGCAGGTAATGCATAGCGATTCCAACTTAAGATTTGTCCTTATCACCAAAATATCATAATTTAATCTTTAAGTCAACTCAAAAATGGTTTACATGGTATTTTTTTCCAATACAAATAACTATGACAAAATTGTGTTACTCGGCATCTAAAGTCACTAGTGCTTGACATATACTAACTTCAATATTGTCACTTGGCATGCACTGCTTGCTTAGTTCTTAAATCACTCAGCACATAGTGTCTACTCGACACTCGAGTGACTTGACACATGAGCGACTCGGCACATGAGTGACTTGGCTCTCACTATTTACTTGACATGCACTAACTTATATGGTCTGCTCGACATATGTTACATGTTCAGCATGAACTAAGTAAATGACATAAGTGTATAGACACTCACTAGTCAAAACCAATATGAGATTATAACAAGTTATTAATGGAGATCTGATAGTCAACACAAAGGGAGTTGATTCAAGCATGAAAAGAGCTTTTGATTATATGGTAACTTGAAGTAAGGTGTTGCCATCAATACCAAAGAGGGAGATTGGTTGAAACTATGATTGGAATAATTATTATGTTGTCATTAATGTCAAGCCTTATTTGTCAAAATTTTTATAATTAAGTAGTGTCATATCAAGATGGTTGATGAAGAGGATTTAAGAAGAAGAGATAACAAGAAGCCCTAGAGGAAAGGTTAAGTTATAAGGAACTATAATGGGCACTTGATTAGTTAGACCTCCACAAGATAATGTGTTGTTTAATTGTAACACTAAGTGGAGAAGATAGTTGAGTTGAAGCCTAGAAGAGATGATCAATGGAGGACAAAATGTATAAGGTAAAGCAAGCTACAAAGTAGAATATTAAGGAACTTATAGTAGAAGCCAAGTTGTGCTAGTGTTAACCGAGTAAATAGTAGAAGCCAAAAAAAATAGTGTTGACAATGCAACAATAAAGATAGAGTATCCAAGAATTTTGACTGAATAAAGACAGTAAAATCCAAGCAAGAAGGCTTAGTGATGATTGAGTTATCTAGTGATTATTGAGGCCAATGAACAAAGCATTGACTGAGTGTTAGCATTCCTTATTTTGTGAAGGAATTAAGATTCACATTTGACATAGTTGAATTTTTGGATTGGTCAAAGTGCATGAAGGATAAGTATTGATGAGTTGAAGCATTTAATGTTTGAGAAACCATGTTTGAGCATTTATAAGCATGGATTCAAAAATAAGTTTTGAAAAATTTCTAGAAGGAAGAGGGAGAGAAAAATGAAGGATTCAAAGAATATAACCTAATCCTAAGATCAACAATGATGTTTAAGAAAAAACATATCAAAATGACCTAGATTTAAGGAGGCATAAGGATTAACCTGGTGAAGTTAGTAGCTACTAATTTTGTTGACTAGAGAACTTGAGTAGAAGTTTGTGAAGAAGGAGAAAACTTGAGGTGAAGAGTGATTACTTGAAGAATTTTCCAAGCAGATCACAAATAGTGATGGAGACATGAATAGAGTTCAGTCGATGAGTTAGCAGATGAGCTACATTGTGATTTGTATTTGCAAAGTGAGTTGTATTTATCACATCAACCTATTGTTACTTTCTAACCATTCTATCAGCTAAAATCCTTTAATCAAGGTTGACCTAATAGTCATTTTTAAATCCTTTCACCAAGGTGGCATTCCAATGAAATGTTCTAAAGTCCTCTAACAAGGCCACTCCTAACAAGGAAAATAAATCCTTAACAAGGTCACACCTAAAAATGTGTAATATTTAATAGGGTTGGTTCCTAATAGAGCTCACTTTAAAAGAGTGAAAAATTGGTGACATGTTACTAGTGATTTTTCTCAAATTGGGCATCCACATTTAATCTTGGTGACCTACTTGTGTGAATAACATTTGAAATGTTTTAGTGTTTAATATTTTACATTTTGCAAGTTCGTTATTATTGGGATAATGGACTGTAAGTTTATGTTACTGATAATTTTCTATAGAGACAAAGCTACTTAATGAATAGATCTAAGTTGTTAAAAATATTCAAAAATTTAATTTGTACATCTATACCTGAGGATAACTTTTTCACCCCCCCTCTCAATTATTCTAAATCATTCTAATAGGGTCATGGTTCCATCTTTGGATCAATCATTATTATAGAGGATTTTGTACCTATACCTATAGACATCTGCATCACAAACCAATATTCAAACATATTTGTAAAATCTTAGGATAAGTATCAAATGTGTTAGTTGGGTTAAAATCCATAAAATGAATAATACATGAGCTGAATCATATCTATATATGTGCATGCATATAGGTTATGTATCTCTAGTATTTCATGCATGATAACATCGCATCTCCTATTTGTAGCACAAAATATAAATCTAATACATAATAAATCAAGTCACTAAGGGGGGCACTACAATTTTCATTATTAGGATGAATGATGGTGTCAACATTAGTCTTTGTATACTTTTCACCCTTACTTATTATAAATTCATATGGTTTCCTAATGCATATGCACATTATTTACAATGCGCATATATCCTTTGTCTTTTTAAAGATGTCCTATAATTCTATGCATATGTACTTACAAATGTATGAATTTATGAAATTTCATATTATACAAGGTACTCTTGATGAAAGGTGCTCCACTTAATACCATAAACCCATAACAGAAATAAAGAAACAATAGGAAATGTGAGAACAAAGTATGGACTTCTTATTATTGCCGCAAATGTGATGTTACAAAATTCACAAGTAGAATACGCTAACCCACATAGGTGCCTTCATTACAGTAATCTACAAGACTATGCTGTGAACTACCAACCAGAGTTGTCCTAGACAAAGTTTGGGCCTTTCTTAAATAAGAAATTTTGCCACAAAGGAAGGTTTTAGATGCTCAAACTTAATATCTAGGGCTGACAGACCCTAACATTACATTTAGAGTTAGCCAAATACATTTTTGACAAATTATTTTGGAAATTTTGAGTAGCCCAACTTCAGAAGGCCATAACTCTTGAACTGTTGCTCCGATTGGCTATTTTAACCACTTTTCAGAAATGCCAACTCTTGATCTATAGGCTTAGATTTGCATTAGTGCCCTTCCATCAAGTTTTTAGACCTCATCCGGGAACTCTAAGGCCTCCAATGATGAGTCTAAAGATTTTTTTGCAAATTTTCCACCAAAAATATGCAATAAATTATCTAACACTTAAGCTGGAGCAATGTTATTTTAATGGTAGGCTTATAATTCTGAAATGAACCTTCATGTAGAAAATGAGAACATTGCGAAATCATATGAAAAAATTACTAAAAATAGCAAGTACCCAGAAATAGCAACCCCCTATCTACTAGTCCTTATTAAAATAGAAAATGATTGAATAAAAAATATTTTTGGGTGATGCAAGATTGCTCTTACACCCAAGATGCTCTTGCATCAGACACCTAAGATAATTTGATAAGTGACTCTGTCACATATCGGGTGTTCAAAAGAAAACCGAGATTATTAAACTCTTCCCTTGCTAGACATGATGAATCCTCTATGGGCCTTCCTTTCCATTTGACCAAGTATTCCTCGTAAGTTTTGTTCCTTATAATTTTTCCAACATGATTGTCCAATATCTCCTCAATCTCCTTTGTAGTTGAACTAATTTCTAGAATACTCCATTGTGCTTCTACAACTTCATCTCCATCAGCTTCTTCATAATACTCTTTCATATCTGAAATATTAAATGCTGGTAAAATATTGAATTCAACAAACTTCATAAACTTTTTCAGAATCATACATTTTCACTATCTTGCATAGTCCAAACTTCTTTATCTTCAACTTATTATATGTACCTAGTAGAAAATGCTCCTTTCTCAAATGAGCCATGAGTTCATCTCCAATCTAAAATTCCTTATACCTCATTTTCACATTTTCCTTAGCTATGTACTATGTATTAATCTTTATGATGTGCTTCCTCACCTCCTCATGGATATTCTTCAAATATTCAACAAATTCTTCTACTTTAGGAATACTTATTTCTCCTTTATCCAACTACTTTAATTCAAAATAATTTCTATGACTTCTCCCATATACAATCTAGAATGGTGATTTACCAGTACTCCTATTGACAAAATTTTTATATGGAAATTCTGCCTATGATAAAATCATATCCCATCCTTTTGGTTTATTTGCAACCAAGAATCTCAATAGATTTCCCAAACTATAATTTACAAGTTCTATTTGTCCATCAATCTATGGATGATGTAATGAACTAAACTTCAACTCTATCTTCAATTTCTTCCACAATGTACACTAAAAATATTCAACAAATTTGGTATCTTGATCTAAAACTATACTCTTTGGCAGACCATGTAGTCTCACCACTTCTTTGAAAAACACCTCTACCACATGAACAACATCACTAGTCTTCTTGTGAAATGTATCATCTTTGAAAACCTATCAACGACCAAAAGAATAGAATCTTGCTCACATTGTATCCTCACTCATCCAAGAACAAAATCTATGCTCGCATCCTTGCATGACTTCTCTAGTATAGGTAATGGTTGATACAACCCTAGATTCTTTTTCACTCCTTTTTCCATTTGGCATACTCGACAACTCTATACAAACTTCTTCATATCTTGCTGTAATTGTGGCCAGTAATAATTCTCAACAACTAAAGCTATCGTTTTATCTCTACCAAAATGTCCAGCCAATCCTCCATTATGCTTTTCCTTGGTGAGATTTTTTCTCATTAAACTTTAAGGAATGCACAATTGGATTCCTTTGAACAACATACTATCTTGGATCATGAAATCCAACCATTTTTTCCTATCAAGTGTAACAGGTTCTGTAGAAGCCTTCCATGCTTCACCAAAATTAGGACCATCTGGAGACAAAGTACTGAGTTCCTTAAACCCAACCACCTCTATCTGCATTTCTATCAGCAAAATTTATCTTCTAATAAGAGCATCCTCAACTCTATTAGACTTCCCACTCATGTGTTTCAAAAAAAATGTATAACTCTGTAGAAACTCAACCAATGTCAAATGCCTTTGGTTTAATTTTCCTTGACTACTTAAATATTGCAAAGTTTGATGAATAGTATACAAAATAAACTCCTTAGGAAGAAGATAGTGTCTCCACTTCTTCAATGCTTGAACTAAAACATAAAATTCTTGATCATAAACAAAATATTTTCTTTTTGCATCATTCAACTTCTCACTAAAATAAGTAACAAGTCTACCTTCTTTACTCAAAACAGCTCCTATTGAAGTACCACTAGCATCACAATCTTCTTGAAACACATTAAAATCTAGAAGTTCTAAAATAGGCTACTCAGTAACTTTCTATTTCAATAGATTAAAACACTTATCTACTATTATAGTCCACTTAAATTATTTCCTATCCCCTCTCATTGTTTCAGTCAAGGGTCCACAAATACTGTTAAAACCTCCTATGAACTTTTAGTAAAAACTAGCCAGTCCATGAAAATATCTGTATTTCTATCACACTCCTTGGAGTAGATCACTCAAGGATAGCCTTCACCTTCTTTGGGTCCATCTTTCGACCTTCTACTAAGACTACAAATCCTAGGTACACCAACTCCTTTACAAAACTACACTTCTTCAGGTTTATCAGCAGTTTTTCTTCCCTCAACTTATCAAACACCTTATGAATATGAATCAAATGTTTCTCCAATGTCTTACTAAAGATCAAAATATCATGTAGGTAAACAATGACAAACATATGCAGAAACTCCTTAAGTACCTCATTCATGATTCTCATGAAATTGCTTGATGCATTGGTTAGCCCAAAAGGTATGACAAACCACTGGTATAGTCCTTCTTTTGTCTTGAAAGAAGACTCCCACTCATCAGCTTCTCTGATATGAATCTAACAGTACCCACTCTTTAGATCTATCTTTGTGAAATACTCAGCTCCACTTAAATAGTATATAATATCATCCATCCTTGCAATGAAAATTTGCACTTGATTGTGAACTTGTTGATAGTGCGAGAATCTATGCACATCCTCCATTCTCCATTTTCCTTTGGTTCTAATATGGTTGGTACAGTGCATGGACTCAAACTCTCTTGAATCAACCCCTTCTGCAAAAATTCATGAACTTGTTTGTTCAACTCTTCACTTTCTACTAGTGTCATTATGTGTGTTGCTTTGTTTGGAAAACTAGCTTCTAGAACCAAATCCATATGATCACTGATCTTCCTCATTGGTGGCAATCCATCAGGTACATTATTTGATACAATATCAAAAAACTCTCCCAACATATCTACAACTTTTGTAGGTACCTCCTCTACTTCTTTACTATCTTTTGGAATTATGGAAAAACACATATGCTCACACTTCATACCTTTGAGAAACTCTTTTCCATCAAAAAAACATATTCTATCAACACTGCATACCTTTTCTTCTTTCTCCTTCAATGACTTCAACTTATGCTTCACTCCATACTTAATTAGAGTGTACGTATTTTCTTGCCCATCATATATAGCATGTATGTCAAATTATCACATGTGGCCTACCCAACAGCATATGGCATATGTCCATAGGTATGATATCACATAGTACCTTATCCTAGTAGCTTCCATTCTTGAACTTCACTGAGCACTACTCATTGACCATGACCTTGTGGTCATCTTGCATCCAAGCAATACAATATGGATGCAAGTGTTTTTGTCTCTTCAACTTAAACTTTGTGACGATCATTTTTGACACAAGATTGCTAGTGCTTCCACCATCAATGATCACATCACAACACTTATCTTTACATCTGCACCTTGTGTGAAACAAGCTCCTTCTTTGATTAAGTTCATTCTCACCACTCAACAGGACTCTTCTATTAACTAAGACTTCTCCTCTTTCAGCATCTTCAAAATGTGATTATCTGGCATCTTCATCAACATGTGCAACTCTATCCTTGCATTTTGTTCTTTGATATATCCTTCATTGGCACTGGGAACATTTGAATTCTTTATGCCCTTCTTCTCTACAATGAAAACATTTCCCACAAAAGCATCCTCTTCCAAATCCTTTTCCTTTACCTCTTCCATTCTGATCTCTATTGTTCTAATCATAGAAATCATTGGAATTGTTTCCCCTTTAGTTCTAACTAATATTTCCAACCTCATCCTTATTCTTTTGATCATCATTATGGCCTCCATAACATTGTCTACCAGATCTTCCTCTACAACCTCTTCCACTATTCTTGTTGTCAATCTTCTTGCTCAATTTCTCCTCAACTCTAAGGGAAAACTAGTATGCCTCCTCAATATTATTCATTCAAACTAGACTTAGCTCATTTTGAATACTTGGCCTTAACCCATTAAGATAACGAGCCACTTTCTCCTTCTCAGCTTCTACATGGTTGGTTCTAATGAGAACTTGGTAGAACTCTTCCATATACTCTTGAAACGATTTTCCCACTTGCTTCAACCCTTTTATTTTCTTCAACAAATCAAGCTCATAGTCCATGGGAATGAATTGCCACTTAAGTTTAGCTATCATCTGATCCCATCTGGTGATTTTGTCCTCTCCCTTTCTATTTCACTCCAACTGAACCTCTTGCCACCAGACCTTGGCATGGCCCATCACTTTTGCCTTTGCAAATTGGACCCTATTAGGATCCTCAATATCTTCATACTCAAATTACTCCTCCAATTCGTTGTTCCAATCGATCAATTCCTCTATGTTAAGATTTCACAAAAATGTGGGAACCTCAAACTTAGGTCTTTTTCCAATCTTGGAGATGACCTTAAAAAGCCTCTCTTCCTTTGGGTTTAGAACCACCTCTACTTTTACATTTTCTTCTACTTCATCCTAATCCTCTCTTTCATTTATTATAGGAAGATTTATTCCTCTACACATTTGTTCCTCTAATGCTTGCATGTGTTTTTGGAGGGCTCCAAGACCTCAGGTGTAACACCTACAACTCTTCCACCACACTCTCTTCATGGAGACACAATTACACTTTCGCTAAAACCTCAGTGCAAATTGCCTCATAATTGGTGTTTTATCTAAATGCTCAACCCAAATCAAAATCCTAGTGCGAACTGCCTCATAGTCAAAGATCTATCCACACACTCAGGAACCTAGCTCTGATACCATTTGATGAAGGGTGCTCCACTTAATACCATAAACCCATAATAGAAACAAAGAAACAACATGAAATGCGAAAACAAAATATCGACTTTTTATTATCATTGCAAATGTGGAATTACATAATTTGCAAGTACAATATGCTAACCCACATGGGCGCCTTAATTATAGTAATCTACAAGACTTTGTTGTGAACTACCACGTAGAATTATCGTAGATAATGTTTGGATCTTTCTTAAATAGGTAATTTTATGCCACCCGGGAAGGTTCTAGATAGTCAAACTTAATGCCTAGGGCCGATAGAACCTAACATTACATATAGAGTTGGCCAAATACATCTTTGACAAATTATTTTAGAAATTTTGATAGCCCAACTTTCGAGTGCCATAACTCTCGAACCGTTGCTCCAATTGGCTATTATAACCACTTTTTAGAAATGCCAATTGTTGTTCTACAGTCCAAAAATCATGCTATTGTCTTTTTGTCGAGTTTTCAAACCTCATCCAAGCACTCTAAGGCCTCCAACGATGAGGCTAAAGATTTTTCTACAAATCTTTCCAAAAAAAATCTACAATAACTTCTCTAATACTTAAGCTAGAGTAATGAGATTTTTATAGTAAGCTTATAATTCTACAAGGAACCTTCATGTAGTAAATCAAAGCATTCTGAGCTCGTATGAAAAACTTACTAAAAATAGCAAGTTGCTAGAAATAGCAACCCCTTGTCTACTAGTCCTTATTAAAATAGAAAAAGACTGAAAATAAAATATTTTTGGATGATGCAAGATTGCTCTTACACCCATGGTGCTCCTACATCAACTCTTTATCCTTTTGTTTATTTTATTGTGACTATTAAAATATTTCAAAACCAGATAAATAAGTTTGAGATACATAATTCTACAATTTGGATAGGAAAAATCCCATAGTGCTCTCCTTGATGTTTGTAGTTGAACCTAGTTGATTATTTCCAAATAAAATTAGAAATAGTAAATGAATAATTATCTAGTTTACATTTCTAGGCTAAGACCTATTTCCACATCATTTTATCAATACACATGTATTTACCACTTGCTTAAAAATGAATGTACATGTCATATTGGCACACACATGTTAATGTGAATCTAATTATCTAGATCCGAATTGAGTCATATATACACAAAATTTTGATTCTATAACAATTTCACTAAGCTTGCACACAAGGTTTCAACATTAGAACAACTTCCAAGACATGGATATACAATGTGCATCTCAAATATTGAATAAGACAAACATTATCCTAATTTGACAAGGATAAAATTAGTCCATAAATAATCATAAAGTTTTATTCTCCACAAAAATCATAGACATATAGGTATATTAGGACCTTAAGATAAATGAAAAAAATATTTAATTTCTCATAGAACATTTAAGTACCCAATTCGCAAAAGTATAATTTTTATTTCCTTATTACATACTAATATTACATAGATCATACTCATACAAAAAAATGATGTTTCCAAACATGACATCACATGAACTTTAGACTATACCGAAGTGCTACTTTGATAATCCAAGCACATACCTTGTATAGATTCCTAATTTATAATAGAAGGTACTTCATTTTGATCACCCGACAAGGCTATCCCAGAATCGATCATTTTACATGGTAAAACTTTTCATTGGCCAATTGCGAGGCTTGTAGATTTTTCAAAATTATTGTTCAAAATTTAAAAGAATTATTGTTCCTTATAGGAAAGAATTATTTCATTATTTATGACTCCCTGTGCAATACAAACTCTAAGGGTCTGTTTGGTTCCTCAAAGATGGCAGGAATTGGTTTTTTCAAAACTTAGATTTGAAAATTTGTGTGTTTGTTTCAAAATTTGCAAAATGGAATTAGCGCACGGGACTTCCAATTTTGCCTCGAAACCAGGTTTTTCAACTTCCTAAAAAAAGGAGAAGTTGAAAATCAAAACCTGTTTTTGTTTTTTAAGGAGTGTAAAAACAATAGATTGGGCTACTTTTTGAAATTTGCCTTCAACTCCAAACTTACACATAAAAAAGTGTCTTCACACGCATCTTCCCAGTGAAACAAACGGTTTCAATAAAATCTCAAAAATTAGAATGAAAATATACAAAACCTTAATTTGGCTAAACCAAAATTTGTAGAAATCCGAATATTTTAAATTTCACAAACCAAACAGACCCTAATATCATTCTAAAAGTAACCCTGATACCAAAGTACCAAAAT
Source organism: Cupressus sempervirens (assembly GCA_028749045.1). NCBI lineage: Eukaryota > Viridiplantae > Streptophyta > Pinopsida > Cupressales > Cupressaceae > Cupressus > Cupressus sempervirens. Next base: position 659,987,141 of record CM053784.1, read on the forward strand.
ATAATACTAAGTACCTTCATCACTCTTTAAGTTTTGGCACCGGCTACGGTGCAACTTATTTGCACCGTGCCGTTTGCATTTCCGTCTGTCTCCCAACTCTGACACTTTCGTCCTCCTCCTGTCTCATCCTCTGCTCGTGCTGTTTCCAAGTTTTGCAGTGTCAGTTGTTTTATATATGTATATTTTTTATATGTATAAGTTTAAAGTTTTGATTTAAGATTTAAAGAAATGTATTGTATTTTAATAAATTGTAATAGATTTAAAATATTCATATAGTATGTTAACAATATTATTATTTTTATAATGAACTATTGTAATATTATTATTAGTAAATATTACATTATTATGAATATTTATGATTCTATTTAATTAATTTTTTAATGTGTTTAATTTAAATAAATTTTTAATAATAGTTATTCATATATTTTATTAATAATATGTATATAATTTAAATAGTATTTTGTTTTAATAAATTGTTAATGGGTTTAAAATATTTATATAGTATGTTAATAATATTTTCATTTTTATAATGAGTATTTATATTAGTTTACTATATATTAAGTAAGAAAAATATGTAATATACAATTGACATCAAATTTTATAGTAAACTAAAATAAATACTTATAATAATCTAACATATATAAAAATTTAAGAATTATCTTTATTATTTTTTTATAAATAATAACATTATATGATTTGACAATAATATGATATTTATTATTTTATTAAAAAAAAATGTATAAAATTGAAATTATAAATGTTAATTAGAAAATTTATTTATAAATCATGTCATTTTTTTAAAAGTTATTTAAATTAGATACATATTATTAATAAAATATACGAATAACTATTATTAAAAATCTATTTAAATTAAACACATTTAAAAAATAATAAATAATCATAATAGTTTAATATTTACTAATAATAATATTACAATAGTTCATTATAAAAATAATAATATTGTTAACATACTATGTGAATATTTTAAATCTATTAACAATTTATTAAAATACAATTTTTAAAGCTTAAATCAAAACTTGTAAGTTGTAACTTTAACTCATACATATAAATATATATATATATATATATATATATATATATATATATAAAGTAACTGACACTGCAGATTATGGAAACAGCGCGTAGTAAGGATGAACCAAGAGGACGACGGAAGTGTCAGAGTCGGGAGGCAGACGGAAATGCAAACGGCACGGTGCAAATAAGTTGCACCGTAGCAGGGGCCTTTAAGTTTTTCCTTACAGAAAGCGATTAAGTATTTGCTGTCCATCCGTAGCTCTTCTATTTAGTATCATCTTCGTAGTTACCTGTGAACAAGAAGAAAATGGTAATTTTACACGTGTAATTGTAGCATTCAATGAATTTTAGTACGTTGGCTCAAAAAAAGTACCTTCATCTCTCTTAAGTTTTTTCTTGTTCTTGCAGAAAGTGATTAAGTATTTGCTGTCCATCCGTACCTCTTGTATTTAGTATCATCTTCGTAGTACCTGTTTACCAAGAAAATGGTAACTTTGTACATGTGTAATTGTAGCATTCAATGAATTTGAGTACGTTGGCTCAAAAAAAAATGATTCATGGCCAACACCAGTCGCAATCTTCTGTCCGAGGAATTGATCTGCCTGCTCTATAATAGAGACAGAAGTAGACACGTAAGATAATAATATGAGATATGAGAGCGACAACAGAGGAGGCAGTTTCAATGTTGGAAGCTCCCTTCTCCTCTCCCCAAGAAAGAGTGCATAGTGTTTTATGAAAGCATTTAATGCTTTGGAGGACTTCTTAATTATGAAAGCCAAATACATGTCATATAGGTAATCTACATATAATCTCAACTAAAATCGAAGATTGGAGAACAAATCTGCTCTTAATTTTTGTGAACAAGTAATAGTTGTATTGTCACCGACATGCATGCATCAGAAGCATACATTGTCTTGCATAGCCCAAACTATATTAGAACTTAAAACTACAATCAGCTAATAATTAAATATTACAATTCAAATATTAAGTTTTAGATTAAGTTTTAGGGAGTGCATTCTTGAGTTTGTAGGAAATTTTTGTTTATGATTTCAAACAAAAATTTTCGATGCAAATTGAAATTTGTGTTAAGGTGGAGTTGAAGAAAGTTTTGATAAGTTTACAATTAGATTTTACTTAAAAATGTACATTTTTTCTAATGTATGTCATAAATAGCTACATTTCCAAGAGGACAGTTGTTATAGTTGTCAAATGTGATGTATGAACAATGCTAGACCCTCAATGCTTTTAGTGCATCATAAAAGTTAGATAGTCCCTCCTCTTGTCTTTATGACAAGTGTAGTCACCAAGTTCTCTTTGGTGGAAGAAGCTAAGGGTGCACACATGTTTAATATTGTGCATGTAAAGTGGCATGCACTAACATACAGAGAATTTTCCCCAATTACCTTGAAAAATGTTTTCAAAATTAGTACTAAGAAGAATGTTACACAAATAACATCAATTCTAATATTAAAGAAACTAAATAAACAAATAGAATAACCTCTACTTCAAAAATCTATACAATGTAGTAAATTTCAATTTTCTAGAATGAATCGTTGTACATAATTCATTCTTATGAATATCTTCACTATATAAGCACCAAGTAATAGTTTTGTAGGCATTCATGTCTCATACACCCTAAGGATCCATTGTATCGTGTAGCCCATACTATATTAGAACTTAAAAGTAGAATCTCGTAAGAATAAGATATTAGAATTCAAAATATTTAGTTTTACAAAGTAAATTCTAAACGAGCAAATTCTAAATGTATTCAAAATTGGATTTGGATTCTCTATAATTGGATGAATTTATCATTACAATCATGATGCTTGTAAAGTCTTTCATTCATGTTACCATTCTAAACTAAATGCTAACTTAAAATTAACATAAAATTCCAATATCCCCAAGCCCCCCCACCCCTTATTGCATTAATTTGAACGAGTGAAAGTTGTACATGAGTTTAAACCCAACCCTCTGGAGACTTTGATGAAGTGCCTTTACCAATCCTCTATTGCTCAAGAAATATTGTACTAATTGCATCACTAGATCCCTTGTCTACGAAACCTAAAGTTTTCTTCATGTAACATGAGTGTTTCCACCTCTCCTGCAGAGTGAGACACATTTTCTCTAAAATCTCAAATCTCCGCTAAGTGAGTCTAATGCCTCTTCTAGTGCTAAAATGGGGCATATTTCCTCTAAAATTTTGCATCTCCTCTGAATGTGGCTAGTGCCTCCTCATGTATTATAGAAATAATCATGATCGATATGGATACCCTTGTCTACAAAACCTAAAGTTTTCTTCATAACATGAGTGTTTCCACCTCTCTTACAGAATGAGACATGTTTGCTCTCAAATCTCAAATCTCCTCCAAGTGTGTCTAATCCTCTTCTAGTGCTACACATGAGACATATTTCCTCTAAAATTTTGCATCTCCTTTGAATGTGGCTAATGCCTCTTCATGTATTGTAGAAATAATCATGATCGATATGGATAAACATGAAACATGCTTCCTACAACATTTCACATATCTTGTAAGTATGTCTAATGCCTACTCAAGTGCTTCAAAAATTATCTTAAATCCCTCCCCTCCTACACACGCTCCTTGGAAGAAAAATCATAGTTGCAAGCCTCCTCTTATTTTCAAGGACACAAATATATCAAATCCCCTCTTCTCCGTATGAATGAATCTTCCAAGCCTTGACTATCTAGGGACATAAATAGTTTCTTCCTATGCAATAATCATCTCTAAATGAGATCCTAGCTCAATATGATAGGTGCCCTCCTTCCTCAGTTACCTCCAACCTCCTACTTGATTTCTATTTTAGATTCTAAACTATAGTATCTTCATCAATATCACAATGTGACGAGTCATTGAGGTTCATGATATGGTTTTGTTGTGTAGCATAAATGGGCCCATAGAAACTAGTTTTCATGAAAAAAATATTTGTCTTATCAATAATTAATAAATATCAAATTTAAGTTCATGTTCTACTTCTACTCCTTAATATCATACTTCTCTTCTTGATTTCCACTTCATACAAAATTTCCTAGTTTTAAATGATTCCAGTGCCATTATTTAAAATGTAAAACGTAATAGATATTACCTTCTCCTTATGCTATAAATCTCATCAAACTTTTTCTTTCAAGAATAATTATAAAGTAATAAGAAAAGTAGTCTTTCTAAATCTTGTATGTTTCCTTGTAGCCAAAATCACCTAGATTTGTAAATGATAACCCACTTAAAATTTCTCCCATTAGCGTAGCCTCTATGCATATTTCAAATCTTTTACTTTCTTTACATATCTTGAACTACAAAGGGGATAAAAATAAATTACTCACCAAAATTAATTAATTATTTTTATCTAAACTTATAACATCAAGAGTGGCCCATATTTTATGGTGCAAACATCACAGCTTCAAATTATCATTTTCTACTTCAATCACAATTTTCAGCAAGTATGATTTGTGGCAATGTATTGACTAATCTAGCAATATCTTTACTAAATATAGAATTGAGAATAGGAAGCATTAAAACCATATATCCACAAAAAAATGGAATATAATGCAATGGCACCAGGAAATGACAACACTAAATTTAGTGCACCGAACATTCAAAAAAAAAATTTAGCAAAGTTAACCCCCTCCCATATTGGTGTAAATTTCTTCCTAATAATATTGATCCACACGAAGGTACTACCTATACACACCATTTCTATTGCCATATTTCTCTTCTCAAACACAATGCACACAATTCCATTTTCACTCTTCCTCACAAATAAATCTTCTTATACAAAAAAATGATTGTCTCTTAAATATTAAAGATATTAATGGTTTCTCACTCACTTTGATACCATATGAAAGATAAAATAATAAATTTATTCAAATTTGTATTCAAAATTGGATATGGATTCACTATAATATAATAAGCTTCTCATTACAATCATGATTCTTATGAAGGTTTTCATTCTTGTTACAAACTACCTATGGGGATGTAATTTATCCTAAAAACTACCAAAACATCTATTATTTATTTTCATAAAGATTAGAATCTCATTCCCAAAAGCAAGTATCTTTTCTCCTTCCTGGGTTAGACTAATTTTCTCTTTTTTGAACTAGATAATTCTAGATTTGTTATTTGGAACTTCTTTTAATAGGTCAAGGAGACTGCTTCTTTAAAATCTATATGAAAATTCAGACAGGGAAGGAGAATAAACTTCTGAGAGGATCAATCGATTGGTGAGGAACCCGTCAATTCTTACCATGTTCTCACTATTAGAATATTAATTTTATTTGGTTGTCACATAAGCCTCTAGTTCACCTACCCACCATAACACACTACAACTCCAACAATCAAGATATTTAATGTGGTAGGTAAGTTTGAATTCAAAAATGAGAGGGAATAATTTGTGTGAACAACAAAAAACAAAAGGGGTGAATGTTTTATTCATTGATAACACATCCCAGGCATTTCAAGTGATTTAGAATAATTCAGCAAAGTAGAAACAACATTTTTTTTATATTAGAGTGCAATATAATGAGTGAATGTTTTTCTAAGCTCTATGAAAGTGAAATATTTTCCTATATGAGCAATGATTACTCTAGTATTATTTCATTCAGCCATATGATGTTTCAAGTTTATTTGGTTATTAGATGTTTTTGTTCTTTAGGGTTTGTAGTTCAATCTCCTCATCTATAATAGTTTAATTTGGTTAATAGAAAGCAACCAAGAAAATTTTCCCATCTCCAGTAAATTGTGTTTCTGATCTTGTCTCCATTCATATATTCCACTATGCATGTTAATAGTTTTCAAAAATCTAAGTGTTTTTGTCTATGCATTTTCTAGAATGTTGTTATTATTCCTTGTGTGACTAAGCTTGTGTTATTTCTAAGTAACTCAATTCCTATTGACTGAGAATCTCAGCCTTCACCTTTGTCAAGCTTCCCTTTTGTGACCGAGTAACATGGTCTCTTTTTTTTGAGATCCTTGTGTTGATCGAGCAACTTAGTCCCTACTATTGACAAGCTACTCAACAATCTTGTGCTTAGCTCCCTCTATGGGGGATTAATTTTTTTTGACATGGTATCAAAGATTGTAGGCCCCACATCCTTGTGACTTTGGGCATTTATGTATTTTGGGTGTTAAGGTTTATTGTGTACATGGTTGGAGATGTAGGAAAGACTTGGTAGGAGCTATTGTCCTTTAATGGAAAAAGTTATGACACTTGGGCAAAAAGGATGATAACCATTATGGTGGTAAATGACTTGTGGGAGTTCGTAGTTAATGGGTTCAATGATGTAACTGACCAAGCACAATATGCTACCCTCACCAATAATAAAAAACTCAACTAAAGAAGTCAAGAAGGAAAGATGCAAAACCATTTAACTTGATTGAGCCAACCATGATAGAGGCAATATTTCCCAAGATAGAAGCAGCTAGTTATTCAAAGGAAGCATGAGATATCCTTGAGACAAATTTCAAACAGACTGACAAAGTTTGTGTAGTGAAGCTACATATGATTCGAAGGGATTTTGAGAACATTCAATTAAAGGATAACTAATCTATTGCAAACTTTATCTCAAGGATCTCTTAGTTGAAGTCAAACATAGAAGATTATGAGGAGTAGGGAATAATGGAAAAGATATTGAGAAGCATGCCTCCAAAGTATGATAATCCTGTGATGACCATTCAAGAGGCAAAGGACCTCACCACTTTGACAATGGATAAGTCAATAGGTACTCTCCAAACCCACAAGAATAAGATCAATGGACCAAGATCATCTTCCCAAGAACAAGCTTTTAAAACTTACTCAAATGCAAGAGGCAGGGGGAGAGGAAGAAATGGCTTTGATAGAGGCTCTAGAGGCGGAGGTCATGGCAACTCTACACAAAGAAATGCTGGAGGAAAAATCTTAGGATGAGCAGACAGGCAAGAGGGAGAAAGAAACTCTAAAAATAGCTCTAGAGGAGGTAAAAAGATCTTCAACTCCAATAAGAGCAATGTGGAGTGTTATTATTGCCACAAATTTTGGCATTATCCAAGTGAATGTTAGAAAAAGGAAGGTGATCAATCGAAGCAGAGTGCAAATGTGGTTGATGTGAATGTGGGTAAACCAAATAATACCACAACCTTCATCATGTGCAACATTGGTGAAGAAAGAAACCCTAAGGTATGGTATTTGGATAGCAGTTGCAATAACCACGAGTGGTAATGAAAATTTATTTTTATTTATTCATAAGAGCTTAAAAACTAAAATCAAAATGGGGAACCATAGAACCATTCCCATTGTGGGAAAAGGATCTATTATGATCTGCACCAATCAATTTGAGAAGATGGAGATTCAAAATGTCTGTTTTGCCTCAGGTATGAAGCATAATTTTATTTTTGGTTGACAACTCATTCAAAATGGTTACAAAGTGCTGATGGAAAATCACAATTGTGTCATTCATGAGAAAGATGGAAGTAAGAAAATTCTTGTAGCAGTTCAAATGACAAGGAGCCAGATGTTCCCCTTGAGGATAGAGACATGTTTCTCTTCTCAAATTTTTGTTGCAACTCCCAAGTATGTATGTACAATAGTACATCAACAATCAGGTCTAAAGTGTGTGATTAAAGACCCCTCTAAGCTATCACATCTAAGGTATGAACATCTTGGTTTTGCTGGTTTAAATTTATTGTCCAAGAAAAGAATGGCAGAAGGTTTTCCTAACATTGTAGAGTCATGTGACAAGTGTGAGGCTTGTATTTTGGGTAAGAAACATAGGCTTCCATATAATTTGGGTAACTCTAGAAGGGCAAGGGTACTATTATAGCTCGTAAATTATGATTTAGTTGGCCCTATGCAAACCACTTCTATTGGGGGAGTAAATATTTTATGACATTAATAGATGATTTCAGCTATAGGACATGGGTGTATTTTTTGAAACATAAACCTGATGCATTTGATATGTTTGTAGAATTTAAAGCCTAGGCTAAAAAAGAATGTGGACATTATTTAAAATTCCCAAGGTAAGATAGAGGGACAAAGTATACCTCCAATTCTTTTGTAAAATTTTCCAGGAAAAATGGCATCACTTAGGAGCTTATAGCCAGCTACACTTTGCAAAAAAAATGGAATGGTTGAGAGGAAGGACATGACCACTGTTGAGATGGCAAGGATCATGATGAAAAAAAAGGGAATCTCAACTGAATATTGGGAAGAGGTTGTAGAAACAACAATATACTTGATAAATAGGTGTGCAACAAAGGCAATCTGTGACAAGATTCCTCTTGAGGCATGACCAAGACATAAATGGATCGTTGACCACTTGAGGGTGTTTGGGTGTGTAGCATATGCACACATGCTAAAGAAGTAAAGGAAAAAATTGGATGACAAGGGTGTGAAGTGTATCTTCACTGGTTATAGTTCAAGATCAAAGGCATACATATTGTATGGTCTTGTCACCAAAAAGATCACCATCTCAAGACATGTAGATTTTATTGAAAATTAGTCATGGAATGGCTCAGTGGATAGATCAATAAGAAATTCAATTATAGTGCAAATAATTAATGAGGACATTGAAGTTGACAATCAACATGATGAAGCAGCAACAAACATAGAAAACTCTAGACAATAATGGAATGCTCTTGACAGAGACAAGCAAAAAGGAAAGTGCCCACAAATAGAAAGAGATTTAGCTTTGAGTAGCTCTAGACATCTCCTAATTAGTGACCAATAGGTACCAAATAGTAGTAAAAAAAATAGTGAAATTTCAAACCCCACTCTCACCTCCCTATTGCCAAGAAAGACCAAGAGTTTGAGGGAGATATACTAAGATGAAAGGTATGATTAAGAGGTTGATGAGAGTGTTAATTTTGCATCATTTTCTCATAGTTATCCAACTTATTTTGATGAAGTTGTCAAAGAAAATAAATGGTGTGTTTGGACTGAAAATTGAAGCACTAATTTTGAGTACCATTCTAAAAATCAAGTCAAATCTAAGCCCCTATAAGATTTTTTCATGCATATGTACTTGATGTCATTTTGAGGCCTATGACATGTTTCAAGTGTTTAACACCTTTCATTTAGTATATGCATGCATCCTATGATGATAAAATGTCATTTTGAATCATCCCGTGAAGTTTCATTTTGAGCATTGCTCAAATTTGCATTTTTTCCCAAGTCTCAAATAACGACACCTGAAGCCTAGTTTGCAATTGAATATCTTGCACTTGGAAAAGTTTCATGACTTGCCACTTTGGTAATTTTTGGTATGCATATCAAAGAACCTATTTTTCAAATTTGAAGTCATTTTGATATGTTTTGATTAGGTTTTGAATCCCTCAAATTTGGTTGTCTATTGTTGTCACGTTGATGCTTATTATTCAAAATTTTGGGTATCCTTGTTTGACTAGTTATAACTTTGACCATATTGAGAAAATTATCATTGCATTAAATTGTAGGGCTTAAAAAAATGCCATGTTCCAGATTTGAGCCAATGACAAATCCATTTTCCTAGTTTTCAAACGTGATTCCAAATGCAAGTTCTGATGTTTTACCGATATCTAAATGTGCAAATTGATCAGTAGCCCTATTTAGGATGTCATAACTTTGAATCCATAATTTCTTGTTAAAATCGGATTGAATCACTATGTTCTACTTTAAAAATACTCCAAGTATGTTGGTTTTTAAGTCTTGAGGAATCTATTTGCACACTTTCCCAGGTCCATTCCATTTGTGAAAATAACTTTTCTATTAGTGTTTCCAATTCTACAATTTTGAAAACTCAACTTTGAACACCTTCCAAATTTGCCTAGTTATTCTTCATGTACCAAAATCTCACACTCATACCCTCCACATGGTAGTAAACCAATACTCCAAATTTCATGCCCCCAAGTGTCTATGTGACCTATTTCCAAAGCCAAAACCAAACGCATTTAATTATTTTCTAACCTAGTTGGTTGCATGCAGTTTGAAGTAGGCATCTTCGATAGTCAATATCTTTTGATCAAGGTTTCCTCATGAAGTGAAAATTGACAGGATAAAATAATGTGAACCAATATATATATATATATATATATATATATATATATATATATATGTCAGATCTCAAGGTTCGATTGTTTGATTCAATCACTTTTTAAAAGTTGGTTCAGAGACCTCCTGACACAAAGTTGACAATTTGCAAAAAAGGTAAAAAATGAGTTAAATGGAGAATCGATAGTCAAATCTCATTCTCAATAAGCATGAGTAGTTTAATGGATTATTTTGAAATGAGGGTTGTTTGAAAATGATTTTTTTTAAACTAGATCCACATTGAGCTCAACTAACTCCATTATACTTTAATAGGGTGTTATGGGTTACATTTTGAAGATGTACAGGGAATAAAAGATGCTTCTAGAAGTTATAGCAATTATGATGGCAAAATTTACGTTGGAATTAAAAATGGGAAACATATACTTCTGAGAGGGGGGTGAATCAAAAGTATTAATCTTTAATAAATAAAACTTTTAACTTAAAAATAATGCATGCATTCATTTATTGAAATAACATATAAAGTAAATGCATTCACATAAACACTTGACATCAGATATTATTACCCAGAAACCCTCCAAATGAGAAAGTAAAACTAGGGTGGGGATGACACCCACTCCACTAATGCAGCAATAAAGTATCACCTGTTAAGGTTACATAGTTTGACCATTTTCATGATCTGCCCTATGAAAGGCCTACCTTATTAAAAGCTTACAAAGGATTGTTAGATCCTACCCTGTTAAAGGATTTTGAAACACCCTGTTAGAAGTATGCCTTGTTAAAGGACTTTAAAACAGTCACTTGAAATGTCACCCTGTAAAAGGATTTTACAATGACTATTAAATCAACCTTTGTCCAAAGGATTTCACCTTGCTGATACAGTTGTTAGAAAGTAATAGTAGAATGTTTTATTTGATAACTTACAACTTTGTCTTGCTGATTTCAGATCACAGTTCTATCCATATTAATCCTCTTGATCTGTTATAAAAATACAGTATCACTTCTCCTTTGTTCTGCAAATTGATTATGCAATTCTTTCACTCTTCTAAGTCACCTTGATAACTTTCAAATTTAATTCACCCCTTTTCTCCCTTCAATTCTTTGCTTGCATCACTTACTCACATATGTTGAATTATTGGGCTTCATCCTCCTTAAAAATATTTTGGTGGCTTAGGCTTAGTTATGAACCTATGATTGGGATTCATTCATTTTCTTGCTTAATCCCTTCTAATTTTCTGATTGGTTGCATATTGATTGAATAGGAAAACTAAATAGATTCAATCTTATATTCAAAGCTTTGAGATCTATCCATAAGTCTAAATAAAAATGGTTTACATTATTGTTTGTGCCATCACAAACAACTAGGTCCATTATGTGTTACTCAACACTTAGTAATACTAATGTTCAGCACTTATTATAATTCTGTCTGGCTCGACACTTGAACTTACTTGGCATCAATTATATGTTTGGCACCTGAATTACTTGGCATCAACTATATGCTTAGCACTTGAATTACTTAGCACATGAGTGACTTAGCACTCATTGCAACTTGACATCTATACATATTATACTCGGTATGAACTTAGCAAATTTCTTAAGTGTGTTGACACTCAATTGTGAAACCCAAACTAAGATCAACAATCTCCCTCTTTGACATGAGTGTCAAAAACACTTAACTGTATATAACAAAACTAATCTCCTCAAGTATAATATATACATAGTTTGACATATATACAAAACTTCAAAATTTTCAAAACTCTATAATAGACTCATGTACCTCAAAATTTTGCGTAAAATTTCGTAACTCTCTCTGAGTTAATGTGCCTATTTTGTGTCCAAACTTTCTTCTCTTTTCTGAGTAGATTTGCTTCATGCTGATATGCTATGTCTTAAAAAATACTAACACTCTTTTTCTATTTGATATACTCTATTTTTGTTCTTTTGCTATTTGCTCCCCCTTTTAGGTTATGTCTAATATACTCTATTTGTGTTCTTTTGTTGTTTACTCCCCATTTTTTTTTCTCTCCCCCTTTTAGGTTATCTCCTTCTATATACTGATACTCTTTATATGTCCCCTTACATATTTATCTCCCCCTTTATTTGTTATTATCCCCCACTTTTTGACATTGATATCGAAAGGTCTATACGTTGATTGTGTATTTGTACAAAAAGTTCTTGTGAACTTCAATTATAATATGTAGAGTAGCATCCTAGTCATCTAATGCAACATTGAAGGACTTTATTCGGATAGCTATCTTTGTTGTAAGGTGAACTAGGCCATCCAAAGTTGAAAGATTAGGATCTTTCTTTAACACTATTTCTGCATAGGCTAGTTCCTATTGGAGTATCCCCATATAAAGGGTAAGGGAGGCTTGTATATTAATCAAGTTGGCTCTTGTATTAGCCTCTTCTATTGTTAATACAACTAGTTGATTTTGTGTTTGAAGCACTGAATGAAAATGCTTCTCACCCTGAGCTGGGGTCTTCGATAGTTGCATACCTAAGAGTTTTAAATTGGTCTCTAGGCTCAGAATCCTTTGGTTCATTTCTTGTGTGAAGAGTCCGAGATCACACAATTTTGTGTACAATGAGAATATGTCCTCAAGTACTTTCTTCAATTTCTCAATTTTGTTAGCCAATTCAACTTGTGATAGTGCTATTTCACCAAATATTTTTTCATTCAATTTCCCTTGAAATTTCTTCTCAAACCATTCCATAAGTTTGGTATTAGAATCCTAGTCTTCATTAGTCAACTATTTCACAATTTTTGATAGTTGTTCTAGTATGGGCTTGGATTCTTAAGGTGTTTGCAAGCTAAAGGCATCCAAAAAGATGTCCTTTATCTGTTATAATGCTTGCCTTTGTTTATACTCTTTCCTGAGCATTTCTTGAGTTTTCTTTCAATCCAAAGCTTCTTGCATTATACTTATCTATTATAATGTCATGGTTTCATAGTCATATTTAGGTATCACAATCTCTTCATCTAAAATTGCATCGCCATAGTGAAATACCTTGGCAACCTTGGATGAGCTAGAGCTCAGTGCAATCATATTTTGGTCTTCTCTACCAAGTATTTCAAAGTTAATACCTTTCAATCCTATTAATTCTTCATTATCTTTAATATTATCACAAATATTTTCAAGATTAGATTTAGGTGTATGACATACCACTCTAAACTGGCTTGTGTCCTCAGACTTTGTCTTCTTGTCATCTATCTCTGGTTGTGTGACATACTTTCTTCTTCATTTCTTCTATACAGGACCAGTCTATTCATTAGCCTTACTTTTCTCTTTTGCTTGTTCCTTGGCTTTTTGAGTATTTTCCCTTGTAGTGGCTCTTGTTGCTGGAGCTATAGGCTTTGTTGCACTTGGTTTGGCAGCCCTTTTTTCCTTTGCTTTAGCTACAGGTTATGCCTTAGCTTTCCTCTTCTTTGGTCTAGGCTTTGCTAGTTCTTCCTTGGCTTTTTCTTCCCCTACACCTTCTTCTTCTTGATCTTCACCCATGCCTTGGCTTAAAGCAAGAGGTTCTTGACCTTGTATCTCTTCTTCCTCTATATTATCCTCATCATCTTCATCATCATTATCTCATGCACCTTCTCCAAACATAGCTTTTACTTTCCTCACCATTTTTTTCTTTTTTCTCAAAGTTGAGGTTGTCTTCAATTCCATTTGAACCTTTAACTTCATGACATCATAATTACCAAAAAATTAGCACTTTTCTCAATTTCTTCTACAAGAAGTGTAGTGATAGTAGCTAAGGCTTCATCAATGTTAATTTCATATCCTAGAGGCCTTAGCCATCTAACTTTAGGTACAACAACCTGGATGAAAGTGTAGTCAATGTCTACAAGGAAACAAATATCATTGTATTGTTTCTCAACTAAGGAAAAAAAGAATCCTCAACCTTTGTTTCATAGACTTCTTAAAGTCTTCAAAATAACTTGTCATTATTGATTCAAAATTTTCTCCCATTTGTTCAATATACTCATTAATTTGAACTACAATTGACCTATTGGTCTTCCATCCTATCTTGCCAAAAGATGGAAACTCAATTTTTACATAGAAAAATATACATACAAGTATTTAACCAAATTTACATTCAACACTCTTTAACTTCCTTATTGCTCCTAGGCTTTCCATTATTTACTGCAACTAGAGTTTTGCAAGATCATAGGTATGATCTTGCTTGACAGTTTAATAGCCTACATCAACTGCCATACAGGGAACACTATTTATTCTACTTGACTGATAGAATTTATGTGAAATGACCCTAATGGAAAAGTCGAGAAGTGGATCTATAACAGTGTCAATGATAATTCCATGCTTGTTCCACTTAGCCCATGTGTTTCTCTCAATTACCTCTTTGGAGTTGCTCCTCCTCAATGTCTTGGGTTGATCTAGGGTTGGGTATCTAGTAACCCTATGTACAATTATCTTCAAAATTTTGATAGGTCCACCCTCTAACCATAGAAAACCATCATGTATTCTGCTTAGAACTATTTTGATCCATTTAGTTTTGAAAACTGTTGGGAAATCTAGGGCATGGGTTAAGCCCTTTCTTTCTACAATCTTGAATTCCTCCTTCAATACACCATTTTTGCACAATTTTTTGTATGCTTTTTTGGTTTCCATGTCTCCAATGCCTCCCACCTTTCAATTATAACACTTTCTTGCATCTTGTATCATTACAACTTTAGGCAGAATAATAGATAACACTCCTTCTAGGTCATTTTTATAAGAAACTTCTGGTATGGCCTTGAAATCTAGTTGTTTAACCTTGTTGTTGACCAATTGAATTTCAAACGCCTCTTTCTCTTTCACAGTTCTTGAACTAGACACCATTTTTATAATCTAGGGTCCTAACAAATATGAAACTATATAGTTTGGTAGTTAAAAAATACTTTAAAAATCGATGAACTAAAGCTTGATCTTCACTATGATCCGTGCAAATGCTTCAATCTAGCTTGTGAATTGCTTCTTTTCTCTGCTTGCTCTTGCTATGAGTTCTTAACGAAAAAAATATGTGAAATTCAACCTTATACCTTTTCAAAATATATCATTTATTGCACGGTGCATGTACAGTTATAAATTCAGCTTCAATACAAAATCTGTTTTACTCAACATTCAATGATTTTTATCATCACTCGACAACTATGACTGATGTCCACCTCAAAGACTCACAAATGATCGGGTGTAATAAGGCCCTACAACAATTCAATTAATATAATCACTTATAAATAACATTTGAAATTCTGATACTAACTATTATAAACAAAAACAAAAACTAAGAAAATTCTTTCATACCTTGGTCAATGGCTCTGAATTAGCCATCACTACAACAACTCCATGACCAATGGAATGAAAAAGATGAGAAGTCTTAGACGTAAATAGCTACATGTCATATAATACAATTTGCATGTAACATGAAACATGAAACATGAAATAAATATAATCAAACGAATTAAATTAACATGAAATAAATGTACCTCTACGAAGCTCGTATCATGCCTAGGCCCAAAGTCTCTTGTGAATGTCAATGATCCAGTAGAGAACTGATGCATCTGCATAAATTTTTTTGTCAATCCTTCATATGATTACTTAATAAATATATGTATTAATTTAAGTGATTAAATTGATACATACCTCTCAACTCATCAACAAGATGAAAAATGGGGCCAGGGAATCTGTACGAGGGCCATTAATACTCTTACCCTAAATTTTGAACAATGTCAATACATGATAATTAATTAGTCATTCACTATACATATGAAATGTGATCAAATTAGTTTATTATAATTGTAATTTACCTGTGTGTCAATGCCAAATGTGTCACTCAAGAATTCATCAATGACTAGCCCATCATCCATACTATCTCTAGCTAACTACCAAATGTGCATAAGGATCCACATGATGTGCACATGTGACTACGATGCATAGAAGGCTCCTCCTCAACTAATGAATTGGCACAATGAATGAGGGTCTATGTCAAAGCATTGATAGTCCCTAGAGTGTCGATCTCTACATGTTCCCTCAAAACTAAAGAAATAATCACATGCTCACCCTGTGGTTTCAGAACAGGTGCCCTGAGTACATTAGGGTAACGACATACCCTAGACCTCTCAAATGATGACCCCCCACCTCTACCCTAAGATTCTAATATATCAAAATAATTGGAAATCTTCCTAAGAAAAAAATCACAATACAATTTCTTTAAGAAATACATTGGAACCTTGTGATTATTATAGGGAGGGGCATCAAAGACCATCCATCATCTATTCCAAAAGTTATTTCTAATATCATCATTTATGCACCAATGGATGGGAAAAATTTTAGTTGTATGCTTACTAGTGTCTTGTTCTCCAATCTTTTTAAACAATGCACAAATGCTACCTTTTCCTATTTCCTTTTTTTTACATCTTTATATGATAGTTTTTTTGCAGAAAATTTTCTTTGCTCATCCCTCTTAACATGCAAAATATCCAACTAACCAGTAACATAAGCTACATGGGTCATAATGGTCTCAAGGGAGGATGCTGATTGTGCTCTCATCAAATTGGTTTCTCCACAAGATTTCAACCTACCAATGAGTGCTCCTAATTCCTTTTTTCCTCTTTCTATTTCATTCAAAATGTTGTCTTGGGTGCAAGGATGAGGGCTTGCAATCACTGGAGGTTGCAAAATTTCTTGCTCTTCTTATGGAGGGTTTTGATTGTCATCTTGTGGAGGGTTTTCATTTTGATTTTTTTGATCTAGCTAGGGATTTGGTAGTTCATTATTCACCTTTCCTGATAAGAAACCAATTGCAATCTAAATAAATAAACAATTTTTTTTAAAAAACTGAAAAAAACGTACAAAACAGTGTACAAACTTACAAAATAATGCAAAAAAAAGAGTAGAAAACATATTACATGATCCTAATCTTGATCTTCATTAATGAGGAGGCATTTTGAGTAGGTGGATGACAAAATTCTTCAACTTTTGTAACTTACATGCATGTTGTTGAGGAGAAAGGATGTGAAAACAAAAAACAATGAGATGGGTCGTGGGTTTGTAGCCCATATATAAAAATTTATGATTTCACAAAGTGTGTAGATGCTATAGGGTGTATGCACTTTGGCCTGGGCTCCACAAGCCTATAGCATACATGCTTTGGCTTGGGCTCCACGAGCCTTGTGGAGCCCAAGACAAAGTGTGCATGTGCTATAGTGCATACACACTTCATCAATTAAAAAAAACTTTTTCGTGTCATATTTTTGGTACCACAACTTGGTGCACTAACTCATCAATTCTTAGAGTGCATTAGATTAGTTGTATAGACCCTCACCTTTGTTGTGTCTTTTTGACAAGTGTAGTCACTAAGGTCCCTTTAGTGGTTAAGGCTGCACACATGTTGTTGGATACAATTGATTAATTGTGTTGTCTTTGATGTTACACAAATGTCATATCAATTGATAGTCTATGCATGACAAGTTCACTTGGTTAGTGAAGACAATTTTCCTAGTCTAGTAAGCATTCCTAAGTTTGCTATGTATTGAAGGTAGTATCTACCAAGCTCACTTGGGTGTCGAAGAAAGTTATGCAGAAAATAGTGTTAACCGAGCTCACTCAGTTAACAAAAGGAAAGTTGAACAAAGCTAGTATTTATTGAGTTCACTTAGTTACCAAAGGAATTTTGTAAGTTCACAATGTTAACCAAGCTTTTGTTGGTTAACACAGGAAATCACTTTAGAATCAGTTTCTACCAAGCTGGGTCGGCTACCAAAGGATTTTCTTATTTTGCCATCTAAAGCTTAATTATTTTACCTATTGATTCTAGCCAACCATGGTAATGAATATTGATTATTCTAGTTTGTATTTGAGCTAACTTGACAATTTGGAAGGTATAAGTAAAAGTTCAAGTTGTGATTTCAAGTTGTGTGATATGAAAGTTGAATGAATTGAAAGAAATAAAGAAAAATTAAGAAAAATTAAGGGATAAGTAAGTATCCTTGTGGAGTAGAAAAGTATTATTTGATTAGGAAGGATCAATTATAAAGCCAAAATAGAGATCTATAATTAGTAATTTAGTTGCATCATAATCAGGTCATTTCATTGTTACTCTCTAACCATTGTAGAAGAGATCTAGAATCTCTTAACAGAGTCGGTTTAACAACCATTTGTAAATCCTCTAACAAGGTGGAAATTCCTTTGAATTTTTTCAAGACCTCTTGCAAGGCCACTCCTAATAGTGTCATTAAATCCTTTAAGAGGGTCACATCTAATAGTTTATTTTGTATCCTTTAATAGGGTTGGCTCCTAATAGGGCTCACTTTAGAAGAGTGAAAAACAATAACTGCATTTGTTGGTTTTTTCCAAATTGGGTTTCCATGTTAAATCTTTGTGTCATATTTGTTCATGTTATTTCATTCATACTTGCAAATAAATTATTGATAATAGCTCAAGATCTGCTAAGTAATTCACATTCTCCATTTACCGAGTTAAAACAATTTTTGAATGATTACCGAGTATCAACAGTAATCAGTTTTATTAGTCTAAATTTTATTTGACATCTAAGGGATCTAGGATTTATTTTAGTAGTAACTGATTCACCCCTCCCCTCTTAGTAACTCCTCTTATATTTCTAACAATTGGTATAAGAGTGTTTGTTACTTGCATATAAGGTTTGAAGGACCTAAGCTAAATATTAGGATGTCTTACAAGATAGAGATTCCAAAGAGAAACAGAGACAACTTTGCAGCATGGAAAGGACTTATGAGGCTTCATCTAGCTACCATCAGTGACTCAAGATGAGAATACCTTGATGAAGAATACAAAACTCCCTATGAATTATGGTATGGCTACAAACCTAATGTAAGTTACTTGGAATTATTTGGCAGCAAATGTTATATCTTGAAAGAATCTAGAAAAGGAAAATTTGATGTAAAGGTGATGAAGGTATATTTTTAGAATATTTCTATAGAAGTAATACAAATGTCCAAATTTGTCCACTCACAAAATCATAGAAAGTGTACATGTGAGAAGTGATGAGTTTGTAGAAAAGAGTGAAGAAGAAAGCGAAAAGGAGCTAGAAGATTAGAAAAGATTTGTCTACTATAAACCTAATACATTGCCAAACACATTTGACAAAAAGGAAACTTCATCCCTCATGCTCTCCAAGTCTCCAATAGTTACTGAGTTGTAGGAAGTACAAACCAAGTCATAGGGAACCAAGTCACATTCAGAGGGTACTGAGTTAGTGCATACTGAGTATAAAGAATACAAGCCATAGATAGAAGGACCCAAGTTTGAAGTTGAGATTCAAAATAAAGACAGTACAATTCATTAAAAAGTCAAAGAACTTGTATTGGCTAAATATGTTAGAAGGCATAATGGACTTGATCAAATCATTGGAGACAAATCAGATGGAACAATGACAAGAAGCAAACTAAAAGGTACATGTTTACTTGCTGAATTTGAACTTAGAAGTGTTAAAGATGCAATGGAAAATGAAAACTAGATTGAGGCTATGAATGAAGAAATAGAATAGATAGAAAATAATTAAAACTTGGACTCTTGTTCCTAGGCCCAAAGATAAAAATGTGATTGGTACAAAATAGGTATTCATAAATAAGGTGAATGAAGATGGAAAAGTGTCAAGAAACAAAGCAAGATTGGTATATAAAGGCTATTCTCAAGAAGACGGTGTTGATTATGGTGAAACTTTTTCCCCTATTACAAGATTAGAAGTTGTTAGGACTTTATTAGCTTATGTAGCTCATAGAGGATTAAAAGTATACTAGATGAATGTTAAATCTGCATTCTTGAATGAACTTCATGATAAGGAAGTCTACATTGAACAACCAGATGGTTTTGTTGATACAAACAAAAGAGACATGGTTTGCAAATTATGCAAAGCCCTATATGGTCTCAAACAAGCTCCTAAAGCCTGGTATGAAAGATTACATAACTATTTGATATAGATTGGTTTTCAAAGAACAAATGATAATAGTAGCCTGTATATCAAGGAAGGACTAGATAAGAAGATTGTGTTGGTAGAAATATTTGTGGATGATACTCTATTTATAGGAAATTATGACTTATGCAAAGAATTCTTAGAACAAATGAATAAAGAAATTGAGATGTCCATGTTTGGTGAAATAAAATTCTTTATTGGATTGCAGATACAACAGAACAGAAGTGGTATCTATATCACTCAATCTAAGTACATCAAAGAGATATTCAAGAAGTTTGGAAAGGAGGAATCAAAACTAATTGGAACCCCCATGTGTGGTAGACTTAAGCTTACCAAAGATGATGATTCCAAAGAAGTAGATCAGACATTATATAGATCAATGATTGAGAAATTATAGTACATAGTACATACAAGGCCTGATATTGTGTTAGCAATTCAGATAGTGGCAAGATTCTCAAAAAAACCTAGAGAAAATCATATGATGGCAATAAAAAGATTCTTGAGATATCTGAAAGGTACCGAAGACTATGGCTTATGGTACAAAATTGGAGGCAACCTTGACTTAAATGTATTTACTAATGCTAATTGGGTAGGAAATCTTGATGACAAAAAAAACACTATTGGTGGAGCATTCTTTACTGGTAAAAGGTCGGTATCTTGGACAAGCAAGAAGAAAAACTGTACATCTCAATCCATAGTAGAAGAAGAATATGTGGCTGCAGCAATAAATTGTTTTAACATTGTTTGGTTCAAACAATTATTGGAAGGAATGAAGGTTGAAATCAAAGAGCCCATAGTCATGTAGTGTGATAACACCAATGCAATGAACATATCAAAGAATCTAGTGATGCATTCCAAAACAAAGCACATTGCTATAAAATATCACTTTGTAAGAGAATTAGTTCAGGACAAAGAAATTAGATTAGAATAAGTGCATACAAAAGAAGAAATTGCAGATATATTCACCAAGTCATTACCTAACAATGCATTTTTGTACCTAAGAGGTAAGCTAGGGGTCATTTCCCTATCTGAAGTTCACTAAATAAAGTTTAGTGATGCATCAATAGGAACTAAGTTAAAGATCAATTAGTTGATTTAGTATTGACAAGGACATATTATCGATGAATCTATGCTCAAGGTACATTGATACTAATCAGAATTGTCTTTGGCATGTGTTGTCAAAGAGGGAGAAGTTTACTATCATATCTTTTTACTGTCATATCTTTTTGAAAATTTGTAATTCCAATAAGGAGAAGTTAATTAGTTCATTCACAAAGGGAGAATACTATAGGAGAATTTTTGCATATAAAATCAAAGAGTGAGAAACTTTCTAATAGAGGGAGTCTTATTCGAGAAATTTCATTGTGCTATGACATGTGACCATCAGTGTGGAAGAGGGATATTTTTGGATACAATTGATTAATTGTGTTTTTTCTTTGATGTGACACAAATGTCATATTAGTTGACAGTTTATACATGCTAAGTTCACTTGGTTAGTGAAAACAGTTTTCCTAGTCTATCGAGTGTTCCTGAGTCTGCTATGTACAGAAAGCAGCATCTACCAAGCTCACTTGGGCATCGAAGGAAGTTATGTAGAAAAGAGTGTTATCTGAGCTCACTTAGTTAACAAAGGGAAAGTTGAACAAAGTTAGTATTAACTAAATTCACTCGATTGCCAAAGGAATTTTGTAAGTTCGTAGTGTTAATTGAACTTCTAGTGGTTACCCGCATTGGGTCGACAACCAAAGGATTTTCTTATTTTGGCATGCAAAGCTTAATTATTTTACCTATTGATTCTAGATGACTATGGTAATGAATATTGGTTATTCTAGTTTGTATTTGAGCCAACTTGACAATCTGGAAGGTATAAGTAAAAGGTCAAGTTGTAATTTCAGAGTGTGTGATATGAAAGTTGAATGAGTTGAAAGAGATAAAGATAAAGGAAGAAAACTTGAAGGATAAGTAGGTATCCTTGTGGAGTAGAAAAATATTATTCAATCACGAAGGATCAAGTATAAAGCTAGAATAGAGATCTATAATCAGCAATTCAATTGCATCACAATAAGGTCATTTCATTGTTACTTTCTAACCATTGTAGCAATGATCTAAAATCTCTTAATAGAGTTGGTTTAATAGCCATTTGTAAATCCTCTAACAAGATGGCAATTCCTTTGAATTATTTCAAGACCTCTTACAAGGCCAATCCTAACAGGGTGATTAAATCCTTTAATAGGGTCACACCTAATAATGTTTTTTGTATCCTTTAATAGGGTTGGCTCCTAATAGGGCTCACTTTAGAAGAGTGAAAAATAGTAGCTAGTTGCATTTGGTGGTTTTTCCCAAATTGGGTTTCCATGTTAAATCTTAGTGTCATATGTGTTCATGTTATTTCTTTCATGCTTGAAAATAAATTACCAATAATATCTTAAGATTTTCCAAGTAATTCACATTCTATATTTATCAAGTTAGAACAATTTATGAATGATTACTAAGTATGATCAATAATTAGTTTTATCAATCTAAATTTTATTTGACATCTAAGGGATCTAGGATTTATTTTCATAGTAGCTGATTCACCCCTTGCCTCTTAGTTACTCCTCTTATATTTCCAACACATCTATGTAGAGTTTCAAGTACTCACAGAGAGAACATTTGTCTATGGAAAGGGTAGCATGAGATTAGGTTATTTCCCTTAAAAGTGGACAATGTGCATATTAGGTTTTCAACATTAGTACTAAAGAAATTACAATAATTTTAATATCAAGGAAACTAAATAAATATATAAAATACTAAAATAATCATGAAAAGTATAACATAGTCATTTATATGGAGATAACCTTTTTCAAGAGATAAATTATGCTTCAAAAACCTACATAGTGTAACAAAAGTTAGTGAATAGTTTAGTAGGATAAAATATTAAAAATATATTGATGTAATATATTTCTATTATTCATAATTTTTTTTTAAATTATTAGATAGAATCCAAAAGGATGGGGGGATGACCCCAGAGTACAAAAAGGCTGAAGGATCAGCCAAAGGTTACCTTCGAATCAAACTAACTGATACAAATTTTATTCTTCAAAAAAAAAAAGTTCCAAAATAGAACTATCACTACCATTAATCTTCTTATTAACACACACACACACACACACACACACACACACACACACACACGCACGCACGCACGCACGCACGCACACACACACACACACAAACACACACACACACACACACACACACACGTATACACACATAGAAAGAGAGGATGGTTGGTTGGCTGGTTGGCTATAATAGTAGGGTAGGGTAGGGCCCATAAAACCATACCATAAGCCCATTTATTTTATGGCCACCTTAATGATTATTAGGTGGGCATGTTACTTAGATAATTTATGGCTATATTATAGTAAGGCTCACCCTACTAGCATTAGGGGAGATTTAGTTGGGGGGTAGATGCAGGGTGATTAACAATAAAAAAAAAGTAAAACTATAACCAGGGCTAGTTGGCCTCCTTATTTTTAGGTGCCTCATCCTTCTTCTCCTTAGCCTCATCCTTGTTCACATCCACTCCCTCCTCTTTCATAGGTTTGTCTAGAAGTGTTTTCAACCAGTCTTCTACAAGAAAGCCATAGATGGAGTGTGTAGTCTCACTCTCCTTACCCAAATCTTTCTCATCCTTATTAACCTGTAGGAAATAGAGAGTAGTGGTAGCAAAATGCATAACTTTAGTGGATAATTCCACCAGAGTATCAACTTTTTGGTAGATGCCAATGTGATTACCTTCCATCTCCTTCATCAATTACTCTAGCCTATCCAACTGAACCTTTCTTTGACTCTGACCATTGTCATTCTTCCCTTCCCCACCCCCCAGAACATTTGGGAGTGCCTTTCATAGGGGAGGTGATGTCCTACCCCCCACTTCTATTTAGTGAGGGGTTAGCATCAAGGGTATCAAAAATGTTAGAGGGACTAGAAGGGATGGAGATGAGTTTCTTCCCAATGTCTTGGTGGGGTCTCTTCCTCTTGGTGGGTTTTATGTCAATCTCAGTAGACTTAGAGATAAAAGCCTATTTGGAGGGGACTTGAATTTCTCCAATTGGAGATGTTTGATAGTTCTTCAAGAATTTTGATTTATCTTCCTTGTGTGCATATCAAAATTAATAAGGCTAATTTTTTCCTTAGGGAAAGGGATTTTCTTGGCTTTTTTGTGGTTGGAACCAGGGCCAGGGTCTATTAAAATTTGGGGAGTGACAGTAGCCAACGAGTTGACCAAAAGTGATAGGTTTAGTTCAAGGTGGTAGATATACAATTTATTCATGAAACCTTGGTGGATGAGATAAAAGGGTTTACCCTCCTCTTTCTTTTTCCTAGCCTTATAGATATTATCTTTCATAGAATTGAGAAGAAGAAATAGAAAGGAAAGCTGATCCAAGTTTCTGAAATGGTTGAGAGTGGGTAAAATGGTAGCAATAGAGTACCTAAAAATGATCTTTGAGGGTAACATATCTTATGATGGAATAGAAGATAGCATCCTAAGGCCTATGAAGATCTTCTCTAGAGAACCCACCACACATTCAAACCAGTTCCTTATCAAACTTAAAGAGCTTCTATAGACTATTTTCATCATTCACTCTGGCCTGCTTGGGCCAATTCTTGCCTCCCAGGGTAAACCCTCCAACCTTAATAATAATCTCTTCTATGATTTTATTATTATTATTGCACATTAAAATATATTATATATTAAAGTTTTGTATATATATATATATATTCAAATTATAAACTATAGAATTAATATAATAAATGTATATAGACTAAATCATATTGTTGGGATGCTATTAAATATAATTAAATGAAAAATATGTCATTGATTTGAACAGTCTCTATGTGTGGTGACTTTTAGCCATGTTCATGATAGGACATAACTCTGTTGTGGGTCACTACTATTGGGATGTGACTCCACAATCATGTATCAAACTGTGCCCCATCCTTCTGCAATTCAAACACATCAAACACATAACAATATTAAGTCTTATGTCCTTTTGCACTTGTCAAAAACTCATCAGTACTTGTTGTCATCACTTTAGTATTCATCGATAACATTTCCACTTGAGCAAGTTTTTCTAGTATGAGGTTTTACAGTCCACTAAGAGCTGTGGAAAATTTTCCTACAATATATTTGAAGTTATATAAGACATATAAGCGATATATGTATTCTTTTCTATCATTCAAAGTCTTATAGATATAAAAGGTCTTATAAACATTAACATATAAATAGATAAGTAAATCAAATAAATCTGATCTTCAAATTCAATATGGTCTCAAAGAAGGTCTAAAAGATGACCCTGATCAGATTTATATATCCAAGTACACTCAAATATTCTTAAACCCTACATCTACAAAAATGGTGAATGGTATGAGATTGAAGGACATACTCAAAGGTGAATCAAATTTTGTAGCATGGAAATTGCAAATAATGTTAATCTTAAAGTAGTGTGATCTAAAATAGTTTATTGAAAATTTAGACCAACTCAAGGAGAGTGATGAGTTGAGTAGATGTGACATATACAATACTAAGACTATGAATCTTCAAGTGCATAGTGTTAAGGATCATCTACTTCCCATCATTATAAAACTAGACATGAGACATGAAATTATCAAAGAACTTGAAGAAATGTATGAGATAGTCAATACCAACAAACTTCTCACACTAAAAGTCAAACTCTCCAACATTAAGATGATTAAAGGAGAGTCCATCTCTTCATAATTTATGAGGATGATAGAAATAAGGAACTAAATCTCTATGACATCTATGATGGAAAAAAATTAACCATGGTAGTACTAAAAGAACAACAACCCTCATGGGGAAGTTTGAGAGGAGTATTTACTGGATCCAATCCTTTTAAACTTGATCAACTTAATGCTCACTACATACAAGAGGAGTTCATGTTAATATCTCAAAGAATTGATGATACTTCTATTGGAAATATTCAAGACTATGCTAAGTTACTGAGAGGGGAGGGATGAATTAGTAATTTCTAAAACTTTAACAATTTTAATCAAATAATCTAATTAGCACTTGATTCATCACATCTAATCTAATTGCTTGCATGAGGAACTGAAAATATGAAAGCATCCATAACACATTGACACAAATTTTTGGTGACACGGAAACCTTCCAAATAGAAAGTAAAACTGGGGTGGGGACGATACCCATAAACTTTAGTATTGTAGCATAAAGTTGGCCTATTAAGGCTTACATTGATCACTTTTGATGATTTTCCCTGTTGGGAGCAATTAGGACTACTAGGCCCACCTTGTAGTATGCATGAGGAACTGAAAATATGAAAGCATCCATAACACATTGACACAAATTTTTGGTGACACGAAAACCTTCCAAATAGAAAGTAAAATTGGGGTGGGGACGATACCCATAAACTTTAGTATTGTAGCATAAAGTTGGCCTATTAAGGCTTACATTGATCACTTTTGATGATTTTCCTTGTTGGGAGCAATTAGGACTACTAGGCCCACCTTGTGAGAGGATTTACAAACATACAATTAGGTTTACCTTGTTAAAGGATTTTGACTAGTTCACCTATTAGGATGAAGTAGTAGATATCTTATTTGCAACTGAGTTTTTTGATAGAGATTCCTTAGTGTTCTAATCAACTTTTTTTGATAGATATGTTTCTACTACTCCTTATATAGTTATGGCCTTTACAATTCTTTATCTATTGCATTCATAACTTGAACTTTTCACAGCCACATTCACATTCTTACATTGGATATGACACTATATATATATATATATCAATCCAAATATACAAACTACAAATTCGACCATGATACAAGTTAACACAAATATTACAAAGTCAACCCACATGAAGATACTCGGGTTCTAAAAACTGACTCGGTGAGGTTTTGATACTCGACATCCATTGTCAATGCTCAGTCCATACTAATAACTTTCAAGTAGTCTTGAACTTAGTTTGCATTGGTGACTTGGTAGATATTGTGCAACTTGGCAAACACTGAATCACTTGGTTAGCATAAAGTAGCTCGATTAACACTGACTTCACATCACATGAACCGAGAACTTAGTATACACTGCAATGCTTAGTAACCAATGATAAAATTGATGTATATCAAAATGCATGGTTTGAATTGCTAGACTTCACACTAACTTAATCTACTCAGTAACCACTAGGATTAGTCCAACGGACTTGGTAGCAACTATAGAACTTGGTGGCTACTAAATTACATGTAAAACACTTTAAACTATTCAATGAGCTGAGTAGCTATATAGAATATAAATATGTGTGTGTCACTAATAACAAACTTGACTGATATGTCAACAATCTCCCACTTTGGCATTAGTGACAAAAACAATTATTAGCCACAACTGAGTACCTTGTATCCATCACCATGTGATACTAGCTTTGTAGAGTATACTATCTTTTCTTGAGATTTTTCAAAATTGATCTTTGTAAGTATGTACAATATACTATACATCTTTTGCTATATACAATATGTCTTACTAATACAAGTTTTCCACCATAGCACATTTCTCCTCCATACTATGTGTCTCTCTATATACATGTCTATATGGTATTCTCAAATATAACATTTATCCCCCTTTTTGATAGTAATGCCAAAGATTTATTCTAACTTATTTACATAGAGACACCAAAATGAGATAAAAATTTAGAATGTACCTTAAGAGTGATTGCCATGGTTTTATCCCAATTTTCTTACAGGACCTTGCATGTATGAAGTTCAATTTGCACCTCTGTTGATATTTCAATCATATGGTCCACAAAAAAGAAATTATTATCATGGATTAGAGTCTTTGAATATATGATATGTTTCTACATCAATCAATGGTGATCAGATCCTTGCTTCTTCTCTTCGCAATTTAGCTTGCATGTCAGAAAAAAATTTGATTTTCTTGAAATGTGTAGAGCTTGAACCAAGGTCAAGTTGCAGTTGCTGAGCACTTGACTTTAGATCTTTATCAATTTTAGACAATTTGTCCTTTATTTCCTTGGTATACTTAGTGACATCACATAGTTTCCCAAAAAGTGATGACACATTTGAAAGGGATGCCTCAAGATTGACCAAAATTGAAGAAATCTCAACTTGATAAATGGCTATTTATTGTGCAATGTGCTCCAACACTTTATTATTATATTTATTTTTAGCTTTTTCAACTAGCTTATCTTGACCATTGGTGTCCTCATTGAAATTTTGGATTGCTTCTGTTAGCTAATACAAAATAGGTTGAGAAGAATCAACCTCAATTCTGTTGCCTCATTCAAAATGTTCTTGGCATCATCAATTATCTTATACTCTTTGTCTCTTTCCTATCTTAATCTTTGTTTTTTAGCCTTTTTCTGAAGGAGTTCACCTAGATTTGGTCTGTAGAAAGATTGTAAATACCCAATTTAGGGATTACTATTTCCTCATCTAAATCTATGTCTTCCTATATCTCCTTTCCTTTCCCCAAAAAATTTGTACTCGGTTGAACCTTAGGCTCAACTGTCCTTGCGCTTATTGCTTTTGTATCCAAAATGGAAACAATAGTGGACATACTTGGACTTGTAGTAAAAACTAATACTATACTAACTGATGAAATATTTATAGGAATACTTGAAGAATCCAAAATTAATGAAGTCAAAATCGTAGAACCCAAAACTGAAGTAGACAAAACTGGAGAGCTTACCACTGATGTACTCAAAACTAAAGAAGTAAAAATTGGAGAAGTGAAAATTGAAGTACTAACTCAATAGATGAAGAGGGAGTCTATAGCTTGGTGGATGAAGTGGAAGTCACTTTTTTCAGTGATATGCTAAGCTAAGTTGGGGCAAAGAGTTATTGGACATTTGGTGTATCACTAGTAGTCACAACTAAACTTGTTGAAGCTGTCTCCATACTTGATGTAGTCAATGTTTTTCTCAGGGATTGAGCAAGTGAGGCAATGACTTCTACAACTATCTTGACTGGGTCAATCTCCTCATCATGTTGCTTTTCTTGGTCAGTAGCTTCTGGACCTTGATCCTCTTCATCTTCTTCATTATCAAAATGAGTAACTTCTTCAACATTTTCTTCCTCATCTTTCTCCTTATCTTCCACTTCATCATCATCCTTTACTTCAACTAGAAATTCACTTGGTTTATGAAGATGATAAATATTTTTCCAGGTGTTTGTAGCATTCCTAAAAACATGCTCTATGTCTTTTATCAAAACCAAACAAGAATTAAACTTTAGAGTCAGTTTTTCTTCATTTTTCTTTAATGAATCTTTCACCTTAGCATTTGATATGCTCAATAATAACTGCCTCAGAGTTTGTGCATATATGTATTTGACTATTTGCATAGAAAAATCCCATTGTGGCTTTATCTTTTCTAAAAAATCACTTGGGACTTGAGAAGTGAGCTGATTTGGTGAGTAAATCTATTTACCCATTTTATTCAGCACCAAGTCTTCAACTTGCTTCGACTCAGCCTCAATCCGAATTTCATATTTCAATGATTTAAAGTTTTTTATTCTTTCTCCTTCTTCCAATTGTTTTAGCCTGTCCTAGAAGGTGGGTGGAGGTTTATTGAATACAATGTCACTTCCTTTCTGTCGTGACCTCCTTCTGAAGACAATAGTGGATGACTTTGCAGGCTTGGTGATGATCACCTTGCCCTTTTTCTTCAAAGGTTCTTCTTATTTCTTAGATTCTTCCTTATCCTCTACTTCTTTCACATCCTCACCTTCACCCTTGGTTAACAAGAGAGGTGCACTTAATTTCAGCTTTTCTATCCTTCTTTCCTTTGTTAACCGCCTATGGAAGCTTTATTTCTAGCTCTATTATGGCCTTAGCTTCATCATAAGTTCTAAAATATGGGGCCTTGGGATCAATAGGCTCATTGTCAAGGGCTTCAATGATATCCTTGGTTTCATCAATGTTTACCCCATAGCCAAGAGGTTTCACCCACACAACTCTAGGCTTAACTGCCTGGATATATACCTTGTCACTATCCTCCATGAAGCATAAATCATCCTTATAGTCTTCAACTAACTTCTTCAGAATCTTGAACCTATTTTTCATTTTCTCTTTGAGTACATCGAAGTAGTTGTCCATGATGCTAGCATAGTTCTCACCCATTTCTACGATATATTCATTTATTTGGTAAAGCATAGGAACATCTTTTCTCCAGACTATAGTGCCTTTGGAAGGGAAGAACTTCTGGACTACAAAGAATAGACAGGTAACAATGAACCAAATTTGCACAGGTTGTTCTTTTATGTTATAATACTTTCCATGTTTTTATTAAACAACCTCAATAATAGGTCAACAAGGTCATAAGATAAGTTTTTCTTAACTAGTTTATATGCCAAATTCATGGCTTCACATGACACACTGTTAAGTTGGCTTGAACTATATATTTTATGTGTAATAACATGAATTCAAATTTTCATTTATGCATCTGTGACATTGCTGATTTTCATACCTCTACCATCCCACTTGGTTAGGGTTTTCTTCTCCAACTCTGCCCAACCTAGGGTTTTTGTTGTTTTGGCTTTAGCTAGCATGGGGAGGCCAATGATTCAATGAATCATCTTCTTTGTTATCAGAATTGGTTGCTCTAACCACAACTTCTAATTATGCACCCAGCTAAGGATAAACCTAATCCATTTAATTTGAAATTCTCAGAGCATGTGGGGGATATGTGTCAACCCTTTTGCTTCCATATGTTGATGCTTGGGTTTTAGGGTTCCATCAACACATAACTGATGGAGGGCATCATCATTCTCTAGAGTAACAATTTCTTTAATAACACATTTGAAATGAGTACAAATGTCATTAAAAAGAAGTACCCTAGGAGGGATTTGGGATTGAACTTTGCTTGGGTCTAGGGTTTCAACAATTGTGGGCATGAGCTTGAAATCCAATGCTTTCCATTCAACTCCTCAAACCAACATGTCAGACCCTCTTTTGACATTGCTACTGCTAGATGCCATTTTTTCTTGGTAACTTGAGAGAACTTTGAAAAACATTTTGCAAGGAATTCACTCAAGTCACTTTGATCGTAGTGAAAATAGCTCTTCGCAAAAGCACTTGAAAGTTCATGGTAAGAAATGAATTCAAGTCCATGCCTTTTGATAAAACTTCACTGTTAATGCTTTTTATGAAGGTAGATAAGTTGATAGATTGTCATCCACTACATATATTGATTACTTGGCAACATCTTTATGACTTAGTAACCATAAATGCCTTCGTTACTCCCGACCTTGCTTGGTAGAGTCTATGACCTAGCCTTACTCAATAGAGAAGGGAACTTGGTAGTAACTGATATTGATCTCTCAGTAATCCCTTTGCATCTTGCATATGGTTTTGGATCTTTGTCACATTTCAATTGGAACTGATTCAGATGTCTTCTTTGATAACCTAGTTCTAGTTCTTCCTTGAGAACTTAACTAGAAATGGTAGAGCCACCCAATTGTTGAGTGACTTGACCATCATTGTTTGGACCAGTATCCCTATTAGACTTAGGAATTTATTGCTGT
The DNA here is from genome assembly GCA_028749045.1 of Cupressus sempervirens. Classification (NCBI taxonomy): domain Eukaryota; kingdom Viridiplantae; phylum Streptophyta; class Pinopsida; order Cupressales; family Cupressaceae; genus Cupressus; species Cupressus sempervirens. The sequence goes on from CM053784.1 coordinate 660,018,689, forward strand.
CTCATCTATTTTTGGATGTTATCAGCCTTTTCCTTCTTCTCATCTTCAATTCTATCAGTATTCATACAATTCTTCACAAGATAACCAAGTTCTATACAAATAAAACATCTTTTGGTGGTATCTCTTTTCCTCATATGATGTTTAACACAATTCATACCAATGTGTCCAAATTCTCCATAGTAATGACATCTACACCAAGTATTGTAGTCCCAAAAAAATATTGCTTTCACAATTTTCTCTATAGGATTCAACATCTTTGTTTTGCATTCTAATTCCTTGTGTCCATGTTTCTTACATTTATGACAGTTGCCTTCAAATATTGGTTTATCTTTGCATTCATTAGCCCTATGACCATGCTAATTGTAATTGTAGCATTTTCCATTGAATTTTTCTTTACCATTGCTCCAACATTTGTTTGATGTATGACCTATCTTACCACATTGATTACAAGTAGGTCTTTGATTTTTTTGAGCACCTTGTTTGCAGGATTCGCTTTCTTCTTTGTATCCAATTCCTAGTTTTCCTTTTTGCCTATAGACGTTTTTCTCATTGAACTAATCCATGTCTGCTTGAGATTTTATCATTCTCTCATTGATTTGCTTCTCAAATTTTAGATCATTCTTCAATCTTTCATTGATTTGTCTTTCAGATCTTAGATCATTTTTATTCTTTCATTGATTTTCCTTTCAAAATTTAGATCATTCCTCATTCTTTCATTTTAAAATCTTAGGCTCATGATTTCCTCATTTGCATTGGAAATCTAACCAATAAGGTCTTCTTGCTAAAGGATTGGTTATGAATTTCATTTTTCCTTCCATCCATTTCTTCTTTTATCTTGTTTCTTTTCTCCAAGATTTCACATAACCTTATTGACTAAATTTCTTGTTCTCTATTCAGAATTCTTACTTCTTCTTATAGGGAACCATTCTTCTCTAGGAGTTCATTGATTGCATCATTTTCTTCATCTGAGCTTCTTGAAAGGTGAACGTCTTCAATTCTTTCTTTAATGTAAAGATTATCATTCATATGATTTGCAAGTTCCTTTCTTCTTTTCAGGGATTGGGAAAGTTGATCCTTAGCTTTCTTGAGTTGGGTGATGACCATTTCTAGATCCAACTTTTCATTGTTAATAGCTTTGTCAAGTCTGAATATCTCCATATCCTTGATCTTTGCTCAAGTTGTTAAATTTTGTCTTAAGAACCACAAACTTCTGATACCAATTGTTGGAAATATTCAAGACTGTGCTAAGTTACTGAGAGGGGAGGGGTGAATCAATAACTTCTAAAAATTTAACAATTTTAATCAAATAACCAATTAGCACTTGATTCATCACATCTAATCTAATTGCATGCATCAGAAACTAAAAATATGAAAGCATCCATAACACATTGACACAAAGATATGGCGACCCATAAACCTTCCAAACAAAAAGTAGAACTGGGTTGGGGATGATACCCACAAACTTTAGTACTACAACATAAAGTTTTCCTATTAAGGTTTACATTGATGACTTCTAATGATCTACCCTGTTAGGAGCAATTAGGACTGCTAGGTCCACCTTGTGAGAAGATTTACAAACATACAATGAAGTATGCACTTGGTAAAGAGATTTATGAAACATTGTTAGGTCTAGCTTGTTAAAAGATTTTGACTAGTTCACTTATTAGGATGAAGAAATAGATCTCTAACTTGCAACTAAGTTTGCTGATAGAGACTCCTTAGTGTACTAATCACCTTTCTATGATAGATATGTCTCTACTGCTCCTTATATTGTTATGGCCTTTACAATTCTTTATCTGCTACATTCATAACTTGAACTTTTTGCATCCACATTCACATGCATATTTCACATTTGCATTCTTACATTGGATATGATACAATACATTATATATATATATACATATATATATATATATATATATATATATATATGTATGTATGTATGTATGTATGTATGTATGTATGTATGTATGTATGTATGTATGTATGTATGTCAATCCAAATATGCAAACTACAAAGTTAGCCATGCTATAAGTTAACACAAACATTACAAAGTTGGCCCACATGAAGATACTCGGGTTCTAAAGATTGACTCAGTGAGGTTTTGATACTCAACATTCATTGTTAATGCTTGGCATCATCATGCACTTAGTAGACATAGAAGCTCTGTCCATATTGATCACTTTTAAGTAGTCTTGAACTTGATCTATACTAGTGACTTAGTAGATATTGTGCAACTTGGCAAACACTAAATCACTTGGTTAGCATAAAGTAGCTTGTTTAACACTGACTTCGCACCACATGAACTAAGAACTCGGTATACATTGCAATGCTCGGTAACCACTAATAATCTTAGTGTATATTGAAATGCATAGTTTGAGCTGCTAGAATTCACAAACTAAATCTACTCGGCAACCACTAGGATTAGTCCAAAGGACTCAGTAGCAGCTATAGAAATTAGTAGCTACTCAATTACATGGGAAACACTTTAAACTATTCAATGAGCTTAGTAGCTATACAGAACCTGAATAAGTGTGTGTCACTAATAAAAAACTTGACTGATATGCCAACAAGTTCTACTAAAGGTGATAATAAGGTTCTCACAACTGATGTTGATAAAAGGAAGAAATTCAAGGGGAAAAGGGAACATATAGACTACTCTAAAATGCAATATTTTAGATGCAAGAATATGGTCTCTCAATAGAAAAATACCTTGATAGATTGAAACATCAAGCCTCATGTGCAAATGTTGTCAAATCTAATATAGATTCAAAGAGATGTCCATCTTGAAGAACCTTAAAATATCCATAATACATGTGAAACTTTTGATTAAGAGGGATTTCTATAAATTATTGCAAAATAAATGTGTCATACTTTAAAGGTGACCATGGCATGGTTATAGTTTCTAAGATGGATTCTAAAAATAATTGATTATTGTACAATATTATGCTATAATTATTTGAGCCTGTGTACGTCATAAAAAAGTGATCACTTTCAAATGATCACCACTTGTATTTGCATAAGTTATTAGAAGGTGGCGATCTTACAATAACTAAAATCATGATGTACATTTTATGTAAAGATTGAAACAGATCATGACAAGTTATATTTTGCAAATCAACAACTATGTGCTAGATGTCATTCCCTTGATGGTCTATGAGTTGTTTATATAGATATATGATAGGTATTCGGTGAATATCATGTGTTGATATTCTAAATTTCATTGCATTATTGAGTACTTGTTGAAAACCTGTTAGAAATGTTTATAATAACTAGGGGGGAATTAGTTACACAATGTCTATATGTAACACTTGAGTAACTAATCATTAAACACATCACTATTCTACTTATCTTGCATATTCTACTATTGCTTGGTCTCTTAACTTGAATTGCATTATGAAAAAATCATCACATGTAAAACATTCATAAGAAATTAATCACAATATGACACAAGGATGTTACATTGAAACCCAATTTGGGAAAAACCACTGGCAACATGTCACTCTTTTTCACCCTTTTGAAGTGAGCTCTATTAGGAGCCAACTCAATTAAAGGTTACATTAGACACTATGAAATGTGGCATGGTTAGAGGATTTAATCACCCTATTAGGAGAAGCCTTGTAAGAGGAATTTGATCATTCCATTAAGAATGTCACCTAGTTAAATGATTTATATAGACTAATAACTCTTCAAATGACTGTTAGGTCAACTTTTTAAAAAATGATTTTAATACAAACTATTTACAATGATAAGAAAGAAAATAGTAGGTTTTGATCTATGTGATTGCAACTCATTTTTCGCCAAGGTTCATATTCTTTGTTTAGTCCTTATGTTGGTTCATTGATAAGCCTTTCACTATCATCTATGAGCTTGATCTACTTGGACACCCTTCAAGTAATTAGTCTACTCTTGTTATCAACACTTAAGCCTTCTACTCAAATTCACTTATTAATAACAACATGACATTAGTAGGCTTTTCTCTGTTATCTTTGTATCCACTCACTTGTGTGTCTTTGATCAACTTTTCTCTGTATGACTTCCTTCACATACAAAATTACACACACACACACACACACACACACACACTAGTGGGGGATGAACTTGACACCAAATGTTTGGTTTTGTATCACCTTAAATAGGCAATCTATGCTTTACCATTTTTTATGTACATCCACCCTAGATCTTAGGGTTTATGATTAGATTCAACTTGATTCAATGCATATGTATATCTTCTTGATCATCCTCTAGAAACTTCTCTAAAATCCTTCTATTAGGTCTTTACCTAATCATCAACTTGAATTTAATGATCCAACTCATCAATCTTATCTTAAGCATGTTTTACATCTCCCCAAAAATCAACTAAGTCAGCTTGATCTTACAATTTCTTTGAATTACTTCTTTTACTATTACTCAACAATTACTAAATTTTGACACTCGGTCAATACTGAAATATACAGTTGCTAAAAGTATTTGTGGTTCGATATCAACTAACTTTCTTGGTTGATGGTGATGCTTGGTCAACACTAGATTTTCTTGGCACTAATTGTGGCTTGGTTGACACTAGCATTACATAGTACTCCTTAGTATTTTACTCTTTTTCTTAGCTTGGCTTAGCTTCCTTGATATAAATAAATTTTTATTTTTTTTATCAAAGTCTATCTAATCAAATATCCATTGTAACTTCCTTTTCATCACTTCAATCTTTCCTCTAGGTGCTATAGTTATGAGAACTCTCAAATCTTGTTCATCACTCAAAGAAATATGACATTCAGCTTAGGTAGCAATATGTCTCATCCATAGATTTGACATCAATGACAAAACAACAATTGTTCCAATAGAAAGTTTCCAACAATCTCCCTCTTTTGCATTGATGGAAACATCTTAAATATCTGAAATACCAACAATAACTTAGTTACCATAAAATCAAAAATATTTTACTTCAATGAGTGACCACTATGCTTAGTCTCATTCTAATTCTCATCCATCCAAACTTTCAAACCCCCTCTCTTAGTTTTCTCACTTTCATGATTCTCTCTGTCTGAGATTTCTCTTTCTTTTCTTAGTAATCTTGTGACTTCTTAGTAATCTCTCCCTCTTTCATCTTAGATTCTCAATAATCTCTCCCTCTTTGACAACAATGCCAAAGATGTGTAGCTACCTCAACTTCAAATTCTTTGAACATATGAATTATGTATATTTTGCATGTCCGGCTGATACTTGTCATATGTTTATGATTGATTCTTTTATATTGCACTAAATTATTCTACCTTAGGCATGTCCCAAAGTAGAGTTGTATTGCACCATTGTGTAGAATGTTTTGTTTAGTACATGTGATGCACTACATGTTGGCTTCTTAATTAGCCTTAGTTAGGGGAATAACCCCTAATTTACCTCTAAGATATTCATGAGCATCTTTGGGTAGTGGTTTTGTGAATATGTCATAAATGTGTTTCTTTGTATTCACATATTCTAGCTTCACTTCTTTATCTTGAACTGATTCTCTCGTGTAGTGATACTTGATAGCAATGTTCTTTGTTTTAGTGTGCATCATTGGATTCTTTGAAATGTTAATAGCACTTGTGTTATCATAATAGGTAACTATTGGATCAATAATCTCTTCTTGCATGCCTTTCAACAATTTCTTAATCCACATTATATTTGAAGAGTTCACTATAGTTGTCACATACTCAGCTTTAGCTATTGATTGGGAAATACAATTCTGCTTCTTCCTTGTCTATTCCACCAATATCTTTCATAGAAATAATGCATCTCCACTAGTTCTTTTCATGTCATCAATATTTCCTGTCCAACCTAAGTCAGTGAAAACCTTTAGTTCAAATCTATCACTTTCCTTCTAGTATAATACATAGTCTTCTAGACCTTTCATATATGTCATTGCCATCATGTGATTCTCTTTAGGATTTTCTAAAAATTTAACAACTATCACAACTGCCAATGTAATTTTTTATGAACATCATATTGTAATTTTTCTATCATGGATCTATATAGGGCCTAGTTCGCATCAATAGAATCATCATTCTTAGATAGCTTATGTCTTGTAGACATAGGTGTGCTCACTAGCCTTGAAAATTACATACCAAAAGTCTTCAATATTTCCTTGATTTGTTTAGTTTATGAAATGAAAATATAACACTTCATTTAACATACTTGTAATGAACGTGATTTAACCAAACATAGACATTTCAAATTACTTTTTCATTTCAGCAACAAATGATCTATATAATTCTTCTCTTCCTCCAAATTTGATATCACCAATAAATATCTTAGATAATAATACTTTATTGTTCTTACCATTCTACAAATATAGATTTATGTAATCATTTGTCCTCTCTAAAACAATTATCACTAAATAGCTATGTAACCTTTCATACCATGCTTTGGTGCTTGCTTCAATCCATAAAGAGCCTTTTCAATTTATGTACCATGCTTCTCTTGTCTCAATCTACAAATCCTTTGGGCTATTCAATGTATACTTTTTGATTAGTATACCATTTAAAAATATAGATTTGACATCCGTTTATTCTTGTAGGCTAAGTATGCAAGTAGAGTTCTGACTCCTTCATGTTTGGCCACAAGTGAAAAAGTTTCTCCATCATCAACTCCTTCTTGTGCATAACCCTTGCATATCAATGTTGCTTTTTTTCTTGTTATTTCACCATTTTCATTGAGATTTTTCCTAAAAACCCACTTTATCCCAATGACATTTTTTTCTTTAGGTCTTGGCACTAAGGTCCAGGTATTGTTCTTCTCAATCTAGTCAATTTCTTTGTTCATAGTTTATATACAATATTCATTGTCTAAAGAATATTTTATTGTTTTAGGCTCAAACTAACATAATAAGCATGTGTCACCTTTGTATTTTCTCTTTGTCATCACACTTGACTCAACATCTCCAATGATTTGATCAGGTTTATGGTGTCTTCTCACATATTTTACTAATATAGATAGGTTTCTTCTTGGCTTTTCCTTGGGTTTATCTAGAAAAACAATCTCAAGCTCATTTCCTCTTTCTTGTTCTAGTTTTGAATGCTCGATATTCACTATCTAATGGTTGGTATTTCCTCTTTTTGACATGATATCTTCGATCTATTGCTCGACACCCTCTCTCTGTTTCTCAACAATTTGCATTTTTAGTCCATCATTTCATGTCTAATGGGAACTTGCAACTTGACTTGTCTATTCATTTTGAGTGCTAGGAGCATTGACATCCACATAGATGAATGTACTATAGTCTTTAGGTTCTTCATTACATGAGGCATCACTTTTTTTTGTAAACTCATCACCTCTCACATTTGCACTTTCTCCAACTTTTTTAGTGTTAGAATTTAAACACTTATACGCTTTTCTTTTTGTGGGATAACCTAGGAATATTCCTTCATCACTCTTTGCATCAAGTTTTCCATTCCTATTATCTTTCACTATATAGAATCTACTTCCAACTATTTTAAAATATTTAACATTAGGAGCATAACGATACCATAGATCAAAAGGTTTAGGATTTGTACCTTTCTTGACTTGAGATTTATTCAGGGCATAGACAACAATACTAATAGATTCTCTCCAATATTTCTATGATATGCCTTCCTCCATCATTAGTGTTTGTACATAATCTATTATTTATTTCTTTCTTCTTTCATCTATCCCATTTTTGAGGAGGGGTCCTTGGTGCTGATATTTGTCTTTTAATTCGTCTGTCATCGCAAAATGTATTGAACTCAGGTGAAATGAATTCACCACCTCTATTAGATCTCAAAAACTTTAGGATCTCCCCTATTTCTATTTTTAACTTTAGCTAAATACCACTTGAATAATTGAAAAGCTTCATATTTAAATTTAAGAAACATCACAGTCATCATTCTAGAGTATTCATCCAAAAATAGAATAAAATATTTATCTCCATAGTAACTTTTAACATCAATGGGTCCACATAGGCTAGTATGAACTAATTCCAAAATATCATTAGCAATATATGCTCTACTCTTAAAAATAGACTTGGTCATCTTTCTTAATTGACACTAGTTACACATAGCATTGTCAGGCTTCTTCAATTTAGCCAATCCACTTATTTTATTAATCTTATTGATATTTACCAAATTATCAAAATTTACATGACATAACCTTTTATTCCATAACCAAACATCTTATTGTTGTGTAAACATACATGTTTCTCTCGATAGGTCTAGATAGAATAAGTTACCTCTTGTTTGCTCATCAATTCCAATTATCTTACCATCATCATCATCATTAGTCTTTTCTTCAGCAATATAACAATACTAATTACCTTTTTCATCCTTTCTTCTTCTGTAGAATTTTTCATGTCTCTTCTTCCTTTGCACTTGCTTTCCTTCTTTCCATCCTTATCTTCTTTGTTAAGATATCTAGCACCAAGATGACCAACTTTGTTGCATGAAAAAAAATAATAGGTAATTTACCTTTGTATTTACCTCTTCCTCTTTCAAACCTTTTTGCAATGAAGGATTCAAGTTCATCAATCTCATCATCAGAACTATCCCTTTCACTCTTCACATGTTTTCATTTCTTCTTGCTAAGAATTAGTTGTAGCTTGAAAGTAGATTTAATGGTAGCAAGTGTGTAGTTATCAAACTAGACATCTCAAAAGTAGTAAGTCTACTAACTACACCTTCTAAGGTCAAATTTTTATCTAGTGTGCATCTTAGTTCTTGAATTTTAGAGACCCTAATGGCAAAGATAGGGAGTAGAGTCCTCAATACCTTGCTTATCACTCTTTCATCTTCAATTGTTTCATTTGCTCCTTAAATAGCATTAATAACCTCTTTAAATCTTGTGCAGTATTGTACTATGTTTTCACCTTCCATAATTCTTATATCATCAAATTTACCTTTCAAGATTTCTACTTTGGCTCTTATTACATTGTCATCACCTCCATATATGGTCTTCAATCTGTCCCAAATCTTCTTTGTAGTATTGCGATATTTTAGGCAATCAAACTTGACATAGCTTAGGGATAAGGAAATCTCCAAAATTTCTTGTTTGTGATGTAACTTTTTTCTTAGTTCTTCACCAGTCAGAGGAGTAGTTTTTACCTCTACATATTCATTGCTCAAAAAATTAATAGCAGCATCACTGATACTAGATATGTCTAGCTTCATCAGTGTCTACCATGCAAGAAAGTTCTCCTTATATAGCTTGGGCAGATCTCTCTTGTTTGTCATGATCTTTAGCTTTGAGTACCTTCAAACTTTTCTCTATAAGCATTGAGCTCTAATACCAATTTTAAGAAATGTTTAGAATAGCTAGGAGGGGAAGGAGGGGGGGTCAATCAATTATTCAATGTCTATATGTAGCACTTGAATAATTAAACATTAAACACATCACTATTCTGCTTATCCCATGTATCCGGCTATAGCTCAGTCTCTACTATAAAATTGTGATAAACCTAACTTGCATTGCATAATGAAAACATCATCAAATGTAAACAATTCATAAGACATTAATCACAGTTTAACATTAGAATTTTACGTGGAAATCCAATTTGGGAAAACCACCAACAACATGTCAATCTTCTTCACTCTTTTGAAGTGAACTATGTTAGGAGCCAACCTTTTTAAAGGTTACAATACAAACTATTAAATGTGACCTAGTTAGAGGATTTAATGACCCTATTAAGAGTGGCCTTGTAAGAGAACTTTGATCATTCCATTTAGAATGTCAACTAGTTAAAGGATTTACATAGACTATTAAGTCTTCAAATGACTATTAGGTCAACCTCTATTAAAAGGGTTTTAATACACACTATTTACAATTTTAAGAAAGAAAACAGTAGGTTTTGATCTATGTAATTATAACTCACTTTTTCTAGTTCAAATCTCTGTTCACTCCTTATGCTAGTTCACTGATAAGACTTTCATTTTCATCTATGATCTTGATTTTCTTGGACTTCCTTCAAGCAATCAGTCCATTCTTCTTATCAATACTATAGCCTTCTACTCAAATTTACTTATCAACAACAACATCACATCTGCAAGCTTTTCTCTTATAGCTTCACATCCACTCACTTGTGTGTTTCTGATCAACCTTGCTCTATATGAATTCCCTCACATACTAGCTAGGGATGGAGTGGGCACCAAATTTTTGGTGTTGTATCACCTTAAATAGGCAAACTATGGTTTACCATTTTCTACATGCACTGTAGAACTTAGGGTTTACAATCAGATTCAACTTGATTTAATGTATTTGTACATTTTCTTGATCGTCCTCTAGAATCATTTTGTTAGGTCTTTGCCTAATCATCACCTTGTATTTAATGATCAAACTCATCTATATTATCTTTAACACACTTTACATCTCTGAAGAAATCAATTGACTTGGCTTGATCTTATGATTTCTTCAAATTTGATCTTTTAATGTCACTCGATGATTACTGAATTTTGACATTAAGTCAATACTAAAATACTTGATCACTAAAAGGCTTTTTGGCTCTGTGTCAACTAACTTTCTTGCTCGATGCTAACGCTTAATCAACACTAGATTTTCTCAGCACTAGCTATGGTTCGGTTGACACTAGCATTACTCAACACTCCTTAGTATTTTACTCTTTTTCTCATCTTGGCTTAGCTTCCTTGCCATAAAAAATTACTTTGATTTATCAAATTTTATCTAATCAAATGTCCATTGTAACTTCTTTTTCATAACTTGAACCTTTTTCTCTAGGTGCTATAGTTATGAGTAACTCTGAAATCCTATTCATCAATCAAATAGGTATGGTATTTAGATTAGGTAGAAATATGTGTCATCCATATATTTGATAGCAATGACAAAACAACAATTGTTCCAATTGTAAGTTTCCAACAATACCATGTGTTGATATTTTGATAGGCCAATACTAAGAGTATTTGGTGAATTCCATGTCTTCATATTACAATATGCCAATACTCATAATATCAAATGTGATATCAAAATAGTGGAGATCTTCTTATCAAGATATCCTTAAATTTTGTCATTCTAAATATTACCAATGGTGTAATATCTATGAGTTTATCCTTCTAAACTAAGAGGGTGATTTAGTGAATAGTTTAGTTGGATAAAATATTGAAGGTATATTGATGTACAATATATTTCTATTATTATTATTATTATTATTTTTTAGAGGTAATCATCTGAAGCCTAGATTATTTATTATTCATTTATTATAATTGTTAAGATTTATTATTATTATGTGTTACTCTTGAGTAGATTTGAACCCAATACCTCACTAATAAGAAACTCAAAATTTATCATTGCATTGTAGGCTCTTGCCTTATTTTGATTTTTTATTATTTCACATGAAAATATTATGTGTGTGTGTGTGTGCACGCACCCTGATAGGAGTGACCCATAGAGGGTTCATGTCCTATCATGAATGTGGCTCCAAGTCACCACACATAGAGACTTTTGAAACCAATATATTTTTTTTTCATTTAATTATATTTAGTAGCATCCGACAATATGATTTTGTCAGTCTCAATTTATTATATTAATTTTATGGTTTATAGTTTAAATGTGTATACATACATATGTGTGTGTTTACACACACACACACACACACATATATGTATGTATGTATGTATGTATGTATGTATGTATGTATACACACACACATACATATACATACATATATAGATACATACCTGCATGCATATATAATACACACACACACACATATATGTATGTATGTATGTATGTATTTATATATGTATTTATATATGGATGTATATATACATATAAATACATACATATACACACATATGGCTTACATGCATACATACATATATATACATACATATATATACATACATATATACATACATACATACACATACATATGTATGTACACACATTCAAATTATAAACTGTGAAATTAATACAATAAATTGAGACTGACTAAATCATATTGTCAAATGCTACTAAATATAATTAAATGAAAAATTTATCATTGGTTTCAAAAGTCTCTATGTGTGGTGACTTGGAGCCATATGTCCTTGTGTACTTGTTGAAAACACCTTGGTGCTCATTCTTAGCACTTTTGTACTCATCGACAACATTTTCAATTGCCCACTATCTAATTTGAGGTTTTACAACTCACTAAGTATGGTAGACCATTGTCTTACAATATAAGAATTAGAAGAAATATATGTATTGTTTTATATCATTCATGGTCTTTTAGATTTAAAAGGTCTTATATACATTAACATATAAATTAATGAAAAGGGCTTAAGGATCATTTTATAGAATTTAGTAAATCAAATAAATCTGATCTTCAAATTTAACATTCTTTTGGAGTGAAATGCTCTACAAAATACATTCTTAACAATATATTCACTATCTACACACCAAGTAATAGTTTTATAGTCATCTACGTCACATGCATCATAAGCATCCATTGTCTCATACTACCCATAATATATTAGAGCTTAAAAGTAGAATCATGCAAGACTAAAATATCAGAGTTCAAAACATTAAGTTTTATAGAGTAAATTTTTGAGTTGGAGACAAAAAAACCATCCTTTTAAACAAAAATGTTAAATTCAGACCTTTTTTCTTTGTTAAGTAGAACATGAAGAATTTTTTGATAACTTAGGAATTTGCATTTTCTCAATGATGTACACTTTTTCTAATGTGTGTGTCCAACAGTAACATTTACAAGAGGGAAACTTTGACATGTCTTTACTGTGATGTATCATGGACTATGCAAAAGGAATGATTCTTATGGTGCATTGTGATGGTTGGATGATCCTACGATTCTTGTATCATTCTAATTAGTGTAGTCAACAAGTTTATTTTCTATGGTGGAGACTCAGGGTTCACAAATATATGATATTGTGTATGTAAAATGTTAGACATTGACAAAGAGATCATTTATGCTTAAAAGGGTAGTTTAAGACTATCCTAAAGCTTATAAGAATGTAAGGTGTATAGGAATAGGAAATATTATTGAGATAGGGGTGAATTAGTAATTACCAACTTAAAAAATAAATCACATTCCTCAAATTCTTTTATAGATTTATAGATTATAACTTAGTTAACCTGTAATAGCATTATGAATTACCATAATATTAAAAATCCATGAAACATCAAGTAAATATCCACACAACATCAAAACCACTATTTATCTTGTGAAAAATTGATTAAGGTGAAAACCATGACATGAGATCAATGCCCATAAATAGTTGTATTCTTCTCAAATAAACCTAGTTAGGAGCTTGTTTGGTTAAGGGTTACAAAAGAACTATTAAACGTTACTCGAAGAAGGGATTTCCCTAGAGACCCATGAACACCTCATACCCTATTAGGAGTAACTTGGTTAGAGTATTTTAGACACACTTTTGTGAATGCCACCATATTAAATAATTTACAATAAACCTATTAGGGTCATTTGATAAAGGAATTTTACTATCACAATGGATAGAGAGTAATGACTACAAATGATATATAGCTTGCAATAACTCTACTATCAAATACCAAAAAGTTCCTTAGCACAATAACATACCATTTGCATCCCTGATCAAATATATATCCTCTTCTATAGTCACAACAATCCTTCACTGACCAGTTCCTCTATAGAACTAATATCCTCTCCCAATATCCTCCTTCTCATCATGATACTTTGTTACCAAGCTTCTTGATCCCTCCCCCCCCCCCCCCTTTTTATAGCAATACTTATGTCATAAACCCTATATCTAGTTCCAATAATCATAATCTCATCACTCAACCATCCTTACAATTTCATTATTTCCATGGGTATGTCAATGAAAAATTTGCATAGAAATGTGGGCACTCATCCAAACAATCTTGAAATTGTAGACAAAGTATTTGAGTTAATTTAACTAACAACTAGAAAAAAAAGATAGCATTCATTATATTTTTTCTTCTAAATAGTCAAGTTGGTCATTTTAACATGCAACCTTCACCAAAGTAATAATTTTTTTTGAAAGAGTAAAAAAAATGTTATGTTGAATTATACCCTTTCCCTATGAACCAAATCAACAGGTCACAATGTTGAAGAGTTGTCTATTTGTTTCTTCATGCATTTTACATTTTGTCATTAAATTTTAAATTCTTTATATATTTTATTTACATTTTGATTATTTTCTTAAATTGGTGCTAGAGATTCCAAATCCCAATCCTTAAGAAACTTTACCTCCGAAGAACCATTAATAAGGACCCTAGGGTTGCTCTTAAATGGGAAATCACATGAATGCACCAATAAATCTCCAATAAAACTTACAAGACAAGTTTTTAAGTCATTTGTAATAACACAAAGTTAATTTTTTTAGTTAGTTTCTAGATGGAAGTCCATCATGTACCTATTTTAAGACATAATATTAATAACAAGTAGATACTATGATATTAATAGATAAATATTAATAATAAAATCATATATAAAATCTATTATAAATAAAATAATATTTAAGATAACTGAATAAAAATACGATTACAATGAATGAATAAGTAAATAAATTAACTATAAGATAGAATATCATAGAAACTATGTTATCTTTATAAATATATTTTAATAATAAATTATAAAAAACATAAAATAAATAGTATAATATAGAATAGTATGAATTAACTAAATCTAATGAAAAATGAAATGATATGTAATAAAGAAATGTGACTTCTTCAAATTAAGATATAAAAGTGAGGAGAGTTATTTGAAAGAAGGAGAAAGAAGAGGAGAAGATAAGAATTAAGGAAATATTAATGGTTGCACCACGGGTAGAAGCACAAACTTGTGTCACCGTTTGGAATATCTAGGAGGGTTAGGACCGAAATGGTTATGATCAAAATTATTATGGTTGAAAGTGTTATGGCTGAACCCATGTGGTGTCAAGTGGCGTTGATGTGGCGCAAAGGTGGAAAAATGGTTACAACAATAAATGATTTTGGCCGTAACACTTTTGGCCAAAATATTTTTTTGAAAATTAATGAAGAAAATTATTTCTCTTATATGAGGTCACGTAAGTGGGTGTAAAAAATAACCATGGGTTTTGGCCGAAACTATCTATGTGTCATCCTATGTGGTAGCCACACAAGCAAAATTAGAGTTTTTTAAAACTTCTCACTTCTAATGCTAATTTCTCCATTAAAAATGAAGTTTATTCAAAAACTTAAAATACCCTTTTGTAGATCACGAAGTCAACATTGTGGTCATATAATTTTTATTTTGTTTTAGAGTAGTTATAATAAGTTATACTTTAAAAATATTACAAGTAGGTACGTTAAGATTCAAGAAGATGTCACTTCAAAAAAGGAAAAAAATAGTAAAAGTTGTTTGAAAAATTAAAACTTTACATGCACCTCTAGAGAAGAGAGTCCTCTTCAAGAATATGTAACTTGTTTTAAAAAAATGTGTAGATTTGATAGGAAAATTTGGTAGAAAAATAAAACTATCAATTTCTATTATGTTCAACTTTGAACACTATAACTTTAAGAAAATACATTGAAACTATTTTTTTTTATCCACTAGATATAGATGTCAACTATAACATATTACAAAATCTGAGAAAAATATGATCATTTGCATATATTTGTTTGGTGAGAACGAAACTCTATATTTTTAGCTTCTAAAAAAAAATTAAAAATGGACTTTAAAAGTTAAAGAAGTGCAAAACATGTTTCTCAATTTAAAAAAACAAAAATTATAGATTGAAACTTCATCAAATTTTACACATTTCAATAGTTTACACCATGTTTAAATTCTAAACACAAATGCCACTTTTATGTCATTAAAGTTGACTGGTTTATGTTCTGATATCCTTTTCCTTTATAAAAGGTGACACAAGTTTGTGTCTATCCCCTCACATCTTAGACAAGAAGTTACACAAGAATTAGTACATGAGGCAATATGGTTGCATCACATCTTGGAAAAAATGTTGATTTAATAAGATCAAACTATTAGCATGAATGTTGATCTAGTATTCTTTTGGGGGAGTATCCTAAGAATTTCTTGAATGGTTGGAGATATTATTAGCATGATTGACATGTTTCATTCATGACTATGTTTTTCATTCATGTCAACATAGTATTGCTTATGTAAAGACCAGAAGAGTAATTGACAAGGAACAAGCTCTCACACACTGTGTATTGATGATGAGGTCAAACACAACTAAGGATATGTTCTACATTATGTCCTGATAATGTGGACAAGTCCACGTGTAGAGAGTCCAAGACATGCAAGAATTACTCAAGAGTTATAGATAATAATGTGCAGATAGAGTACCTAAGAAGTAGTTTCTAATGTTTGGATTGTATCTCTTAACATAGATAGAATCATTATAAGAGAAGTTACATAGTGACTTTAGAGAGTCTGATGATGATTTCAATGAGTGTGTGAGGTTCAAGGTCACACGTGTGAGAAGTTGTATTTGCTATAAGCCAATAATGTTTTTTAATTGCGAAAAGGTGAAATGAATTATAATATCTTAATGAGGTCATATTATATAATTAATTGAGAAAGCCTCATGGCCATCTCAGTGAACTATTTTGAGGGTGTGGTATAAAGGAAGGTTATTTTCCTTGTGATGAAGTGAAATTAAGTGTGATATGCGAAGATAAATTGGTAAATGCGAGCAAGCAATCCAAGGGATTAGATGTGAGGTTTGGTGATCTAAAATTGAGATCAAAAGGGGTTAGGTCTAGTCAAGATGACAAAGAAGGAGTTCAAGTTATTATACATTTTATTATTTTGCAAGGAATAATACAAAAGACAATTAGACAATGTGTTTTGTGGTCTTGCCCCTCAAGTCATTTGGATAGTGGTTCTATCTGTCTTCTACAACTCCTAATAGGGTTGGAATCTCCTAACAGGGATTCAAAGTTTCCTAGCAGGGATTGATATGTATTGAATGTATTTCATTGGCTCTTAACATAGTCTATACTCCTATAAGGAACTTTTATATTAGTACATAATTTTGTGGGTACCATCTCCACCAGGGTTTTGCCTTTGATCAAGGGTTTCCTTAGTTAACATCTCTCATGTTATTATGTCCATGTATCTTCTTATGGTTGCTGATTATATCTTTCACATGCTTAAGGATAAATAAGGTTGATAAAGTTATATTGATCTAATAACTCACTCACCCCCCATCTCAATTAGCTTGGTGGACTTTAGTTTCTAACACAACCATCAATTTTATTTTATGATAATCAAGGACTATTCAAACTTGTCAAGATTACTATTTTTCATGAATATGACAAACATAGTCAGTTTTATTTCCATTGTATTTGAGAACAAGTAGTGATCAAGCACCACATTTAGATCTCACTTTGTCCCTCCATTTTAGAGGTTGTTGATATACTTACTCTTGGAAAAGTTAAATTTGGGCTCTTTCAGGAGTCTCTTTGTAAGCCTAATTTATTAAGGGGAGAATATGAGAATAATAAATTAGCATTAATAATATGGTGATTAGGTTGGTTGGTTAGCTAGTTATGTACTCAACTCAACCAGTTCTTGGTTTCTATTTATCCATCCTAATGTATGTTCAATCTCACTACAATACAAACTAATTAATTTTCTTTTATAAATGTATGCCTTTCAAATCAATAGAAGAAATTATCTAGGTGCTCAAGGACAACTAATTTAAGTAAGGGTGGACTATTATGTCCCCATTTTAAGATATAATTTTGAAAATAATTCGATAATAGAATAGTTTCAAATAAATAATGATGATAAACTTATACATAAACTTAATATTAAAATATAAAATAATAAATAATATTAAAATATTATGACTATAACATATATTAAATATATTAGCTTTGATAACATTTAAAATAACTAAATAACAATAAGACTACAATGAATGAATAAGTAAATTAAATTAACTATAAGAGGATCAAACATGCGTAGTGTCTATGGGCCTTTGCTTTCCTTTTTTGTCATTTTTTTTTGCGTAGTTAATAGTATTTGGCTTGACATGGTTACTATGGTCCTTATTGTAATTTTGGGATGCTATTTTAAAATTGTTATGTTTAATTTGGTTCTCTTTAATGGCCATTACTTTAAGACTTAGTTATCCTATTAGGTTATCATCTGTGTTTTGGATAATAAGTTCGACTCTGATACTCAAAGCACTTTACTTTATTTTTTATTAAGTTTTGTTCTCTGGTCGGTCTCTAGCTATTTGTGTTGGAGATAATATTTTATGATGCTTGGTTGTAATGGCCTAGGGTAGGTAAGTTTAGGTACTTCTATGTTGTTACTCAAGTTGAGGACCCTTATCCAACCTCCTTTAATAAAAAAGTATAACAAAGAATATTGTAGAAATTATGTTTTTGATTAAGAAGGCAAGTAAGGGCCTGAAACCCATAGAACAACATAGAAAATCACACAGTGCAAAATTCTAAGCCATTACAACCAAGGAGAAAATGAGAACAATACTAATTATTACAACCAACTAACTTGAACCTTCTAACAAAGTTAATAAAAAACTTGTCATAATTGTAGAGTATCAACAACCAAATCACTACTATTGTAACTGTAATACTATTATTTGTAAACCTTAAAGTCTCCTAGCTAGAAATAATCTTGGTGCCAGAGTCCATACTTAAACAGACACAATTTCTACCCATATAAAGCATCATAGCAATAATAATACATTATCTAAACTAGTAACCCACAATATTTTTAAACAGAGTCTTAAAACCAAACATGGAAAACAAACTAGTAGATCCTAAATAACTAGGCTTTCTCAATGGCTTCCCAATCATTGACTAGGTTGTTAATGTCTCCAGTCTAGTCCTTAGGATCCTTAGAGCCACGTACATCATTTGGCCTGTCCTCCTTAAGCATCCTAACTTTTCTTAACTTACTTTTCCTTGTGATACTTCTTAAGAGCACCTTTCTTATCCTTTCCCATTCAATTTTGCACAAAGTAGAAAGAAAAACACAAAATTTAGTGTTAATCATGGCCTCAAAATACAAATAAATCAAGACATCAATCTTTCTTTGAATGTCCCTTATGTTCCTTATGAAATTATTTTCCATTTCTCCTAGAAAGATCTGTACCTTATCATTAAGATGCTTTAGCTCCTTATTGTTAGTTTCCACATTTTGGTTCTTCTCAGGGAATTACTCCTCAAACCCAAATCCACTTCAATTTGGGCTTCATGCGTGTCTTGAATTTCTTTGATAATCTCATCTTACATTAAATAGAATCAAATACCACTTATATTATAATATATACCAGAATTAAAATTAATTTAAAATATATGTGCCCCTAAAGTAAATAATTTGTTATAGTTATAATAAAAATATAATTATATTATAATATTTAATGGAATTTCAAATAGTTTTAAAATGACATGAAATATAAATAGACTATTAGATCTAATTTCAAATGTTAAACAATAAAAACAAAGTTTTTACATCTTAATCTATAAATAATCATATACCAAGTGTAATATTATTAAAGAACCTATAAACATTAAACACAATTAGTTTAGAAGAGATTTGCATTACTTCAAAAAAAATATATAATATATAGATATTCGGTAGATAAAAGTACTACTTAATATATAGACATTGGGTAGATAAATATAAGTTATTTTGAACACAAGTGATTATAATATTTTTTAAGAAAAATAAATTATATTTTATATTAAAATGGTTTGAATTAAAATTTCTATTAAATTAAGCTAAAAGTGAGGTAGTGAATCAGGATTACTGTAAACCATTATTTGAGTAATTAACTTTGTAAATATGAAATAGTTTAAAGAAATAAAAATATCTATTATTTTGATAGACATTACCCATTATAAATTTTGTAATGTTGAGATTTTTTTTATAACCAAATTTTTGTTTAATGTTTAAACATGAAAGATTTATAAAATATAAAATAGAATAATTATTAATTTGTATAAAATAAATAAAATTTTAAATTTTAAATATAGTGCATACTAAAAAGTAGCATTAAGTCGTAGTGTTTCCAAGAAATTCGCTAATAAGACCCCAATCATTTCAGCCAATCACAATGCAAAAATAGGTTTTTTGATAAATATTAAAGTAGATATGTCACATATATACTATAGAGAAAATGTAAAATAAACTGAGAGAAGAAAAATTCTTAGTAGTTATTGATTGAAATGGATCAATTTAATCACTAGTTAATGAAAAGTGATTACAATAGTATATGTCTATGACAAATACTAACAAGTAACAAAGTAATTAATTTTTATTTTTGAAGAAAACACTTTGACATTTTACATACATGTCTAAGATGCATTTGAAACTATAAGTTTTAATTAAAAACTTCTTTTTCTCTCTCCAAGAATAAACATCACATACTAATAATGATTTATTCATAGACAAAACATGTTAAATAGTAACAAATTAACTTACTTTTTCTAAACATATATTTTTTAACCAATAGGCATTTCGTGGGAACCTTTTTTTTGAAATCAAAATTTTGATGGAAAAGTTGTTAGTTTGTGTTAAAAATTGTAAATCTTTCCCTTTAATTATGTACCAACCAATTTTTATCTCACTCTATTTTTAACTCTTATTTTTTGATATTTATTAGTTGTTATCTTCACTTTTAACTATTCTTTTTCTTTTTATATTTATTTAAAAAAACATACTTGTGATCTCCACATTAGATCATATTGTGATCTCTATTTATTTAACTTTTATTTTTTAAATTCATTTAAACTTTTGTTTTTAAATTATTATTATTATTTTTTTTATTAGTTTATTATTCTTTAAATATTGTCTTTTAATTTCTATATTTTATTTAGTAGACATTGCTATTTTTTCATATTGGATAAATTGAATTTAAATAAATAATATTTGTTAATCTATTTAAAAGATTTTAGTAAATATTATGTAATTTATTTTTAAAATTATTAATAATCTAATTTGTTCACATAAGATTATATTTAAATTCTCCACTTTTAACTATTGTTTCCTTTTCATATTTATTTAAAAAATAATTACTTTAATCTCCACATTAGCTCATGTTGTGGTATTTATTTATTTAACTTTTGATTTATAAAATTGATTTATGTTTTAGTTTTTAAATTATTTAAATCAATTTTTATTACATTAGTTTAGTTTTTTCTTCAAATATAGTTTTTTAGTTTCTTTAATTTATTTAGTCAATAAAATATATTTGTTAGCGATGTTATTTTTTCGTATTATTGTTTTTGCTTCTCTTATTAATTTTTTATAATAGATCTTTTGATGGGTTATTTTAAAATGATTTTTTTCATATTTGATAAATTGAATTAAATAAATAATATTTAGTAATCTATTTAAAAGATTTTAGTAAATATTATATTATTTTAATTGAAAATTATTATTAATCTAATTTTTTCACATAAGATTATATTTTAAAAAAATATTTTATTATCGAACTATTGGCTTATCATTAAGCACAAAAGCTCTAATTCTATATTGTATAATGTTTAATATAACCCTCCTTACTTTTAATTTGTGATAAATGTTAGTAGCTTGTTTAACCCTTCTACTTTTAGACACTCAGGTTCTCAATTATGTGATCAAAAACAACAAAATTTCTCAGAAATTTTTCGATGTGTTTTAATGAATCTTAAAAAAATCATGTTTGACTTTGTTTCTTTTTTTTAAAAGTCTTTTGATATTAACAAGCGCCTCTTATGTCATACCCTCCCATTTTCTCTAAGAAATTCTTAAATCTTCCAATTGTCATCATTGTTTTGAATGGGTACATCAAGGCTGTCATTGGCCCTTGGCCCATGGCTAAATAGCAGAGGATTTACATCAAACGTGACAGTTTTTCCAATTAATTAATTAATTTATAAATCACATAACAACTGCTAGATAGACATTGCCCTGTCATTGGGCAGCGTTTGGATAACTTCAGTCTTGCAAAACCTGCAGAAACACCTGCTTTAAGAAAATCTATTATGTGGGTATTCTCAAGTCATTCCATTACATATAACTTTAAACTTCGCAAACAATAGCCACTAAACAGAGCCCGTCAAATTGACATAAATTGAACAGGAAAATAGATATATTGAAAAATTAGCACTAGTGCGGTTTCTTGTAAGCCTGGTCATTCATCTTCCCTATATTTTGAAGTACACGTTATCCCGGCTTTGATACATTTTTTATACCAGATATTTTTCGTAATGAGAACTTTGTTTCCTGGATGCTTTGTTCTACGTACTATGAATTCTTTCTGCAAAACTATAAACAGAACTTATAGAAATAAAGAAATGCAATATTAGATTACTCACTGTTGTGAAGCATTCGACTGCACAAGACTGTTGTAAAGGAAAAAATAATAGAGTAGTAACTTTTTGCAAAAGACCATCACAACTAATGAAGATTAGTCATATCCTCCGCTTTTCTCATCTTTTGCAAAATGTCACCACCCTTTTATTTTGCCCAAAGGAATTTTCTCTTAAACCTTTTCTCGCCTGGTCTGCTCCCCTCCCCAAGAAGACACCTTAATATAAAGCTTGGCCAAACAACCCTAATAACTGATGTTTTAAGTGGTTCAGACAATGGTCGCTGAAGTTTTAATGAGCACAACTGCCCTTCGACAAAGAAGCTTCCGCAACAAAACCCTAGACTACTTATGCCACGTTGAAGACATGTTAAACCAATAAAGATGACACGTATATTAGATTAAACATGGGCTACTAAGCCATCGACAAGCTTTGCCCCAGCAACTTTTCTTTGTGCTTCATTAGTTTTTGATTTATTTTTGTTGTCATGTAATATACTTAAATGGAATGTTAGCTTGGTGGTTTAATACGATGTCGTTGTTATCATAGTTCAATTTTTTATTGAGATGCTATTGTGGAGTATTTATCTGATGCTAATGTGGAGTATTTATCTGGACGCGGCTATCCTCCCTTTTAGAGGTTGTTGATATACTTAAGTCTCTTGGAAAAGTGAAATTCTTTCAAGAGTCCCTTTGTAATCCTAATGTATTAAGGAGGGAATATGAGAATAATAAATTAACAGTAATAATATGATGATTAGGTTGGTTATCTAGTTATGTACCAAAATCAACCATTTTTTTGGTTTCTATTTATTCATTCTTATGTATGTTCAATCTCACTACAATATAAATCTATTAATTTTATTTTTCCAATGTATGCCTTTCAATTCAATAGAAGAAATTTTCTAGGTACTTGAGGACAAGTAATAAGTAAGGGTAGACTATCATGTTCCTATTTGAACATATAATTTTGAAAATAATTAGATAATACAATAGTTTTAAATAAATAATGATGATAAAATCATATATAAAATTAATATTAAAATATAAAATAATAAATAGTAATAAAATATTATGACTATAACATATATTAAATGTATTAGCTTTGATAACATTTATAATAACTAAATAAAAACAAGAGTTGCATGAGCAGCTCGAGTTCTTGCCTTTAGTGGGCTAAAGGGAGGGAAATGATAAGGGGCCTAGTTCCAAAATTCAGAAAAATGAAGAGGATAGTGTTGTTACAATAGAGTGAGATGTGAGAAGCTGCATGACCTTCCTTCTATTTTTATCCCTTTCTATATATTGGAGCTTTGGTGTAACATCTTGTTCTTTGCTTCCTAATGAATCATCCAATTTATCAAACTAAACACATACTAGTATATATTTACTTAACCGAAATAAAATAACATTGAAGCACATTGTGACATATATTGTTAGCTTTTGATTGCACAATATCTTGATTTCTTGATTACCATGGTTTCCAAAGAAGTGTTTATTATAGAACTTTGTTTTACCAAATGGTGAACTAGCTCATATTTTTACACATCAAGTGATAATCTGCGAGGAGGAAAGGATGATGGGTGTTGTGCAAAAAATAGATTTCTGCTAGAAGATAATATAATGATGCACTAGAACAATTGGTTGAACTACTACAACATGACACTAAAAGAGAATTTCTGTTGAAATGGCTCATTAAGATTTCTCACTAATTGCCCATTCAAGAATATGTGTCTATTGGTTATATTTGGCATTTCTCTCTTTTAAATTGGATAGAAAGTTTAATTGTTTTATGCCTCATATAACACAATTATGTATAATACTCCAATCCCCTTAGTTTATTAGGGATTATGTTTTATTTTCCATACCCGTCATACATCTTTGTTTCAAATTAATATTTTTAATGAAAATTTGAAAATGTTAAACCGCCCTAGAAATTTAGTCTTCAAAATATTACATTAAATATTATAAACCATTCGCTCTAAACCTAAATTCCCCTATAAAAAGATATTGCCTAGGATACAAAATATAACCATAATGACCAAACATTATTAGCTTATTGGATTTTCCTTGCTTCAACCCCATACTATTTCAAAAAGAACCTGCACTAAGGGAACCATTTCCGATAACATCTATTAGATTTAGCACGACATGATTGGTTTTCCAAAAACAATATTACAATAATTAAGATTTAAATGCTAAAAATTCCAATATGTACACTTTCTCTTTGCTTCTCTGCATCTGAGACTGGGAAAACATATGTTAAGAAACTTTTCTCACTTGACAGGTTTTTTTATAAAGCTATAATATGTCAATGACAACCAAGCCTAGATGTAAACATTGGCAATCTCTAGTTAACTATTCTATCCCTATCACTTGCAACACTTCAAACAACAAGAGCAACTAGTTTTTGAACAATAACAGTATAAATATCAAGTGCATAAATCTTGAAGTTAGAAATTGGCACTAAGAAAACAATTAAAAATTCTTTAAGGGTGGCAAACAAATTAATTACTTGAGTCTCCAGTTGGCCAGAAATAATAATATAATATATTTATAAGACATCATCAGGCTATAAAGATTCACAGCCTTTTGTATTTGTCCAAATAATTGTGAAATTGGAAATGTAAGACATAACAACTACCAGTCATCAAGCAATTCAAAAGAATTTTCTTCCATACAAATGCATAAAAAACATAAAGGGATATATGTCCATAGGAAGATATAAAATTATAAATCTTTGAGATCTTGAGAAGGGAAAGAGGAGTGAATATGCTCTCAAGTAGGCCACTATTTAAATACCTTCCTAGCACTAGATTTTTACACTTAAAAGGATGGGTTTTTATTATAAAGAATGGTTTTTCCATACAATATCTATAATATTTTACTATAAGGGTTTTATTTTAATGGTCTAAAGTTATAATACTATAACCACAAAAATAATTACCTTACAATGCTCTTGACCACTATAAAAGCCCACCTTTAGAGGCCTCATGCATTCACATAATTTTAGAGGAAATATTTTTTAGTATCTTTTGATTTTCTTGAAAAATGGTTAGGTTATATTCTTACATGATAAAGATATGTCGATCTTCCTAGCGCCCAATTTCTTAATAAAATGTTTGATAATGGTAACAACAACTTTAGACTGTTCCATGTTGAAGAGGAAGATGCAATGAGTTTGAGAGAGAGTAAAATGGAGTGCTTAAGTTGAATAGATTAAAGAAGATGTCAAAGTGGTTGTCGAGAAGATTAAGAAAAATGATGAGATGACATTGTAGCCAGCATAATGTTGGTTTGGTTTTTTTTCCCCTAGTTTTTGTCCTTTTTTTGTCTTTATAAGAATAGATTAGTTACTTGGTTTTGGTGTTGGCTCTAATCCCTATTTGTCTATTGGTCTTTTGTGGGTAGCTAGTCATATAGGGGTGTTGGCTATCTATTACAACAATATTTTACTATTGAATTTCAACTCTCATTTTATAAAGACTTTTAGGGTTTTAGGTCCCTTGTAGAAATCATGTTTTAACCCTTAATCAAAATGTTAGATTAAAATTCAACATCAAACTTATCATGTTAAGTTAATTAACCTACACAAAATTCAAAACTAAACTATAAACACCTTTTAGAATCTTGTACATTGATAGACTCAAAATTAAAATTCTATTTAAGGTTTCCAACCCTAAACATGTTTATGGTTTGATAATAAAAACTATTATTTATCAATCTAAACTAGTTTTGTCAACTAAATATGCAAGCTTATTCAATTTAGCTCTATTTATGACTCCATTCTTTCACCCTTGGCTTAATTATTGTATTTTAATCACTCTCTTGATTGTAGTTCTATATCATGTTAAAAATTAACTTTAGAGACTACACACAAACTTAAAACAATACACCAAATGCATATTCTAGACACCTCCATTTGCAAACTTAGTTATTCGCATGTTTAGTTCAACACACAAAGACATAAAGGTTATATGTTTTTTCTAGTAATGTTAAACAAAAAAAGTTTCATATAGTATTTTCTTGTTGAGTCCTTATCCTTTTGTAAAAATATGATTCATTACTTACTCTATCATAGCATAAGACTAGAAACTTCAAGATTGATCACTACAAACTATTCCAAATTATATATAATTACAATAATTTTATCATTTTGCATCTATAAATGACATTTCAATCATTTGGGAGAGTAAGGAATATGGTGATATTAATTGAAAATTATTCATCAATATCTATAAATAACATTGTATCTATAATTTTAAAATCCAGTCAAAATTTTAAGAATGAATAGTTACACTCAACAAGAATTTGAAGATAGTTACACTCAAAATTTTAAGATATGACAAAAACAATAGTTGTAGTCCTTTGAATCTAGTTTCTAAACTACTAATTTATTTTCAAAATAGTTTAGTTTCAGGTCCTCAAAAAAGAGGGCCATAGAAAGTGGTACTATTTATTCCAAAAAAATATAACACAATACACGTCGCAAAAATGTGAAATATTTGTGTGCTCCCCCTAGAAATAATTGAAAACTAATCTAAAATCAAAACTTATTTTTTTCAAAGTGTGTAGAATGGAGTCTAGTTTCTTAAAAACTAAGTTGTTGCAAAATTTGATGAATAAGCTAAAATCTACAGCCCAATTAGTACATGGTGGTTTTTGACAAAAAATGGACATACATTCAAAAGACATTATAGATGAAAGGCTTGAAATAGTTCAAATTAAAAATAAATTATATGGTTATATAGCTAACATAGAGACCTACAATGTCATGTAACCTGATCTTATCGATGCCCAACCACAAGGAATCCCGAAGGAGAGCACATAAGAAAAATTAATCATTTTTTGTATGTTTGTAGCAAAACACATCTTAGACCTATTTATAAACTCCAAACCTTTGGATTAGATATCCAAGACAAAACCAAGCCTTAAGCTTAGTTTTAATGCAAAGCTTTGAATAGTGTGCACACACTATTTAAAGCTTTTGAATTTGGCTCTCAATAGCATGCACACACACTATTGAGAGCTAATTAGTGCATAGAGAAGGAAGAAGAGATGCAAAGCAAGAGAAAGAGAAAGGGCAGGATGGCTGTGTGTGTGTGTGTGTGAGAGAGAGAGAGAGAGAGAGAGAGAGAGAGAGAGAGAGAGAGAGAGAGAGTAGGGGATGGGAGAGAGAGGAAGTGAGAGAGAGTAGGGGTGGCAGAAAGAGGAAGTGTGAGAGAGAGTAGGGGTGGAAAAGAGAGAGTACAGGATGGGGGAGAGAGATTGCGAGTAGGGGATGGGAGAGATAGGAAGTGTGAGAGAGTGAGTAGGGGTGGCAGAGAGAGTATGGGATGGTAGAGAGAGAGATTAGCTAGTGGGAGAGAGAGGAGGATGGGAGTGTCTGTGTGTGAGAGAGAGTAGGGCATGGGAGAGAGTGTGAGAGTGTGAGAGAGAGTAGGCGTGGCAGAGAGAGAAAGTAGGGGATGAGAGAGGGAAGAGAGAGAGCAGGGGATAAGGGAGAGAGAGTAGAGAGGGAGAGAGTGAGAGAGAGACAGTAGGTGATGGAAGAGGGAGTGGGAGAGGGAGAGAGAGGGAGGATGGGAGTGTGTGGTGTTTGTGAAAGAGAGAGAGTAGGCAGTGGGAGAGCGAGTGGGAGAGGGAGAGAGAGGGGAATGGGAATGTGTGTAAGAGAGAGAGTATGGGATGGGAGAGAGAGGAAGTGTGAGAGAGAGGAGGGGTGGTAGAGAGAGAGTATAGGATGGGAGAGAGAGAGTACAAGATGGAAGAAAGAGATTGAGAGTAGGGGATGGGGGAGAGACTGAGTAGGTTGTGCGAGACAGAGTGGGAGAGGGAGAGTGATAGAGAGGAGGATGGGAGTGCATGTGTGTGAAAGAGAGATTAGGGAATGGGAGAGGGGGGAGAGTGAGAGAGTAGCTCAAGAGAGAGTAGGGGATGGGACAGGGAGTGCAGAGGGAGAGAGAGGGGAGATGGAAATGTGTGTGTGTGTGTGTGTGTGTGTGTGTGTGTGTGTGTGTGAGAGAGAGAGAGAGAGAGAGAGAGAGAGAGAGAGAGAGAGAGAGAGAGAGAGAGAGATGGGAGAGAGTGAAAATGCGAGAGAGAGTAGGGGGTGGTAGAGAGAGAGAGTGTAGAGAGAGAGAGAGAGAGTAGGCAGTGGGAGAGGGAGTGGGAGAGGGAGACTGAGTGAGAGATAGAGTAGGGGATGCGAGAGGAGAGAGAGGGGCGATGGGTGTGTGTGTGAAAGAGAGAGAGTAGGGAATGGGAGAGGGGAAAGAGATAGAGAGAAAGTAGGGGATGGGAGAGAAAGAGAGTAGGTAGTGGGAGAGGGAGTGGGAGAGGGGGAGAGGGGGGGGTGGGAGTGTGTGTAAGAGAGAGAGAGTAGGGGATGGGAGAGAGTGTGCGAGTGTGAGAGAGAGTAGGGGTGGCAGAGAGAGAGTGAGAGTAGGGGATGGGGGAGAAAGAGAGAGAGAGAGAGAGAGAGAGAGAGAGAGAGAGAGAGAGAGAGAGAGAGAGAGAGAGAGAGAGAGAGAGAGAGATAGTAGATGATGGGAGAAAGAGGGGGAATGAGAGTGTATCTAAGAGAGAAAAAGTAGGGGATGGGAAAGAGAGAGTAATTGGTGGGAGAGGGAGTGGGAGAGGGAGAGAGAGGGGGAAATGGGAATTTGTGTAAGAGAGAGAGTAGGGGATGGGAGAGAGAGGAAGTGTGAGAGAGTAGGGGTGGTAGAGACAATACAAGGTGAGAGAGAGAGAGATTAAGAGTAGGGGATAGGGAGAGAGAGTACAGGATGGGAGAGAAAGATTGAGAATAGGGGATGGGGGAGAGAGATACTAGGCGATGGGAGAGGGAGAGCGAGAGAGAGGTGGATGGGAGTGCATGTGTGTGAAAGAGAGAGAGTAGGGAATGGGAGAGGGGGACAGAGAGAGTAGCTCGAGAGAGAGTAGGGGATGGGAGAGAGAGAGTAGGTGATGGGAGAGGGAGTGGGAGAGAGAGAGAGGGGGGATGGAAATGCATGTAAGAGAGAGAGAGTAGGGGATGGGAGAGAGTGTGAAAATGTCAGAGAGAGTAGGGCGTGGTAGAGAGAGAGTAGAGAGGGAGAGAGTGAGAGTGAGAGTGAGAGAGAGAGAGTAGTGGATGGGAGAGAGAGACTAGGTGGTGGGACAGGAAGTGGGAGAGGGAGAGAGGGGGATGGGAGTGTGTGTAAGAGAGAGAGTAGGGAATGGGAGAGAGTGAGAGAGAGAGTAGGAGGTGGTAGAGAGAGAGAACAGGATGGGAGAGAGAGAGTGAGACTAGGGGGATGGGAGAGAGTGAGAGTAGGGGATGGGAGAGAGAGAGAGTAACAAGGGAGAGAGAGAGTGAGAGAGAGATAGTAGGAACTAGGAGAGGGAGAGGGGGAGGGAGAGAGAGAGGGGGGAATGGGAGTGTGTGAGAGAGAACCAAAGAGTAGGGGATGGGAGAGGAGAGAGGGTGAGAGAGAGTAGGTGGTGGGAGAGGGAGAGAGAGAGAGTAGGTTGTGGGAGAGGGAGAGTGAGAGAGAGAGAGTAGGGGATGGTAGAGGGGAGAGAGAGAGTGAAAGAGAGAGTAGGGGATGTGAGCGAGAGGGGGGATGGGAGTGTGTGAGATAGAGAGAGTAGGGGATGGGAGAGGAGAGAGAGTAGGGGATGAGGGATGGTGGGATAGGGAGAGATGTGTTTTGACATAGTGTGTATGCACTATAGTGCGTACACGCTTTATAGTGTGTATGTGCTATAGTGTGTACGCACTATGTCAAATCACCCAAAAAATGGTAAAAAATCAAGTTTGGGACCCATTTCATCCATTCTCTAATTTTGGTATGTTATGCATTTCTTTGTTCCAATAGAAAACATGGTTTTCAACATAGCAAACACTATTTGAAGACTTTTTGAAGCTAGCAAACACCAAATTCAATCATTGGATACGCAATTTGAAGACTTTTTGGATATTCTTTGAATAGAAAAGGTTAGTGCAATCCTTTTTAAATATTTTTTGTTGATATATAGATACATATTAGATTATAATTTTCAACATGTTGTTCAATATATAGTGAATTCTTTGAAATTTGTATGTTTGAATGAAAATTTATTTTGAAATGGTTAGAAATTTGACAAGTTGTTCAAGATATATACTGTGTATTCATTCAAATAATTCTAATTTTGATATGTATTTGAATGATTTTTAATTTACACATTGTAATTAATTCAGATGTTTGAATAATTTGACATGTAGAAATCATCATCTCACTAAGGAAGAAACCAAAAGCTAAAACAAATGAAGATAGGGAGAGAGATTTGGAAATTAAAAGAGATAAAATGAAACTACTATGTGAACAAATAAAATTGCAAAGCAATAATGAAGAATTGACTTTTGAAGAGGATCAAGAACCACCGATACAAAGAAACAAAGAGGAAGAATTGGAAAGACAAAGAAAATGAATGAGACTATTACACTCAGGAAGACAATTGAATTGTGAAGCTACACCATCTTCAAATGTTGTAGTCATATCATCCTCTTATATTGAAGGGACACTAATTTGTAGATCTGAAGATGTACACACTCCATCATGTCATGTTGAAGACACAACATCAACACATCAAGTAGGTGATATTCCATCTTTTGCATCTTATTGCCAAGGCACATCATCTTCAGTTCAAGGTACACAATACACTCAACCTTTTTTTGATGTTCAAAAATGTTGAGGGAATGGAAGAGATTATAACACCTTCTAGAATACATTTTAGAAGACCAAAATATTTGATAAATATTGATACTAACATTTTGAAATCAATGCCTAACAAGATTAGCAAGTGCACTTGTCAAATAAAAGTTAATCATATGTGGAGCTTATTTTTTGAAGAATTAAATATTACAGGTCAATGCCAATTATTTGTTGAAATGATGAAGAATTTAAAATTTAGGCCTATCATGAAGATTCTTGGGCTAAGAACGATGGACGATTCAAATGAAAAAAAAAATTGTAAAGAATCTAATGAGTGCTTATGACAAAGTGGGTTCCAAATCACACACCAAAGATAGTAATATCACAAGATGAGTACTTACATCGACAATAGTAAGTAGCCAAATGAAAAAATCTTGACTCATGAGAAAGACAAGAAAAACATTAAAAATGGGTAGAGGTACTCTAAGGAGAGCCATGTTAAGGCCTGAGAGATTGGAAGATCCAAAAAAAAAGAGTTATGGACATTTAGTGGTAGACTACCATGAAAGGATAAAGAAATTAGTGAAGCTTTGAAATCATTGATAGAAGATTTTCAAAAAAATAACACACATGTTTCCCCTAATCAAAGAGATGTTGTAAGAAGGAGAATTGGTAGCCAAAATTGCGACCCACATGCGAAACATTTTTTGAACTCAACTCAGACACAATTTTTTGCAAAATATATTGGTATGTATCCTCAAATTAGAATAAGTCAAAGATTTTTTGAGATGCGTAAATCTTTTTATGTCAAGATAAATCACACATGCACAACTTCTTGTTGTAGGATACATATTGAATTTTCTAACCATTTTGATGTTTTTAGGCATATATTTGTGTTTTTGCATTCTGAGTTGTTTTGTAGGATTGTGACATGAATGAGGTACCGATATCTTCAAGGGAATTCATATCCAACATTTTATGTGAAATAGGGGATGGCCAAAAATTTTACAAGACATCATGCTTGGATGGTACATTCTTATTTTGTGGTTCTTTGCAACTTTTTTCAACTTGTCATCATATGGAAAGTACACATGCAATTGGAAATGAAATAGTAGATTATGGAAAATTTAAGACTGTGATGTATGCTCTAAAAGATGGGAAACAAGGCAAAAGATGTGATTTAGTCATTGAAAAAATTTCAATGTATGAGTTCATGAAGATTTTTCATGAAAAGATTATTTATGAGTATGGAAGGCATACACATAGAGCTCGATGGTTGGATTTGCAATTAAAGTTGTGGAAGGATACATTTTCACTGGATACCATTGTTTTGGTTGTAGACTTCACAAAGAACAACACAATACAACCACAAAATGAGGTGCAAGAAAAGTATTATACTTCTCAATAGGTTTCCATATTTGTTCACATAACATTCATGCATTCACCTACAAGTATAGAGGATGACAAGAAGATTTTGAGGGAGTACCATTTTTACATCAGCGATGATTGATCACATTCTATGGATTTTGTATAGGGTTGTTTTCAGCTATTTTATGGAGATTTGGCTAACAAGAGCATCACATATCATTAACACATTATTTGGTTAGACAATTGCACAACTCAATTCAAGAATGCACTAATGTTCTATTGGTTAAGAAGGATGCACAGGTTGTGTAGAATTCAATATATGTGGAATTTCACAGAGGTTGGTCATGTAAAGGGAGAGAGCAATGGTACAGGTGCATGCATCAAAAGAGCCTTAGCTCGTGGAGAACTAAAGTACAAAGATGGAGCAATATTGATAGATGCAAAATCCATCATCCAGTGGTGCAACACTACAATGGTTCTAGGTAAGGAAGGTGAGTCTATGGTTCGTAGATTCTTTTGGTTGATAAATAATACTAATATTGCACCATATTAGGATTATTGCACAATAATAAGATCTAATGAGTTACACTCTTTTAGAAGCTCTAATGTAGGTTCATGGAGTATCCACACATGAAAAATGGCATGCTATTGTCCATCATGTGCAGAGGATAAAGTGGATGACTGTGAGTCGACTAAATGGGTGGACAAATGGGATATATAGGTTTTGGACCCAATTGACAACTATCATCCCCCACAAGCACTAGAAATGGTACAAATGGATTCATCTATTGACTTTGACCACTTGTCTGATCTAGTGCAACTTGGTTATATATATATATATATATATATATATATATATATATATATATATATATATATATATATATATATATATATATATATATATATATATATATATATATATATATATATATATATATATATATATCTTTGTAATTTTGATATGTAACTTTAAAACTTTAACCTAAGTATTTTTTGAATTAATGAACGTGTTTTGTACATTTTTCATTGTAGGTCATGTTTTTTTTGTTATTGCATCTAAAGACAATGAAGAAGGAACACATTGTGAATTGTGTCATTGTGTCCAAGCCAAACTAAAATTGGATCACTTAGTTATAGATGGTAAAGGTTTAGAGTACCATGTCAGTGCAGTGGTTGTAACCAACACATGGTTTAGATGATATTCTATGAAGAACCCTAACTTGTGGTTATTTGAGGATTGGTAGACAAAGAGGAAGATTCTTCATTATTCAAACCTTGTTATTACATCAAATGTCCACTTGATAAAATATGGTGGAATACCACATAATAAGATTCTTTGGAAATTTCATGAGTTAGACCATGAGATGATACTTGAGACATTAAAATGTAGAGCAAATCCAGTTTGGCACATTAGATTGAATAGGGAGAGAGGGAGAGAGAGAGAGAGAGAGAGAGAGAGAGAGAGAGAGAGAGAGAGAGAGAGAGAAAGATTGATCAATTAGATACAAATACAATGTTGCAACCTCTCCCCCCAAGATTGTCCACATGACAAGGTGGACCATATTGTTATGATGTGTAAGTGATGAGATACGTTTAAATCATAGATTTTATATTTTGATTTTTTTAGAATCTAGATACATTATTTGAATTTATATTAGATTCTTTAATAGGACCCATTTTTAGATTAGTCATTTGAATAAGTGAAAGTTTAGAATTTGTTGTTTAGATCAAAATGTAATGAAAGAACATGAAAATTGTTAGAATGTGAATGCTTTGTGATGTGAAGTCATGATTGTGTGCATGTAACCAAAAACTTCAAACTAGTGAAAGCAAGGATATAATGGGAGAAGTTTCCAAGACTCATCAACCAATGTTCAGTAAGCTGCTTGATCATTGCTAGAAGCTCAAACAAATAATTCTTTGCATTTGGAAA
This sequence comes from Cupressus sempervirens, assembly GCA_028749045.1. Classification (NCBI taxonomy): domain Eukaryota; kingdom Viridiplantae; phylum Streptophyta; class Pinopsida; order Cupressales; family Cupressaceae; genus Cupressus; species Cupressus sempervirens. Next base: position 660,052,921 of record CM053784.1, read on the forward strand.
ATTGTTGTCAATAATGATATTATGACTAACATTATTTTATCTTTTAATAAAAATTAGGAGGAATCTAGTGGTTCAAATGCTAAGAGTGAGCCTCCTAATAGAGGGACATTTAGGGGTAGAAGATCCAATGGTAGAGGAAGGTCTAGTGGAAGAGGGCCTAGTGTGTTCACTGGTAAGTGCTTTACTTGTAACCAAGTAGGACATCAGTCCTTTAGATGCCCCCAAAAAAACAAACAAGGATATTACATTTATTAGGTTTTGTTTCTTCTTACAATTTTTATTGCCTTATGTGTTTTGGATTCAAATTTGAAAACAAGACACTCTCATGTGTCCTTTCTTAAATTATTGATGTAGTGTCGTAGAAAATAATTCTTTTCGAATCAATTTCTTTCTAGAGTTGATCAATATGAAATATAGTTAGTATATTCTAAAACAACTAAGAGAACCTAGAAATTATTTATCCATGATCATCACGAGATGACCATCTCAAAAGTATTTATTGAGCTCATTTTCTTGGCTACATGACTAATACTTCCTTATCCTTATAAATATTTGATTTGAGTGTAGTTTCAATATTTGGTAGCTCATTACCAAGGTATCAGAATAAGTGTTGAATATCAAATTAAAGCCACTTTTTTATTTATAAAATTCAAATATTAAAAAACAAATGGCTATGATTACTTTTTTGATAAAAATTCAAATATTTAAATGCAATTTTTCATCATTTTGATTACTTCTTGGGGGGTCTTTTTGAATCTTCTAAGTTGAGAAGCATTTCAAATGGATTGAGTAAGACCTAGCAGAAATTTCCAATTCCTTTTGAATGTTTTAAAACTTAATCAAAGTCACTATTTTGCACATCCACATAATAGTCATAGTTTTCAATACTTTTACCTAATAGTTATACTAATCTCTTTAATGTAGAGGATCCATTTCACGGGATCAAGGGCCTTGAGACCATGAAATGGAAATGATTAACCTTGTATTATATAAATCTAACATTTTATATGCTAATCATTGAAGACAAACATGTACTTACTAAACCTACACCACATAAAATGAAAAATCAAACCTATTCTACACCGTTTCTGGCAACACCGGCACATCAGATAGATACTCTACCAACACTACCATCTCTAAAACTCAAATCCTCCCAAAAAAATAACTTCAACCTAAAAATTTTGCATGAAGAATTTTCCTTATTTTTCCAAAAAAAAAATCCTTTCCTCTTGTCGTTCAACAAGATCTTTCCTAGACTTTGATCCGCCACTGCCTCTCTCTCTTTTAAGCTATAACTAAAGCCTAATTAAATCACTCAAAATCATAAAATCTAAAATGCATCCGCATTTTACCAAAACAAATCATGCCTCTTTTTCTCCAAGTTATCTTCATTCCTCTAATAGTGATCTCAATCTCAGCACTAAAGATAATGTACAGTACAAATCTACTTGATCCGCCTCACAATAGATGTATCATAGTCATGCTCTAGGCCATGCTTAGGAATAATATATTCAAACTAAGGACTATTTTTCCCACTATGAGGAGCATTTAATCTTGTCAACCTAGGGACCTATACTTTAAATGGTGAGCTCAGTATGTGCACTAGGTCTCTTAATGAGTCAGTAAGCTTATGTTGCAGGAAAGTTGTATCATAGTCATTCTCTAGGCAATTATTAGGAATAATATATTCAAACTAAGGACTATTTTTCCTATTATGAGGTGCATTTAATCTTGTCAACCTAGGGACGTATACTTGAAATGGTTGGCTCAGTATGTGCACTAGGTCTCTTAATGAGTCACTAAGCTTATGCTACAGGAAAGTAAAATGCAAGGAAAAAAAACTTACACTATTGTTGCAGGAAACTAACACACTTAACTCTATAAATTCTTGAAATATAATGAAAGGATGACAAATATTCCAACTCGATTCATCCACTATAACTATTCTCACATATGCTACATGAACATTCACAAAGTGCTATGCTACAGGAAGGAACTTACATCTTATAATTATGAAACTAAGAATGCTTGGAAATAAATCTATTCTATCCTAATCTAATCCACCTTCCAAGTGGGCCCCCTTGGTTGGCTTCACTAAACTACTAACACAAAAGAGAAGCCAAAAATTGTTTCATTTGATTTCATAAATTCATTACATAACACATAACTGTAAAAACACAACTATAAAAGTTAACAGTTTATTTTCTTAAACAAATTCTTCTAATTGGTTAAAAAACTTAACACACTTAGGTTGATTCCTATATATATAGGAAATCAACATTTATTCCATAACAAAAAAGTAAATGACCTAGCTTTAAATTTGCAAGAGAGAAAATAGGAGGATAACAACTGAAGGCGGGAAGAGGGAATAACGACTTAAGATGGGAATAGTAAAGTCTAAACATCCACTGGCCAAAGAACAAATGTAGAGAAGGTAATAAGTCTTTATAGATCCTCCTTACTCACTGTCGTGTCTTCTGGAACTGTTGCAACTTTCATCTGTCATGGTTACTCCTTAGCATTCTCTTCTCCTTAAATGTTGTTGGCGCTTAAATTTTGAATTCCTCCAATCATCTTTCAGTCTTCATTAACAAGTTAGTTTCAATATAATGACATATTTTCAAATAAACATTTATCAAATTAAATTCAAATATAAGAACACACATTTTGATAACTATATGAAATACTACATACTATGTATAATATTAGCAAAAGATGGCATAGTTTCTACCCATAGGTTTGGTAAACATAGGTCCACAAATGTTTTGACAAAGATAAAATAGAGTATCAACAAAGTATCTTGAAACTATCATAAAATAAAGGCAAATTTTGGTTTCATCATCTACCGCCTACTAAACTAATACTTGTCCTCAAGCATTGCACTTCCTTGTTAATAACCTGAACTCTCCAATCTCTATCCTTCCTTTGCTGTTGCTCTTGAAAGTGTAGTAAAATCCTTTGGTTCTCTCCCACACTTCCCTTATGTGATCTTCTTGAAGCTTGTCGAGTCTATCAACATTGATGTCATACAAAGGCCACAAGAGCATTAGAGGTTGCATGGTTAGGGGACATCACAACTCTAGTCTGGCTTTCTTCCCTAACACTAAATATTTTGGAACCCTATGAAGTGCTGCCTCCAAGTTAATGGGACTGTGTGGTTCTAACTTTTAAAGAGATTTAGGTAGTTTAGCCCATCTACTCCTAGCACCAGTCATAGCTCTCTGAAAAGAAAAGTAGGGTAGATTTTAATAATCAGCATAAACTTTAACTCTAGTAGCAAAGATCCTATCCCTTACATATGGATTCTTCTTTCCATAGGTTAATGTGAATCAATCCCTGAGCGCTTCATCTGGCTTGCTACTCTCTACTCTTAAAGGTAAAGGTTCTATCCTTTCCTCATCCCTATAATTATTCAGCTACCTATAATAATTTTCTTCACTGGACATCCAAGACATGAGAGCTCTTAGGTGTATATCTCCTATGTAAAGTAAGGGATTCCATTGAGTCTCTGATGGAATAACAAAATTATGAACATATAATTCACAAAGTAAATTTTGCTGCCAAGGTGGTAGAGTCTGATATAGTCCATAAAATTCTTGTGCTGATTTGAACTTTGCATTAATATTCTTAAGAGTTAACATTAATGGAAACAAAAGAAATTTTTCTTTCAAATAGAAAGCATAAACTCTTGGTGGTGGTCTACAAGCAAGGGCCTAATTAGCTAACTTGAGGGCATCGTCCATTCATTATTGTTGGCTTGCTAACTATTCCTTTAAATCTACAATTTCATCATCTTGAGATACTATAATCTTATTCAACTTTTTCTTCTCTTCTTTCCACAAGGCTTCAACAAATAGATTTTGTCCATACAACTTAAAAAGGAGTTTCTACAATGTGATAGAACCACTGTCTTCTTCATGATCTCTTTTCCTTTTGCTCTGTTCCTGCCATAAATGTTATACAAAACTAGTAATCCATGTTCATCTATGGGGAACAAGCGTAGTGTTTGTACCAACATATTCAGGAACTGTTTCATCCCTACAACTAGAAGTACCTATTAGGTTTGCTAGGATATCGTCTAGATTTTCTTTGATTTCATCCCTACATTCCTTAGTAGGATTTTCGAGAATACTTGCAATCTTAGGATGGGGAGGAGAGTGATCAGAAACAATTTGCACATGGGATTCCTTGGTGGATGCTTTAGACAATGTAGAATCTTTATAAACTTTCCCTCTCATCCTAGAGCTTCTCCTTATGAAGGTTCCCTCTTGTATCATGGCCTTTTTCCTACTTGTACCTTTAGATGTCTCTACTACAAGAGTGGTTGTTGCAAGAATTTTCTTTGTTCTCTTTTGTCTTACAATTGTAGGGTTCAGCTCTTCCTTTTCCTGAAGAGAGATTTCTTCCTGTAGTTTTGTTTCCTCTTAGCTCTACTAGTAGTAGGTTTCAGAGTCTCTTGCATAGGTGAAGGCACATTTTCTTGGGTCTTTTCAACTTTAGCCTCTTGGGTATTTTGTTCAGTAGGCTCACTAGTGGGAGCTACATTTTCCTCACCAGGTTGTTCACTAGGGGCAGCTTGGGGTTGCAGAGTTTTGGCTTACACAAATTATTCCCATGTCATGGGAGATACATCCCTAAGTGACCTTTCTATCAATAACTTGAGATGAGTAATAGAATTATCTTTTCCTTTTCAAGTCTCTTCCGCACTAATACAAAGCATATTATACAGGAAATTTGGAATATTTATTGCAAGATTATGCCTTACACAACTAAGTAATTTCAATAGTGTGCATGCCAGTATGAGAATCTACCTTCACATGTAAAATACCTAATTATGTGCATGGCTAATTCATTGTATGGTGGTGGTTGTGACATTCTCTTGCAACCCTACTTTGTAATGTCCATTTGAGGATCAGGCAGTCTTGTAAATTAAGCTCTTGCTGACCTCGCATCATGTGTACTGGGGTAATGTTCTCCAACTGCAGCCAACCCAGTCAATTCAGAAATCCGTTCCTCTATTGTAATCACCTTTAAACCCCAAATGGAAGCTTCAACCTCATCAAATGTCCTTGTAAATTATGCGGCTACCTCCTCATCAAATGCGATCAAACTTAGAAAATACCCTAGCAATCTGCATGCATTAAACCTTCTCACGGCTTCTATGTCCAAGAGTAACATAGTGTGTTCCACTAGTTCTCTCCTTTTCAACTATCCACCCATTCTCTTAACACTTCCTCTATTTACTCTATTTTCCCCCTTTTGAATTCAAGCTTCAAACTGGCTTGTTATTTTAAAGACTCAACTCACACTTCTTTTGTTTTAACATGCAATTAATGTCATAACAAATTGTTATGTGCAATAAAGAATCATCTAAAAATAGGGCTTGGATCACATAAAATTTAAACATAAGTCACATCATAGCTTGACATAGAAAATTATTCAAAAAAATAGGGAGTACGACACCTTACTTGTGCACTTATGGCAATTAATTTTGATTAATGAAACAAATGCGAAGATTTAGAAAAATCTTTATGGATAAATAGAAATTCCATTGGATATTACATGAATAATAATTTGAAACTGTTATACCTATTGATATGATAATTTTACATACCAAAAAGGCGGCAGAAGTGATATCATCATCAACAGCATCTGTCAACATCTCACGGGGTTTATTGAAAGCATGAAAATTTGATGACGTGGAAAGTGGATGGATAGAAGATAAAGAAATGAGATGAGGTGGATGGGTGGAAGGTAGATAGATGAGATGGAAGAAAAAAGAGAATAGAAAAGTGAACTTTATGTGAACATAAAGCCTTTATTATGAGTATGAACAAAGAGACTAATGTTGAAGAGTGGTAGTCGGAAGGTTGAAGCCTTTGATGGCAGGAAGAGTTACGTGATTTGTATTTGAATCCAAATGTTAAAACTACTATAGGAAGTCTACTTTTGTTTGGGGCCACTTATATAATATCAATATGTGACCATTGACTAACAGTTTGAAGGGTATTGGATCAATGGTAGTGAGTTGAACAGCTCCATTATCAAAGACATGACTAATCTCATATGGTCCTAGCCATCTTGTCTATAGCTTTCCTAGCATATCTTTGAATTTGGAATCATATAGGAGTGTCTAGTCACCAACTTGAAATTGTTTACTAATAATATGAGAATCATGTCATTATTTCCTTTGTTTCTATATCAATTCAATATATTCCAAAGCAACTTTGTGCATCTCATCCAAAGAGTTAAGATGCAGAAGACATTCACTTTGTGCTACAGGAAGTTCAATATCCAATGTTAATGTTGTCCTTAGATTTTTATGTTCAAATTCAATTGAAAGCATTGCTACCTTACCATATAAGAGCTGAAATGGTGTGAATCCTATAGTAGTCTTCTAGGTTGTTCTGTAAACCCAAACAACTTCTTGTAATATGCTAGTCCAATCCCTATGGTACAAATGGATTGTTTTTGTTAAGATGTTCTCCAGTTCATGGTTTGTGACCTTTGCTTGTCCATAAGATTGAGGGTGATAAGGACTGCATTTTTTATGCCTAATATTGTACTAATTCATCAAATCTAAGATCATATTAGAGGTGAATTATGCACCTTGGTCAGTGACTAGCTCCTTGGGTACACCATAGTGAGTAAAGATCTCTTCATACAGATATTCAACAACTTTTTCATCATGAGCATGCTTCATAGCCTTAACTTCAACCCATTTTGTTAGGTAATTAGCGCACACAAGAATATATGATTTCCCATTAGATGGATGATCAATTGGTCCAATAAAATCCATTTCCCATTTGTTAAATGATACTAATGCCATCTGGATGATTAAGAGGCATTTCATCTGTTCCTATTGGCTGGCCTATCGTTTGACACTTGTCACATTTCCTTGTATAGTTGACTTCATCCTTGTGAGGTGTAGGCCAACAATAACCAGTTGTCAAGATTTTGAAAGCTGTTCTTTTTGTTGTAAAGTGTCCTCTACATGGTTCATTATGACATGCATGTAGAATGTCATATGTATCATCTTCTCTTACACATCTTCTCATAACTTGATTAGGTCCAGTGTAAAACAAGAGATTATCTATCCAAGAGAAATGAAAACTTTTCTCCATAAGAAACTTCTTTTCCTTGTAAGAAAAATGTGTTGGTATATTATTGGCTTCAATGTAGTTAGTAATATCTACATACCATGGAGTTTGAATAGCAATATGAAACAAATTCTCATCCAAAAATGCATCATCTACCAAAGTAGTGTCAGCATCATCATGATGGATTCTCAATAAATAATTAGCTACAACATTGGCTTTTCTAGGCTTATCAACAATAGTTATATCAAATTCTTGTAACAATAGTAACCATCTTGCTAACCTACCTGTTATAGCAGGTTTATTCATGAGATATTTAATTGATGCATGATTACTATGAACAAATATGGAATAGCTCGTTATGTAATGCCAAAATTTGTTGAGGTCATAAACTATTGATAGTAATTCTTTTTTAGTCACAATGTAGTTTAGCTCTGGTCCATGAAGGCTCTTACTGATATAATAGATTACATTTTCAAGATTTTGGGATTGTTGTGCTAGGACTGCACCTATGGCATAATCAGAGGCATCTATATATATATATATATATATATATATATATATATATATATGAAAAGGTAAAATCCAATCAACGCCTTGTAAAATTGGGGCTGTAGTTAGAAGTTTCTTAAGCTATAGGAAGGCTTCATCAAATTCGGATGTCAAACTAAATACAGCTTCTTTTGTGAGTAACTTATACAATACAAGGGACTAGCTATTTTTCTGAAATCTTTTATGAAACGTTTGTAATATCTAGCATGACCTAGAAAAGATCGTGCATCTTTTGACTTGGTAGGTGTGGATAATGTTTGAATTACCTCTATCTTAGCTAGATCCACTTGTATTCCTGTAGCAGATATGAAATGACCAAGTACTACACCTTCCTGCATAAGCATGAAACACTTTTCACTATTAAGTGCCAAATTATGTTCTTGACATCTAACCAAAAACTTTTCAAGATTCACCATTGCTCTCTCAAAAGTGACTCCAAATGTTGTGAAGTCATCCATGTAGATTTCCATGCAATCATGTGATATATAAGAAAAGATGCCAATAACAGCTCTTTGGAATGTTGCAGGAGCATTACATAGACGAAATGTTAAAATAGAGTATGAAAAAGTACCCCATGGACATGTAAATGTGGTTTTGTCTTGATCTTCAAGAACAATATGGATTTGATTATAACCACTATACCCATCTAGAAAAGAGAAATACTTCTTTCCAGCTAGTGTGTCCAAAACTTGATCTATGAATGGTAAAGGAAAGTGATCCTTTTTAGTAGCTTTATTCAACTCTCTATAATCTACACAAATTCTTCATTTTCATCCCTTTTTAGGCACTATGACTAGGGTTGACACCCATCTACTATCATATATAGGATAAATAAAACCAACATCAAGTAATTTTTGCAATTTAGTTTTAACTATCTCTCTAAGGCTTGGATTTATACTTTTTTAGGGTTGACAGAGTGGTAGAAAGCCTTCATTGATGTATATCCTATGAGTGCATAGTGTAGGACTCAACCCTTTCATATCACTATAATCCCATGAAAAGGCCTTTTTCATGCCTTTGAAGCAATTATTTTAACCATTCCATCTATGTGGGTGTTAACTTAGGATTCACATGAAGATTATGACCTTTAGTCAGTTCAATAGTAGCGGTGGAATCAATCATAGTAGCTTCAGAGATTGGACTTGCTTCTAATTCACAAGGTAAAAGTAAATAAAGAATTTTAGGTTCTTTGAGAAAAGTACAATTCTTATCACATTCCTCATATGTTATTAATTCCAACATAGAACTTTTAGATATGTCTTTTTCTACCACACAACTATTAGTGAGGATACTCTAAAGTATTGAATCTTCCTCTTGCAATTTTAGAAAAGACTGTCTATGCAACATCGTGAGTTGTACTCTATAGTTTAACTCTTCTTCATCCCCTAAATCTTATCAAACAAATGTACTTAAATCTAGTAATGGTTGGGCTGGAGGATATAAATCAAATTTCTTTGTTGCTTTACCATTTGATATGGTCATATTCCCTAATCTGCAACTTATGTTTGCATTGGTTGTGGCTAACCATGGTCTACCTAAGATGACAAGGTAACTAGATAGATTAACTTTGGGGGATAAAATCATGAAGTCTGTAGGGTATTCTAGAGAATCTAAGGTTACAACTATTTTTTCTATCATCCCATCAAGGGTAATAGTAGAACTATCTCCAAGTTGCAGAATTGTTGGTGTAGCTCTTAGTCCTTCTATTTTCAACTTCTTTATGGTATTCTTGGTCATAAAATTGATAGCAGCTCCAAGATCCATTAAAGCATTTTTAATAAACTGAACATTTATACTAACATTGACTACTAGATTTCTTAGATCAGAATATTTTGGTGTAATCAATTTCCCTAGCATGATGTCAGCCAGTTGTCCTACAACATGGACTATGGTGGGGTCCTTTTTCTTCCTTCCAAGTTTCTTCAAGTGGGCTTCCCTAAGAGATTTTCCATAAACTTGAACATCTTTAATGGCTTGAAATAGAGGTATTTGGACATGCATTTTTTTCAACTGATTAACAATATTAAAAGGTTGTTCCTCTGTTTGTTCATGTTTCTTTTGTATCAATTTTTTCTAGAAAAGGAGGTTCTACTACTAGTTGAGCTCGGGTTGACATAGTAACATTGGTTGAGTCAACAGTTTCAGAAACTAAGGGTTCCAGTGCTATAGGAGAGTCTAGTATTTTAGTTATAAGAGGCAGTTTAGGCACTGGTAAAGTTGTACCAAATCTCATACATATATCAGCAACATTTAGGGTGTAAGTAGGATATTGTTGAGCATCAATAATATACATGGGTTGCTATGGTTGTTGTCTATTTGGGTTTGGCTGAGGTTGTGCAAGTAATTGTGTTTTCTTTTGAGGTCTAGGATTTTCAGGTGGTGGCATTAGAGCAAGTTGCTAAACTAGAGATGGTAATTGTGGAGCACTAGTATTTTGGTTAGGCCATTGTTGAGATCCCCTCTATTAGTTTATAGACTACCAATTCCCTTGGGGTGCTTGACATTGATTTTGTTGGTTTTTCTAGTAGTTTTTTTGGTTCTGCCATTGGTTACTCTATTGGTTAGGCCAAGGTGGTTGGGAATTCTGAGGCCATTGGGATTGTTGCTAATTGTTTTGCCCAACATTGTTCTAATTGGGTTGATTTTGTGGAGGACCTTGGGGATTATGGTTTTTCCATTGGTTACCATATGAATTTGAATTTTGCAAGGGATCCTGAGGCATACCTTGACATTGGGCCCATGGTCGGCATTGAGAAACAAAGAATACTTTCTCATCATCTCCATCTATCTTGACGTACATAGTTGGAAGATGTTGGTTCTCCATGCTTGCAACTTGTTTACATTGGCAATCCATCTTCTTCTTTTGGAAATGAGGGTAGTATTTAGCTAGTTGTAACTTAGCTTCAACTTGCTTCTTCTTTGCACTCAGTATGTCTAGATGTTTAGCGACATCATTGATGATATCTTGTTTGAAATCTAACAATAGGTTAGATATCTCAAGCTTTGAAATGCCTTGACTAATTCCTTTAGTGACTGTGGAACAAGGTCCTCAACCTTTCTTCATGGTTGACCTTGAATAGTTCTGATAGATCTTCTTGAGGTCATCCTAGGAAGCTTGATATATGTCACCACCAGCCATCAAGTCCAATGCTTCTAAACAGTCATCATTCACACCTCTCAAAAAAAACTAACTTTTTTGAATCTTAAGAAAAAGTGTGTTGAGGGTTCTTCTACTATGTATATGAAAATGTCAAACATAATCTTCCAATGCTTCTTCCTTCTTCTATGATATCCTGAAGATATCATCCCCTCTTGAACCAGATGCTTTGTAATATTCTTTATACTTATCCAGAAACAAAGCTTGCATCTCATCCCAACTTCTTGCTGCATTGGCTCCTAAGCTCATGAACCATCATAGAGTTGATTCTGTCAATGTTGTTGGAAACAATTTAAGCTAATGAGCATCAGTGTTGTAGTCAAAACTACAACAAAGGATGTCAAATTCAAACAAGAAAGTATCAAGGTATTCAATTGCAAGGCCATAGAACTTTGGAAGAATAGTGGGAGGCATGATCTTAAGATTAGCATTAGTTATAAGACTTGGAAGAGGAAATGGAAAAGTAGGTTGTGCCATGACTGGAGATATCAGATTATGAGGTTGCTGTTGAAAAGGAACGTTGGGCATTGGGTGATTAACTGGTAGATTCAGAGCAGTGTTAACAAGAAAACTAGCCAAGACTTTAGTGAAGGGTTGAAGACCTCTTATATCTATTGGTTTAGCTCTTGATGATGATGTTGTGGGAAAAACAGGGCTTGCATCTTGAAAATGTAACTCAAATTCTTCTTCTTCAATTTCTTCATTCAAATTAACAGACTCCCATGGAAGAAATTTTCCATATTCATCTCATCATCTTCCTCTTTGATGCATGCAATTAAACATTTCACACTGGTGAAAGAAACTTCAAACTAGAGATTTCTTTAAAAACCTTCTCTAAGAACTATGACTCAAAAATGCTTCTAGCTTGACACCATCCCCGTTAACGGTGCCAAAAATGATCTACCTCACAAGAGGTGTATCACAGTCATGCTCTAGGCCATGCTTAGCAATAATATATTCAAACTAAGGACTATTTTTCCCACTATGAGGTGCATTTAATCTTGTCAACCTAGGGATATATGCCTGAAATGGTTAGCATAGTATGTGCACTAGGTCTCTTAATGAGTCACTAAGCTTATGTTGTAGGAAAGTAAAATGCAAGGAAAGGAACTTACACTATTGCTACAATAAACTAACACACTTAACTCTATAAATGCTAGAAATATAATGAACGGATGACAAATATTTCAACTTTGTTCATCCACTATAACTGTTCTCACATATGCTGCAGGAACATTCACAAAGTGTGATGCTATAGGAAGGATCTTACATCTTATAATTACGAAACTAAGAATGCTTGGAAATAAATCTATTCTATCCTAATATAATCCACCTTCCAAGTGGGCCCCCTTGGTTGGCTTAACTAAACTACTAACACAAAAGAGAAACCAAAAACTATTTCATTGGATTTCATAAATTTATTACATAACATAGAACTGTAAAAACACAACTGTAAAAGTTAACAATCTGATTTCTTAAACTATTTCTTCCAACTAGTTAAAAAACTTAACACACTTGGGTCGATTCCTATAGATATAGGAAATCAACACTTATTCCATAGCAAAAAAGTAAATGAACTAGCTTTAAATCTGCAAGAGAGAAAATAGGAGGATAACAATTGAAGGCGAGAAGAGGGAATAATGACTTAAGATGGGAATAATAAAGTCTGAACATCTGCTTACCAAAGAATAAATTTAGAGAAGGTAATAAGTCTTCATAGCTCATCCTTACTCGCTGTCATGTCTTCTGGAACCGTTGCAACTTTCATCCATCGTGGCTACTCCTTAGCATTCTCTTCTCCTTGAATGATGTTGGTGCTTAACTTTTGAAATCCTCCAATCATCTTTCAGTCTTCATTAAGAGGTTAGTTTCAATATAAAGACATGTTTCCAAATAAACATTTATCAAATTAAATTCAAATATAAGAACACACATTTTGATAACTATATGAAATACTACATACTATATATAATATTAGCAAAAGATGGCATAGTTTCTACCCATAGGTTTGGTAAACATAGGTCCACAAATGTTTTGACAAAGATAAAACAGATTATCAACAAAGTATCTCAAAACTAGCATAAAATAAAGGTTGGTCTCATCACTACTTGTGCCAACTATTATTATTATTTCTAAGAAAGAGATGGAAAAATAAAAGTAATCCAACAGGAAGTAAAATAAAAATAGTTGAAACAATCAAGGGAAGTTAGCCACATGGGACCTTTATATAATTCACCACAACCTTATAAATATATATATTGCCACCTCGTGAGTACCCTCTTTTAAGTTCCTCTTCACCTTCCATGTGACAACAGTCTATTCCTTAACTTCTATCATGCTCCAAACATGTACTCTTTTAACACCCTTGCATTAATTAAATAATTCCTTATTATTATTATTATTATGTACTTAATGTTGCTTTTAATTTCCCATGATTGCTTGTTGTTTTAACTAGAGCATTTGTTAACTTTAACCTAGCAGCAATTTCCAATTCCTTTTGAATGTTTTAAAACTTAATCAAAGTGACTGTTTTGCACATCCAAATAACAATCACAATTTTCAATACTTTTAAGTAATAGTTATGCTGATTTCTGTAATGTAGAGGATCCATGTCATGGGATCAAGGGCCTTGAGACCACGAAATGGAAATGATTAACCTTTTATTATATAAATCTAAGATTTTATACACAGAAAAATGGATGGGAATGTGATCACAGTTTGAAATAGTGAAGAAATCAACATGGAAATGGTGGTTAAGTTCAATAGCAAGAGTTCTAGCCACATGAAAGGAGTATTTTCTGATTTGGATTGAATCTTCTATGACCAATGTAAAGGTTTATGATCAACCAATTTGATCTAGATGTTTGGGGAAGGGTGATATTGGTGATACCCTAGATTTGAGGGTTTGAAAGTAGGTAATTTTGGATTTTGGGGTTCCAGTAGGTCTAGGATAGATTGCTTATGGAATTGGGGGTTCTATGCCATGAATGATGACTGGTGAAAGTTACAAGGTTTGGGATTCTATTATACTAGGAGTTCTATGTTAAATTAGCCATTTTCATGCTCAAAAATAGGGCATTAGTCAGAAATAGGCGTTTTGGTCCAAAATTGATTCAGAGTGCAATAGTGGAAGGCTTAGTTTAAGGACAATGCTCTCAAATCACCAAGTCTACAAACATGACTCCAAAGTGTTTCAAAAACCCTTTACTAACTACCTAGGGAACAATTATAATTGGTTCAAACTCCTTCATTAGCAATATTGAGGAAACTACCTTTATTTGTTGCAGGAAACTTTGGGAAGCCTAACATTGAGGAAGCCCTAAATTTAAGGGTTTGGAGGGCACAATGTGGGGCTTTGGTACCTAGAAACCTCTTGGAGTCAAACTGACTTCATATTACTTTGATTTGAACCTATTTATCAGACTATGTAAATATTTGGAGCCTGGGAGTTAGAATGGTTAGCACTTCCTTCGTAAATGCATGAGAATTAGGCCTTAAAATCTAAGAAATAGTGAAAACAATCATATACCTTCCAAAGAGACCTACCCTATCCTTTTGGTATGTTAAGGTACTCCATAAAGGGTACTCAAATTTATAATATATTTTCTAGGTGTTGTGGAAAATGTTGAAGAAAAATCATTGTGACTGTTGTTGTAGGGCTACAAGGCATGCTATTAGGCCTAGTTTGAGGAATATTGAAATTTTGGCGTCTAAACCATTGAGAAAAGTCTAAAACTTGTTCAAGTACCTTGGATTGCATATTTTAGGGCTATTAAATCACATCATAAGACTTGGTGGATAATTTACCGTTTCACTTATTGAAGGCACTTTTGGTCACTAGATTTAATTGTGCATTTGATCGAGTCTGTATTTGGACCTTCGATCCACCATATTCTACCCTACAAGTGGACTCCACTCTACATGCCCAACCCTCAAACCTAGGGTTCGCAATTGACTTAAATCAATCACAACTTCTTAGGGACTCCCCTTCTCCAATAGGCCTAAAAAGGAAAACTCTCCCTATATGGGTTTAGAACTCAACTTTCTTGATAGAAAAGGTTTCTATGGACCTAATCTCTCAAAAACACCCAACTTTAAAGTTCTCAAACCCCCAACAACTGATTTGCATAATTGTTACCAGCATTTCTAATAGGGCTAATCCTAGCTTTCTTGGTCAAACTCAAAAACTTTGCAAAATGCCACACTATCTTTTCACCTCTTTAGACACCCTTTAACCACCTCTTAGAGATTCCAAATGATAAAATTTTAAATCTGTTCCAACACCAACTAACACCCACTTTGAGGCATAGACCTAATTGGTCAAATTAGGTTGGGTTACAAAGGAAGTATGAGTAAATGGGTTCATAGACCTAATTCCACCCCTTGGAACTCTTCTTCACATCCAATTAATCCTTCTACACCCTTCACTTGGGTCAAATCAATCAGTTTGGAAGCCTAAACCTTCTTTCTTCTTCAAATCTAGAATAGGCATATAGCAATGTTCAGTCTAGGGCTTGCTGGTAAAAATAGGTAACCTACACCTATAGTTATAAATATCTACCATCTTGAAGTACCCTCTCCTAACTTGCATTCCCCAAAGTGGCATTGAAATCCCATAATGGAATTGCAAGTTAGGAGGTCATCTTGAAGAAACCCTCGGATTTAGGCTAAATCTGACCAACCTCTACAAAAACTAATGTAACTTTTGTTGTAGATAAGATAAAGACTTAAAACCAAATTAAATGGAACACCAACTCAATCATCTATCCAACCATACCAAACTTTCACTCCTACCAATCTGTACAAGCCATACAAAATTGAAACAATGGAGAAAAAGTTAGAAATTTTGAGTTTTATTTAATGTTTGCTACTCATTGGTCAAGTTGATCATATATAAGTATGGATATCTAGTATGGCTGGATAGATTTGCAGATCTTCTTTCTATTGCACTTGGAATGAGGTTCTAATTCACTCTACAACTCAAGATATTCCCATTTTACTAACCGATGTCCCTATTTTGTGCCATTACCTAGGGTTTCATCTATTTTCCCTCATATCTTGAGATTCCTCCATGGAAAATTAATGACCCTTGGTGGAATCTGAGTTAGGAAAATGTATTTTATGTTCCTTTCAATTTTAGGTCAAAAGAATGAGGCTAGAGAGAAAAATTTGATGCCCTAGGCATGCAAGATCCATGTGCATGATAGAAATTTGTAGCAACATCTTCCATAACTCGTTATAGAGAAGGTTTTGAGGCTTTGATAATTGGGATGTGATCATATTACATGATCCCCATAATGTTCCAATTTCTAGATTAATTTTTTTTCTGAAGGAGTAGGGTGCTTCCTTTGTTAATGGATGCCTATTTGCATACATTCCTAAGTGAGCCTTAAAAAACTCAGTTGTTGCATACTTCTCTTGAGATCCCAAGGCTTTAGTATGTTGTATAAAACCCAAAAGGGTATCCAAATCAGTGATTTTTTTCTTTGGTTTGTGAGGAGATGTTTGTGATTTTCCTTATTCAAGGCTACAAGCCTAGTCTTGAGTTTATGAAGCAACTAGCTAATGAAAGTTGCATAGTTTGAATCTAATGTTGGATTCATGTTAGTTTGGACCTAAATAGACACATTCCATGCTTTGAAGTCACCCCTAGTCCTTATTTGTAATTGTGGGATTTTGTGTCAAATAAGCCTATGGGCTACTTTTTAGGCATAAAAATGAGCAATATAGGTGATTTTTTAAGGAAAAAAGGATTTTTATGTTTCTTAGAAGGTTGTAAAGGTCCTTAGGGTAATTAGGTTAAGTTTTAGGCATCTAGGAGTTAAGATGTCAAAAATTCCAAAAAATTGCAAAAGTTGTCAAAGCAAAAGTACAAAAATGCTGACAACTTTGCAGGAGTTTGGGAATTGGTGAAGGTCGAGAATTTGGAAATAAGTTATATTACTATTGCCAAACTTTTTCCAAGTCATAGAATTGGACTCAAGTGAACAATGTAAAAATTGCACTTTTGTGCAAAGTTGCATTGTTGAAAGTTGTAAAAGTTGCTCAAATTTGCAACTTAGTGGAAAAAGGGTTATGGCATCAAACTGTCTATTCCATTAGGTCTGGGTTGCCAAGTAAACCCTATCCCCAACCTTGCCCTATCCCGTTGAGTGCTTGAACATTCTCAAGCATGCTGAATTGGAACGTCCCTAAGGGTCACTAAATGCATTAGGGTTGCAATCTTTGACAGGGCATATCTTATAGCTCGTACAAGGTATGGATGTGATTCTTGTTCCTATAGGACCATGTTATGAAGTTCTAATTTAACCTCTCTCACTTTTTGGAGATCATACTCCATTTTGATTTTGAAATGCCATCTCGAGTGATGCTAAAACTTGTATTGTTGGCCAATACAAAGTTTCCAACTGCCAAATCTCTCTGACCTATCATTGTGGGATTGAACTATCTACTATATTCTCTTTGAGTGGCTAGGTAAACCCCATCCCCAACCTCATCCCATCCCATTCAGCCCTCAAACATTCTCAGGCACATTGAACTAAAATTTCCCTAAGGGTCACTAAATGCCATAGGGTTGCGATCTTTGACGAGGCATATCTAGAAGCTCGTGCGAGGTATGGATGCAATTCTAGTTTCTATAGGACTATGTTCTAGAGACGTGCAATAAAATCTCTATCTTTTTAGAGATCATACTCCATTTTGATTTTGTGACACCATCTCGAGTGATGCTGAAACTTGTAGTGTTGGCCAATATAAAGTTGCCAACTACTAAATCTCTCTCACCTTTCATCATGGGATCGAATTTTCTACTTTGTTAGCTCCGAGTGACCATGTAAACCCTATCCCCAACCTTGTCCCATCCTATTCAGTGCTTGAATGTTCTCGAGCATGCTAAATCAGAATGTCCTTAAGGGTCACTAAATGCCATAGAGTTGCAATGTTTGGCAGGGCATATCTCAGAGCTCGTGCGAGGTATGGATGTGATTCTAGTTCCTATAGGACCATATTGCAGAGACCTACAATAACCTCTCTCACTTTTTAGATATCATACTCCATTTTGATTTTGTGACACCATCTTAGGTGATGTTGAAACTTGTAGTGTTGGCCAGTACAAAGTTTCCAACTACCAAATCTCTCTCACCTTTTGTTGTGGGATCGAACTATCTACTCCATTAGCTTTGGGTGGTTGGGTAAACCCTATCCCCAACCTTGTCCCATCTTGTTCAGGGCTCAAACATTCTCAAGCATGCCGAACCAAAACATTCCTAAGGGTCACTAAATGCCATAGAGCTATGATATTTGACAAGGCATATCTCGGAGCTCATGTGAGGTATGGACGTGATTCCAGTTCCTATAGGACCATGTTGCAGAGACCTACAATAACATCGCTCACTTTTTAGAGATCATAATCCATTTTTATTTTTTGATGCCATCTCAAATGATGCTAAAACTTGTAGTGTTGGCCAGTATGAAGTTGCCACCTGCCAAATCTCTCTCACCTTTAATCATGGGATCGAATTGTCTACTCCATTAGCTCTAGGTGGCCGAGTAAACCTTATCCCCAACCTCCTCCCATTTTGTTCAGTGCTCAAACTTTCTCGGGTGCACTGAACCAAAACATCCCTAAGGGTCACTAAATGCCATAGAGCTACGATCTTTGATGGGGCATATCTCAGAGCTTGTACGAGGTATGGATGTGATTCTAGTTCCTACAAGACCATGTTACGGAGAACTACACTAACCTCTCTTTCTTTTTAGAGATCATACTCCATTTTGATTTTGCAACGCAGGTGGGGGGAGGCCCCTACGATAATATACCTCTGCGCTTGAAGGGAGGTGACTGGCCCAGTAGATTGTTAGGGGGTGGAGAAGCATGTTACATAGAGAATCTACTTGAACCAACCATTATAGGCCCCGCTACTATTGTGTTGGGGCCCCCTTAATGATTATTGGGAAGATTCTATAGGTCATTCATCAATGAATCACCTAGGGCCTGAATGCCCTACTATTCTAAGGGGAAGGTAAGGGCTAACACCCATAAAAATAATAGGGTGATGTTGAAACTTGTAGTGTTGGACAGTACAAAGTTTCCAACTATCAAATCTCTCTCATCTTTCATCATGGGATCAAACTATCTACTTTGTTAGCTCCAGATTGGTTAATGGATTCGTTAATAGATTCATGTTGAGCTTCCAATTGTTGACCAATAGCCATTAAATGAGACCAAGCTAGTTAAAAGTTTGTTGTGGATACTTTTGGAGGACTTTATGACATTATTGACACTCCCATAACCAACTCATAAATAAGGAAAAATATGGAAAAGATGACATGATCTTGGGTTGAAGTAAAATCTCAAGAAGTGATGCACTTAATGAGCCATAAGAAACCTACGTGTACATTCCCCAACTTATAATGAATGGTTGCATATAAAGGCTCCATATTTTGGCCCAAAAATGGAAGCCAAGGATGTAACCATGCATGCATTGGCATAGTCTCCCTTTGAGGATCCCAACTATCTACTATTGTTATTAATTTGGGCATCACTATATGATCTAGAATGTTATGAAGTATTGAAGCATGTTGTAACTTCTACTATGTCTCTAGAACAATCCATCAAACCAAGGAATCATAAGGTCTTCTACGCCATTTCAAACTTTTTTTTAGCATGTTTGGTTGTTTTTAGGCTTTCTCACATTTAGACCCTATTGTGTGAACCCTTGAACAACTTTGGTATTTCTATAAACTAGTCAATTCATGAGGTCATAGGGGTCTAGTAGTCTCCTAGGATCTTGTTAGAAGTCATAGGAGGTGTTAGGATCTTTAGAATTCTTTATAAAGTCCTAAAAAGCAAAATAAGCTGCATAACTAGGGTAATAATGCAACCTTTATGCAATAATATGGATTTTTGTTTGTAATGGCTCCCTCCAAAAATCAAAACCTTTGAAAATGAATTGGACCAGTTGGAGGAAGGTCTTCATAAGCCCTTACAAGTAGGTGGAAGACATAGATTATTCTTTTGCTTTGAAATCAATAAAGAAACTATCATTTTTCCTACAAAAATACTGACTTTTTGTGTATTGTATGGACTATAAAGATCAAGGGGCCTAGAGAGTTAGTTTTTATTGAAGCTTCCAGAGTCACCTTCCCAATGAGCATACTTTGAGCCCTTGACTCACTAGGAGATTGGAGATATAAGGTTTTTTTTGTAAAAGTTGCTTTCAAACCCTAACCAGCTAGGGTTTTGGAAAAGAGTGTTGATTTCTCCCATTTCCACCATTGGAAAATTCTGATTTTTGGTGCAATGGGAGGTTGTCAAATGTACGTTACGATTTTTGTGGTTTCTAGGTTGGAGCAGATGGTGGCTATTGATGTAAACATATGTTCAAGAGTTTAAGAAATGAGTTTGACAAGCTTATATTCTATGTGTTATAGGTCAATGATTAGAACAATACAAATAGTGTACAATGTTCATGGATATGTGAGCTTGGATATGTGTTGCAATATGAGTATAGACCTTATGTCTACTATTTCAATAATTTATGTAATGATTTGAGTAAGTTATATAGATGTTTTATTAAAGACTAGTTGTAGGATAGTGATAGAGAAATATGTCAGGTATTATTACTATATTTTGGTTATAACTTGTTGGTGACCTGGAATTAAGGCTTGGGAGCATAAAGTATGGTAGAAGACTTGTAATAGTGCATGATTTGGGATTTGCAATTCATTTGGTTTGTGTTGTGATGATCGCTAGCATGTGGTGTATAGATTACCGCTTCTAGGAGCTGATGGAATGGTGTAGTGTATTGTTTGGATTGGTGAGTGTTAATTGATAAGTAGGAATCTAATGAGTCCTAAGTGTTCTATTCATTCTCATGAGAGATGGGTTCGTGCAAACCACTACTCATGCAACATGGGTCAATGAATTTGACTCAGAAACAACATAGTTGAATCTTGATAGAAATATCACAATTTGACATGTTGTGGAATATATATGTTACTTATCAATTAACAAGCTTAAGGGGATTACTAATGAATGGTTCATAAAGAACAACACTTGATGAAGCTTTTACAAATGGAGTTGCAAGAAGAGTGGTTTTAACCATGGGGAAAATTTTTTAGTTAAGCACACTTGAGTTGGAGTAGTACTAGGATGGGTGACCTCCCAAGCAGTATTGGTACTTCACCTCTTTAAGCATCAATTAGATTCAATGGGTCCTAAGTGTTCTATTCATTATCATGAGAGATCAGTTCGTCTAAACCATTACTCATCAAACATGGGTAAATGAATTTGTCTCAAATACTACATAGTTGAATTTTGATAGCAATATCACAATTTGAATTCTTGTAGAAATGTCTCCTACTTATCAATTAATGAGCTTAAGGGGAATTATAATGAATGGTTCATAAGGAACAACACTTGGTGAAGGTTTTGCAAATTTTGTTGCAGGAAGAGTGGGTTTAGCCATAGAGAAAACTTTATAGTTAAGTGTGCTCAAGCAAGAGTAGTACCAGGGTGGGTGACATTTTAGGAAGTCCATGTACCTCAACTCTACGATAATCACCTAGATCTAATGAGTGCTAAGTGTTCTATTCACTCTCATGAGAGATGGGTTCTTATGTTACACTACTCATGAAACATGGGATAATGAGATTGACTAAAAATTAAACACTTGAATTCCATTAGTACTATCTCAATTTGACTTGTGAAAAAGGATCTAAGCCTACTTATCAATAACACAATTTGCTAGACCATTTGACCTATCCTAGCATACACATACATATCTAGTCTCCATGGTGATAGATTGATTGATTTATGAGGTGAACACATACACACATAGGAAAATCTATGAGAAGAAGCAAAGTATTTTTTAATAGGATTGACTAGCATGCCAGAAAAACTTCCTAAACTATTCAATTATATCCTTTGTCTAGTTCATATTGAAACACACAAATATTACTAAGGAAATCACACCCCTTTTTGTTTTTTGTTTTGTTAATGATGTTCCTCTCGTCATGATTTTGAATTGATAAGGGCTCATGTCTATAGGGGGTTTGATTGTTTCCTTGTCTCTTAAGTTTTGACAAGATTATATTATGCATTTGATCTACTTTACAGAATTTGCACAAATGAGTTGGCATTACCATGTAACAACTTTGTTGCATTATGGAATTTGCTAATTTGCATTCCTCAGGGTTTGAACCAGTAAGTGAAACTTTGGAATCTACCTTCCCTTGTCCTAACCTAATCATTGGATGCATTGGTTTGGTCTTTCTCACAAGATTTTTGGTACTTCCTTTGTTAAGGTGACCTAATTGGGGCAATTAGGCCTATATAACAATCCAATTTTGGAAGGCTTGTAAATGGCTTTAGCACTTGTCCTTTTGGGGATATCAAAAAATCAATAAAGGGTACTTGGAATGCTAATTAGTTCTTGAGGTCTTTTGAAAGATATCGTACTTGTTGCCTAATTTTTCTTTGGAAGGGCTAGTAGCCTAAATGCTACATTATGAGGACAGAGTTATGAAATTCATGTTTGGGTTGCTATTTGGCCATGGTTCCTTGGTTTTAGTGTTGGGATGAACCCCTTAACATGTTGATGAACCTTATTTGTGAGAATCTACCATTCATGGGTGTGAATCCATGTTTTCTAGTGTAAAGCTGTATGGATTAATGATGATCCCTTAGTGTTATTGTTGTGTCAAGGTGCAGAAGTTTAGGTGTATAATTTTTCTTGTTGGATTGACATCAGAATTGTGCTTATTGTACCCTAACTTCTGCATCATTCTACCTATAAAATTCTATCTTCTATAAGGTACAACATTGACCAATTGTGCATATAAGGAAATATATGCATTGGAATACATGTGAGTGCCCATTACAATTGGTATTCTATGATGACAGATCTAACATATGGAATTAATGAAACCTTGAGAATCCTATTAGGCTCTACATCATAACTAAACCTTTGAATTAATGTAATGTATTATTTTCAGTTTCAGATTTGTTATATGTTTTTAATAATAATTTAAGATAAATGTTTAGATGCATAACATAGAAGGTAGGCTTTAAACATGAACAAAAAGATCACAAATCAATATGACAATGAGATAAATTGCAAATGATAAATTTTTGGCTTTAACACTAATAAAGTTTATTGCCGATCGATATTGTATCAAAAATTCAAATTGATTAGGTATTGAATTAATCTTGATAAACAAATGATAGAGAAGGAAAACTTTAAACATGAACAAGATCATAAATCATATGACGATGACATATTGGAAATGATAAACTTATTCTTAAACAGTGATAAAGTTTATTGTTAATTAATATTCTATCAAACTTTTGAACTGATTAGGTATTGAATTTAATGTCATACATATAATATAAAATGATAACCAATAATGTTGTACGTGAACAAACTTATCATACATTAACCAATAATGTCATAAGTCTAATAATGTCATACATCAAATAAATGTCATACATCAAATATATATTGTCATATATGGATCAAATGTATATCGAGTATGTCCACTGACATAAAAGCCAACATATATGTCTACTAATTCCTAGACATGTACATGTCTATCAACTATATCTTCTCCTTCCCATACGGGGAAGGAAAAAAATCTCTAGAGGCCTTCAGTCATCGTGTGGAGGGAGACGGTGGCGATGATGGGGTCTTCCTCACATGCTCACTTGTCCTCTTGTTGAGGCTCTTGTCTAACTCAATCTGATACAAAAAAAGTAGATATGAATCAATAATTATTATGCATTGAAATCAAATATATGTACACACAAAATTAATTAGTTTCTTACTGCCATCATATAGTTTCTCTACAAGTCCACCTCGAAAGCTCGTGGATGATTAGGTGTGACAAGACCCTACAACAATTGAATCAATATAATCACTTATAAATAAAATTATAAATTTGGATACTAACTATTATAAACAAAAACTAAAACCAAGAAAATTCTTTCATACCTCAGTCAATGGTTGTGAACTATCCATAGCTACAGCCACTCCATGATCGACAGACTACTAAAGATGAGGAGGAGTCTCCAATGTCAAGAGCTCCATGTCATACAGTACAAGTTAAATGTAACATGAAACATGAAAAAAATATATTCAAATGAATTAAATTAACATGAAACAAATGTACCTCTACAAAGCTCATGTCGCATTTAGGCTTGGAGTCTATAGCGAATGTCGATAGTCCTATAGAGAACTGATGCACATGCATTATTTTTTTTGTCAATCCTTCATATGACTACTTAATAAATATATGTATTCATTTAAATGATTAAATCAATACATACCTCTGGACTCGTCAAGGGGATGAACAATGGGGTCTAACCCTAAATTTTGAACAATGTTAATAGATGCTAATTAATTAGTCATTCACTATACATATGAAATGTGATCAAATTAGTTTATTATAATTGTAATTTACCTATATGTCAATGCCAAATGTCTCATTTAGGAACTGATCAGTCACTAGCCCATCATTCGCACCATCTTCAACATGACTGCCAAATGTGAATAAGGATCAACATGATGTGCACATGTGACCATGATGTGCAAAAGGCTCCTCCTCAACTAATGGACTCATGCAATGAATGAGGGTCTATGTCAAAGCTCTAATAGTCCCTAGAGTGCTAGCCTCTACATGTTCCTTCACAACTGAAGGAATAGTCACATGCTCACCCTGTGGCTTGACCACATGTGCCCTAACTACATTAGGGTCATGATGTGCCCCTGGCCTCTCAAATGATGACCCCCCACCTCTACCCTGATAGTTTAATATATAAAAATAATTGGGGATCTCCCCAAGGACAAACTCACAATACAATTTCTTTAAGAAATACATGGGGACCTCGTGATTATTGCAAGGAGGGGTATCAAAAACCATCCACCATCTATCCCAAAAAATTATTTCTAATAGCATCATGTATGCACCAATGGATGGGGAACTGTTTAGTACCCTCTCTAATAGTATTTTGTTCACCAAGTTTTCTAAATAATGCACATATTCTGCCTTTTGATATATCTTTATTTTTTAACATCTTGATATGATAATTTATTTGCATAATATCTTTTTTCTTCTTCCCTCTTAACCCACCAAACATCTAACTAACCACTAACATTAGCTATGTGAGTCTTAATGGATTCGAGGGATGATGCCAATTGAGCTCTTATTGGATTGGTTTGTCAACATTTTTTAAACTAGCTAATGAGTCCTTCTGATTCGGCTTCACCTCTTTCTATTTCATTTATTATATTTTGTTATGTGCCAAGAGGAGGTCTTGCAATTGTTTTAGGTTGTGGGATTTGTTGTTCTTCTTATGGAGGGTTTTGGTTTTGATCATCTTGAGGGTTTTGGTTTTGACCTTCTTGGGGAATTGTCAGTTCATTATTGACATTTCTTGATCAGAAATCAATTGAAATCTAAATAAATAAACAATTTTTAAAAAAAATTTTAAAAACCTACAAAACAATATAAAAAACATATCAAACAATGCAAAAAGAAAGATAACATATGGCATGCTCATGATCTCAATCTTCACTGGTGAGGAGGCATATTGGCAAGGTGAGTGGCAGAAAACTTATTTGAATGCAATCTGCATATGCATTGTAGCGAGGAGAAGTAGGAAAAAAATGTTAAAATGAATGGGCTGTAGGTATGCAGCCCATTTATAAAAATTGGGTTTTTTTTAAAGCATGTACGTGCCATAGCACGTATACACTATGGCTCAGGTTACCCAAGCCATAGTGCGTATGTGCTATAGTGGATACGCACTATTGAAAATTAGAAAAAAAAAATAGTGTCACCTTTTTGGCACCTCAACTTGGTGCAAATACCCATATATATACATATATGTATATGTGTGTTTGTGTGTTTGGGTGGGTATATATAATTGATCTAGATTATTGGACCAATTGACTCACCTTGAATACTAAAATTACTTTTAAGATTTGCATCTAACCACTTAGGACAGACACATCCAATAATTTTTCTTTTTGATATGACCATACACAACTCCCAACTCTATAGAGAAGAGAGTAAGTATTTATATTTTTCCAAAAGACAAATTGCTTATATTGAAATTTACTCCCATTGTAAAAAGGACCTAATTTAAATTTTCTACTACCTATAAAATCACAAAACAATAAAGGAAAATTTCTTATACATAGCAAATAAAAACAAGTAAGAAAACTAATTATTTTTTAGGTTTTAAGAAAACATTTCTACATTTTATTTTACATACAAGTCTAAGAGGCATTTCAAACTATAAGTTTTAACTAAAAGCTTTCTTTTTTTCCTGTCCAAGAGTAAACATCACATAATAATGATTTATTCATAGACAAAACAAGTTAAGTAGTAATAGATTATCATGCTTTTTCTAATCACATATTTTTCTATATTGTATAATGTTTAATATAACCCTCCTTAATTTGATTTTTATAAATGTTAGTAACTTGTTTAAACCTTGTACTTTTAGACACTCAGGTTTCTGGACTCCTGTATATTTTATGATCATTAATAACAAAAAAATTTAAGAAAATTTTGTTGTGTTTTAGTAAATCTAAAAAAAGAATCATGAATACTTATTGCTTTCCCAACATAACTGATTAATGTCATCACTAATTCAATCAAGAAACCCATCAAGGGGATAATGAAAATTAAGTATAATCATCTAAAGAGTAATTGGTAACTTAGGCCAAGGTAGTGTAGTGATAATGTTACATTCCCATTTAGGTTGTTTTGTTAAAGGCAGTCCTTTCTACCTGGGATCGAGTCTCAAATTAGCCAAATGTAACACTCACCCATGTGCAACCTTGTCAATAGAATTAGTGTTTAATTAGGAGGATATATTTAGCCTATTGATTGAAATATGTTCACTTCATGTTCCTTATTTTGAAGGATTAATATATTACGTAATTCTTGGATGGATTGGCAGTAAAGTTGGTATTATTAATGGATTACATATATCAAATTCAATGTAAGTTATTATGAAATTATGTTTGATGTGTCTACACAATATGCATGATGAGAAGTTGTACTTTCATGTTGCTTCAACTATATAAGTTTTAGTGGTTATATTTGAAGTTTAATTGAGTGAGAAAATGACAAGTTAAATCATACTAGAATCAAGGGACTTATCTCATTGTAGAAGTATATGTTACTATTCATGCACCAAAGAATAAACTGAGCCTTGTAATGTCTATCATATTACATATAGTCAAGTAGATACTATGTATAGGAAGATGCCAATTGTCAAATGCAGAAAAAGAGTTGGGTAGTGTGTAAAACACATTATTTAAAAGAAATGGAGTTGGAAAAAGATGAAGAAATGAAGTGAGAAACATGACAAGAAGAGAGAATGCTAAGGAACAAAGAGAATCTCTAAAATCATTAATGAAGGAAGGTGAAGTAGACTTGATAAGATATTTCCTTTTAATTAAAGATTGGATGCTTGCCTCAAGATTGAATCAAGTGAATAAGAGGAATAAGGCACACTCAAGTAGAGAAAGAGCAATGAAAATAATGGTTTTAAAATGCTATGAGGAAATAATCAAGATAAAAAACCATGGAATGACATTGCTATGAATATATCAGCAATTTGATTTTACTATTGGAGCAGTAATAAAGAGGGATACTGATGTTTGACCAATTCTAGAAGATATTCAGAAGGAATGTTAAATTTTTTTCATTTATAAATGAGAGGGTTTGAAGATGAGGAGTTGTCAAACATTTATTGATCAAGAAGTTTCACAAAAATGACTTCTAAGAGACATGCTTTATTGGCATGTAGAGATAGTGAGAATTGGCAAGGAAAAAAATCTTTGCAATGCCATTCAAGGTTTGCTTCCTAGTTTCCTGCTGCTTCACTTGCAAGCCTCATAGTGGTGGGGCCAACATGGTTGATTATCCACTCTCTAGCCAATTGTTCCTCCATTCCATCTACCACTTCTCCATCACCCCCATTCCTCTTGCTAATCATACCCCCCTTAGCCTCTCCCTCCTATCTAATTAGGCATATTCCCTATCTTTTCTAAAGTGTATTATGTCTAAGAAGCTAGGGCAGAGAACAAAGTACACAATTAATCTATCCAAGTTATGTGAGAGAAAAAATAAAACAAGTTCTAGAATAACTTGCACCATTTCATTTTCATATTCCTTTCCAAGGTCAATATATGCATAAAGGTTTTCAATGGAAGAGAGAAGAACCTGAATTAATGGGATCCACAGTTGAACGAGCATCTTCCTCTAGCTATAGGCTCATTTCTAGGGAGTTCCACTTAGTGCACTTAAATATGCCCACATGAAGCAGTTACCTATGATGGTTGATTTGCGCAAAGTAGAAAGATGGGAAAAGCCCCAATATTACTCATAGGTGAAGACCTTAATGTTAAACCCCAATAAAACCATGGTTTGTGTTGCTGCTAATAAAGCTACCACTCAAAATATAACATATAACATATTTTTTTTATATTTTCATTATGTAACCCAAGTTTGTCAAAATTTTGACCAACTTGGGAAAACTTAACTTGGTTGAGATTTCGAACAATTTGGGCATAAAACCCTCATTTGGTCAAAATTTCAACCAACATGTGGATAAAAAAAAAGAAAAAGATGAAATCATAGGCTAATATGGCCTTTGGTCAAAACTTTTGCTAGAAAAACAAGTGGAAATATACTAGTGGATAAATTTCTAGCATGTCAAACCTTGATGAGGTTGCAAATATCTAGTATTAGTGATGTTGCTATCAACTTTTTGGACAATGACTATGTGAAGGTATCAACTACTCCTCTAACAACTGGTCAATTGAAGAAAAAGAAAGAACACAAACAATCAATGTTGGAGAATGCATCAACCCTAAGTTATGTCAAGTTTGATGACCTGAAAGATTGTGATAGTG
The DNA here is from genome assembly GCA_028749045.1 of Cupressus sempervirens. Lineage (NCBI taxonomy): Eukaryota > Viridiplantae > Streptophyta > Pinopsida > Cupressales > Cupressaceae > Cupressus > Cupressus sempervirens. Next base: position 660,081,660 of record CM053784.1, read on the forward strand.
TAGAGAAAATGTGGGATAAACTTAATACCATATATGAAGTTGCTGATAATGTCTTTAGAGCCAAATTAGAAACACTAAGAGGTAAATTTGATGACATGAGAATGATGGAAGGTGATAATATAGTAGAATAATGCACAAGAGTTAAAGAAGTTGTTAATTTTATTTGTGGTGTGAATGAAGAATTAAAGATGAAATAGTGATAAGCAAGACATTGATGACTCTACTCCCTATTTATGCAATTAGAGTGTCTACAATTCAAGAATTGAGATACACACTAGGTAACAATTTGACCTTCGAAGGTGTAATTAGTAGACTTACTTCTTTTGAAATGTCTAACTTTGATAACTACACACCTACTACTATTGAATCTACCTTCAAGTCATAATTGGTCCTTAGCAAAAGAAAAGGAAAATATGTGAAGAGTGACAATGATAGTTTTGATGATGAGATTGATGAACTTGAAGCCCTCATTGCAAAACCATTTGGAAGAGTAAAATGTAAATGAAAAGGTAAAATACCTATTATCTATTTTCCATGCAACAAAGTAGGTCATATTGTTGTTAGGTGTCCTGATAGAGATGATAAGGATGAACGGAAGGAAAGAAAGTACAAAGGAAGAAGAGATGACTGAGACTTCAAGAGAAAAAAAAAAGAATGAAAAAGGTAAGAAATCCTATTAAATTACTGAAGAAGAAACTGATAATTAATCTCAAAGTAATGATGATGAAGTTATCTATGTTTCTATGAAAGAAGAGTATGATGAAGATGAGAAAATTGCATTGATTTCATATGTAAACAAAAGTGATAGATGGATAATTCATAGTGGATGTTAAAACATATGACTGGTGATAAAGATAAATTTTAGGACATTGGTCCATATAAAGATGCATGTGTAAGATTTGTTAATTATATTCCATGTGTTGTAAAAGGTAAAGGAACTATTCAATAGACTAACAAGATAAAATATGAGAATGTTTATTGGGTTAAAGGACTTAATTATGTTTTTTTGAGAGTTTCATAGCTGAACAAATAAGGTTACAAAGTTGAATTTCACAATAGGAAGGCTAAGATACATGATGTTAATGGTAAGATAGTTTGAAGTGATGATTAGGCAAGAGGTAACTTGTTCTATCTAGATTTATCTAATGATACATGTTTGTTTGTAGAACAAGAAGATGTTTGGGTGCGGCACACGAGGTTATGTCATGTAAACTTTGAAAATTTTGTGGATATAAGTAAAATAAAGAAAGAGGATTGCCTAAACTTAAGAAGCCTAAAAATGCTATGTGTAAACAATGTTAATTAGGGAAAATGACCAAGTCTAGTTTTAAGATTAAAGTATACACTTCTAATGATATTTTGGATCTAGTTCATACTAACCTATGTGGACCCATTGATGTTTCAAGCTACTGTGGAGATAAGTATTTCATTTTGTTTTTTGATGATTACTCTAGGATGATTACTATGATGTTTCTTAAAGCTAAATCTGATGATTTTAAATTATTCAAGTGGTATTTCTAGAAAGAGTCAAAACAAAAGCAGGGAAGAGTCTAAAGTGCTTGAGATCTGACAAAGTTGGTGAATTCATTTCAAGTGAGTTCAATATATTCTATAATGACAAAGGAATTAAAAGATAGATGTTAGCACCAAGGACCCCTCCTCAAAATGGAATGGCTGAAAGGAGAAATAGATCAATAATGGATTGTGCAAGAACATTGATGATGGAAAAGTGTATATCAAAGAAATATTAGATAGAAGTTGTTAGTATTGTTGTATATACCCTAAGTAGAGTACAATTCCATAAAGGTATAAATGCTAGATGTTTTGGTCTATGTTATGGATAGTATAGTAGTATTTCATCTACGAGGGAGATAAGAATGTACTAAGAGCCAAATCAAAAAGCTTGAGAAGAAATTTTGATGACATGATGATGGTAGAAATTGATAATTTTGTTCAATATGTTGGAAGAAATAGTGAAGGTTTGAATGCTATCAAAGGAGTAGAAGGAAAGATCACTAATGAGACTTTGATCAACAAGGTATTGAGAACTTTGTTTCCTATTTATGCTATCAGGGCTTTTTTCTTACAATAACTAAGATGTGCTCTTGGTAAGGATTTAACCTTGGATAGTCTGGTTTGTGTTAGGATTTACAAGTGGGAAGTATACTTCTTGTTGGGGGGGGGTGTGTGAATTAGGAGTAAGGAATATTAGACTTTAACCAATAAAACTTTCAACTTTAAAACATTGCTTGAATAAAAATATAGAAATAAAATGTAAAGAAAATGCATCCACATAAACATTTGACACTAGATATGATTACCTAGAAACCTTCCAATTAGAAGGTAAAACTGGGGTGGGGATGATACCCACAACTCTTCACTACTGCAACAATAAAGTTCACCTGTTAAGGTTACATATTTTTACCATTCTCATGATCTGCCTTGTGAAAGGCCTTCCCTATTAAAGGCTTACAAGGATTTTTTAGATCCTACCCTATTAAAGGATTTTAACACCCTATTAGAAGTGTTCCGGCTAAAGGACTTTAGAACACTTACTTGGAATGTTACCCTATTAAAGGCTTTATACAATGGCTATTAAACCAACCTAAATCCATAGGATTTCATTCTATTGTAACAATTGTTAGAGAATACAATAGAATATTTGATCTAATACGCTTAAAATCTAATATTGCTAATTTCAAATCCTTGTTCTGTCCAATCTGATCCTCACTAATCTGATATGAAAAATGCTATATTCTTTATCCTTTATTCTGCTAACTAATTCTATAATTCTATCCTTCTTCTAACTTACCTTCAACTTGATCAATTCATCTTTTCACTTCCTTCAAATATTTGCTAACATTATTTCATCGCATGCATTCTCTTTCACACTCTTTGTCTATCTCTGAGTTATGGGGATTCGCCTCCTTTAAAAATATTTCATGACTTAGGGTTAGATATGAATCTATGATTGAGATTCATCCAACTTTCCCTCTCAAATCCCTCCATTTTTCTCATTGGTTGCATGTTGATTGCATAGGAAATGCAAATAGATTCGATCTTATCTCTAAGCCTCGAGGTCTATTCATATGTCATCTCAAAAATAGTTTACATCTAAGTTTGTGAAGGCACAAACTCTTATGCTGATTCTATATTGCTCAACACTTACTGATTACTAATGCTTGAAACATACTAAAATTCTATTTGGCTCAGCACTTGAACTTGCTCGGTATCTATTAGTCACTCATCACTTGAAACTTTCTCATCACTGTCCGTTTGCTTGGCATCTGAATGACTCGACACTTGTTGATTTTTTGGCTCAGCACATATTGCAACTTGGCATCTATATTATACTTGGCATCAACTTAGAAAATTTATTAAGTGTGTTGACAGTCAATTGTCAAAACCAATTTGAGATAAGTAATCTCCCCCTTTAACAAGAGTGTCAAAAACATTTAACTATGCATGATGAAAGTAATCTCCTTGAGTATAATATACATTCTATTCAGCATATATACAAAACTTTAAAACTATTCAAAAAATTTGGAAAGACTGTAGACCTCAAAATTTTTTGTCTCCTCCTGAGTTGATGTACCATTTTCTTTATCCAAAAAATTCTCTCTAAAGAGTGATTTGCCTCTATTGATATTCCTTGTCTTTATTCTAAATTCTGATACCCTTTATCTAATGTGTTCTATTATGCCCTATTTCCTACTATATGTTCTATTTTCTCTGCTCTCCTCCTTTCTTCTCTCTGTACTCTCCTTTTAATTTTGGCTCCCCCTTTCACATGTCTCCCCTTGTAGATTAAGTGTCCTCCTGGCCTAATTTATCTCTTCCTTTTTATAATTTCTCCCCCTTTTTTGACACTTATGTCAAAGGGTCTATACACTAACTAAATATTTTTCCAAGAAGTTTTTGTTCACTTCCATTATAATTCTTAGAGAAACATCCCAATTTTGTATTGCAACTTCCAGGGATTTTATTTGTATAGCTATCTTTGCTGCAAGGTGAACTAAGCCATCTAATGTTGAAAGATTTTGATCTTTCTTTATCACATTTTCTGCATAGGCTAGTTCTTTCTATAAAATCTCCATGTGATGGGTTAGGGTAGATTGAATCTAAACTAATTTGGCTCTAATGTTAGCCTCTTCTATTGTTAATATAGCTAGTTCCTTTTGTGTGTGAAGCATTTTGTTAAAGTGTTTTTCACTTTGAGTTCGATCTTTTGGCAGTTGCATGCTAGATATCTTCAAGTTCCTTTCCAAGCTCATTATTCTCTAGTTAGTTTCCTGTGTGAAAATGGAAGGATCACACAATTTTGAGTACAATGAGAAGATATTCTCAAGTACTTCCTCCACTTTATCTATTTTCTTAGCCAGTTCTAATTATGAAAGTGCTATCTTACTAGATATTCTTTCATTCACCTTTTCTTGAAACTTATTTTCTTATGAGTTTTACATTTGTCTCCTTGTCTTCATTGGTCACCTACTCAAAAATTTATAATATTGGTTCCAATATTGGCTTCATTTCATCAGTTCCTACAAGTTTAATGCATCTAGTGTAGGGTCTCCATAGTAAAGTACCCTTGCAACCTTTGTAGAGCTTGAGCCTAGTGCTAAAATTTGAAGTGGTATTGCTTCAGTGCATGACTTTTGATGCATTCTTGTAGGAGTCCCAGTGGTTGGAAGATTAACCAAAGTTTGAATTGCTTCTTGTTCCTTTTCTTTTGGGGTCTCCTTCTCCTCCTCTAATCTATCTTTATCAATAATAATTATTTGTGCAAGTGTACCTTGTACTTGTGTAGTAGGAATAGAATTATCCATCTATCTTGTTTGTTCCTTTGTTAGCTCCTCAATAGTTGTAACAACTTTAATGATGGAGTCAACCTTATCTATTGTATCTTGTGAAGCTTTCTCTATAGTTTTTTCACTTGTTGCTATAGGGATGATAGAAGATGTTTCTTATGTTGTCATCTTATCCCTAGTCAAGTCAGCTACTGCTTTTTGCAACTCGTCTACATTAACCAATACTGCATTACTACATAATTCAGTTGTAGAGTTGGTTGGTCAAGGATCTTCTTAAGATCCTCTATAGTCAATGGAATGGTGTTATGACCAGAATTTTCAGGAGCATCCTTCACTTTAATTGTGTTTGTAGGTGTAGAGGTTTCATGTGGAAGACTTGGAGGTGGCATTTGTGTGTCTTTCACACTCTAATTTGTTTTCCATGCTTCAATAGTTGCCATATTATCTTCCTTTTGTGTTCCCTCCTCCACAATATCATCTACCTTTTCCTTCTCACCTTCATCTTCCTTGTCATTTTCATCCTCTTCTCCATTATTTCTACCCTCAAACGGATCTTCCTCTCTTTCTTTGGAAGTTTTTGGCCATAATCCAATTTCCACATTTGAGTGGACTTCTTGACAACATCTTCAATCTTCTTTTGAAGAATGTTGAAGGCTCTATATTTGGGCCCAAATTTTCTCCTATGCTTCTTATTGGCCTTGGTTATTTTATTTTTTGTAAGCTCTAGCATTACTTGAGCCAATGTAGATTCTCTTATTTCTTTCTCCATATTAAGGCAATAATGCTATTTATTTTCAACAATAGAATATAAATCCTTGGGCATTGAATTGTCAAGTTAAAGTGGGGTGGTTTTAAACTTGGCCATCATAGTATAAACTAATTCTTCAACCATGTTCTACTTATTCTTACTTAACTTATTGAATTCAATATTCTTCAAGCCATTTAAGTTAGCATTATCTTTAACATTGTCACAAATGTTTTCTAAATCAAATTTTAATGCATGAATTACCACTCTAAATTGGCTTGTGTCTTCTAACTTTGTTCTCTCTTCATCTGAGTCAAGTTGAGCAACATATTTTCTTCTTAGTCGTTTCTTTTTTGGACCTTGTTTCTTAGTTATCTTCTTCTTTTCTTTGGCCTACTCCTTGGTCTTTTAAGTGGTAGCCCTTGTGCTTTCTATTGTAGTGGGCTTTGGAGGGCTTGGATAAGTAGCCCTATTGCTCTTGAGCTGAGCTATAGACTTTTTCTGAGCTTTTCTTTTCTTAGGCTCTGGCTTAGTAGGTGCTTCCTCAACTTTCTCTTCCTCAGCACTTTCTTCCTCTTCAACATCTTCTCCAGTGCCTTGTGTCAAGGCAAGTGACTCTTGGCCCTATTCTTCTTCATCATCATCATCATCATCTTCTTCCTCTCCTTTTCCTATCCCTTCTCCAAATTTGGCCTTAAGTTTCTTAACTAATTCGTCCTTTTTCTTTAGAGTTGAAGCTATTTTCAACTCCATTTTCTCTTTAGACTTTACAACATCAAAAGTGCCAAAATGTTTTGCACTTTTATCAATCTCTTCTACAAGTAATGTTGTGATTGTTGTTGATGACTCATCAATTTTAATCTCATATCCTAATGGCCTTAGCCATCTCACTCTAGGTATTCTTTCTTGGATATAAGTGTAGTCAATGTCAACTAAGAAACAAATTTCATTAGTATGCTAATCCACTAGGGAGACTAGAATCCTTAGTCTTTGCTTCATGGACTTCTTAAAGTCCTCAAAATAGCTTGTCATGATGGCTTAAAAATTAGCTCACATCTACTCTATGTACTCATTCACTTATACTGATATAGACCTGTTGGTCCTCCAACTTATCTTACCAAAAGAGGGAAATTCATTCTGAACATAGAAAATGATACATATCAAAATTGATCCAAACTTACACTAAGCACTCTTGGATCTCCTTATTGGTCCCAAATTCTCCGTGATTTTCTATAGTTGCAATTCTACTAGATCATATGTATTATCCTTCTTAACAAGTTTGTATCCCACATCAATTACTATGCATGGTACACTATTTAGTCATCTTGACTAGTAAAATTTGTGAGATATAACCCTAATAGAAATTTTTACAATTGGATCTTTGATTGTGTCAATTATCATGCCCCTTTTGTTCCACTTTGCTCCAGTGTTCTTCTCAATGGCTTCTTTTGAATCACTCCTCAGGGTCTTAGGTCATTCTAGGGTTAGGTGTCCTATTACCATATGTATGATTCTCTTTGATAGTTTAATAGGTCTACCTTACATTCATAAGCATCCACCATGAATCCTGCTCAAAACTATTCTCATCCACTCCATCTTGAAAACTGCAAGGAAATCTAGGGCATGGGTTAAGCCTTTCCTTTCAACAATATGAAATTCTTCCTATAATACCTCATTCTCAAATAGTTTTCCATAGGTTTACCAAATCTTCATATCATTAATTGCTCCAACCTTACAGTTATAACACTTTCTGACATCTTGCACCATTACAACTTTAGGTGGAATTATAGATAGTGCACTAGCAGGATCGTTCTTGTATGTGACTTCAAGTATTTGCCTAAAATCTAGTTGTTTAACTTCAATAATAACCAACTGAACCTCAAACAGTTCCTTATGCTTGGGATTCCTAGAGCGAGAGGCCATTTTTGCAAACTAGGGTTTAAACTTCAAAACTTGGCACTTGAGAAATACATTAGATCGACAAAAATATGCTTGATTTTTGTTGCAAACTTGTGTAAATGCTTTAATCTCTAGTTTCCAATCACTTTTGTGCTCTTTTCACTCTTCCTCTATGTTTGCAATGATGAGAAATGATTGAAAATTTGACCTTATACCCTTCAATACATAGCATTTAATGCTTAGTGCATATATAGTTGTCTACTCGACTCCTTATGCAATTTCTATTCCAATTGGCTTCCTTTGATTTTCCAACACTCGACATCCACTAGAGTTTTACCTTACTTAGCTCCAATAAGAATTTCCTTTCTACTCAGCAATGGCTACATTCTTGACTTCAACTAACTTTGGTAGACAACTTAGCATACATTAGGATTTTATTCGGCATCTAAAGGGAACTTTCCTTACTTGGCAACAATGTGAAAACTTTGAGGATTTAACCTTGCATCTTTATTCATGTTGATCTATCCTTTTCACCACTAACTTATTCTAGGAACTGATGTATGATAAATCATTTAAATATCAGTCCCTCATACTTTCTTTTGCTTAGTTTGATGAAGCATGACCACTTGACCCTTTAGGTGAAGTGATCCCTTGATTTGATGTGCTACATCCATCTTTCTTCTTCCATGTCTTGTTCATCTCTCCTCTAATGTGCTCAACATCTACTTTTCCTTTTACCTTGTTTGACTCTAAGTTAGGTGCCTTTTTCCTTGTAGGGCAGTGCTCACTAATATGACTAGTCTTCAAACAACTAAAGCATGTAGTTTGGCTTAACCATCTTCTGTAGCTTTGACTAAAATGTGTTCTTATGCAATTCTTAGGGATGTGTCCATACTCTTGATAGTAATGATAGCTATGTCTTGTATTGTAGTCCCAATTATAGGAACTTTCATGATTTCTTCCCTTGTTTCATGACCATGTGGTCTTGGATATGCATTCAAAGGCTTTTTGTCCAAACTTCTAACAATTGTAGCAATGTCCTTCAAATCTTGGTGCATGCATAGACCTAGTTCTACATTCATGTACCTAATGACCTTGTTTGTTGCACTTGTAACAACATGTAATATTCTTTGGCTTGGTACTCTAACTACCATTCTTGTTCCTACAAAAATTAGCTAAATGTCTTTTCTTACCACAAAAGGACAAGTGGGTTTGGAGTTCTTACCTTTGTTTATCAATCTTGGATGACTCTCCTTCTTCAGTGCTTGTATAGCCCAAACCTAATGTGTCTTTACTAGATCTAGGGGATTTTAGTAGTTGCTCAAAGTACTTGATGGCTTCATTTGGCTTGTTGAAGGTTTCAGCAAATTCCTTCTCTCTTTTTAGGTCACTCTATAGTTGTTATTTTGCAACTTCAATGTAGTTATCTCAATGTCCTTAACATTCGACTCATGATGGGCATTCATCATTTGGCTCAGGGTATGCAATAGCATGTTTGAGATCCTAGATAGCTCTATTGACTTTTCTTCCAACCTATTTGAAAAGATTATTTTGTCTTCTTCAATCATAGCCTTGTCCTATATGCATTTTTTTTTTTTCAATCACCTCACATAATAGTATTGCTTGTGATTCTTGCTCCACCTTGATATTTCTAATATCTTTAACTTGTGCTCTATTCTTATCCATGAGATCTACAATTACTGCATCAAACTCACAAGAGTTACCATTTGCAAAGAACTTTATGGTTTCAATCTCCTTGTATTGGGTGTCATTCTTAGCTATGGTAATCTCTTTCCTTCTCTTTAGCGAACTCCTCAGAGCATTTTTGGCTTCATCTATTGTTGCAATAAGAGTTGTAACTCAATCTCTTGATTTTTAATGGTCTTTCTGAACTTTTAGACTTCCATCTCAAGATCTTTTCTCCAAGCTATAAGGCTTCTCCTGATGAGAACTTAGCTCTAATACCAATTGTTTGGATTTACAAGTGGGAAGTATACTTCTAAGAGGGGAGGGGTGTGAATCAGAAGTATTTGCATAAACACATAGAAATAACATGTAAAGAAAATGCATCCACATAAATATTTGACACTAGATATGATTAACCAAAAACCCTCCAATGAGAAGGTAAAATTGGGGTGAGGATGACACCCACAACTCTTCACTACTGCAGCAATAAAGTTCACCTATTAAGGTTACATATTTTGACCATTCTCGTGATCTACTATGTGAAAGGCCTGCCTTGTTAAAGGTTTACAAGGATTTGTTAGATCCTACCCTTTTAAAGGATTTTAACACCCTATTAGAAGTGTGGTTGGCTAAAGGACTTTAGAACACTAACTTGGAATGTCACCCTATTAAAGGCTTTATAAAATGGATGTTGAACCAGCCTAAATCCATAGGATTTCATTTTACTATAACAATTGTTAGAGATTACAATAGAATGTTTGATCTGATACAATTACAATTTGATATTTCTAATTTCAAATCCTCATTCTAGGTATGTGGAGGATCATGGTGTGCAAAAAAGTGGCAATCTACAAATTTTGTAGTTCTAAAATATCTCAAACCATTTCAAAATCTATTCTAACATTTTTCCCACCCACCCTGATACTAAATGAAAACAATTAATATCTTTATAAGGTCTACTATATTTTCTGATACCAAACCTATATGGTCAACTTTAAAAACATCCTAAAAATGTGTTTTTGGATTGTTTTTATGTGATTTTTAATTCAAACATGTAGCGGACTACTTTTTTTCACCAAAATTTCATGAAATGAAAAGGGTTCCTTAAGAATGTTGTTATCTTTCCATAAATGTAAGATTTTTCAAATTATGAGTTTAGTAAGTAATTATTACTTATTTTCTAATGGAGTTATGTATAAAGTGTTGGTTGACACACCAGTTGATAAACAACTATAACTTTCAAATGGTACAACATTTTTTAAATCCAAAAGATGCATCACATTCTATGTTTCTTCTACTATAATGAAAAATAAATTAAAATTTTAATTTATAGAGTTTTGAACTAGTTAAGGTAGTCAGACACAAGAGTTTTTTATTCCAAAAATACTAAAGTCAAAAATTATTTATTTAGAATAAAAATACCCAAAAATATGTGTCACATCCTGGCATGAGTCTACTACTTATATCTAGAATATTATTTACAAATATTATCATTTGATTTTGATTAAGGTGGTCAGACATACATCTACTTCTTATTTTTGTTTTAAATTTTTTTTGTAATATTGCATTAAAATTCAAAATTGTAACCAATCAATTTTTAATTTTTTGAGATAAGTTCTAATAGTTTAGAAACTAGATTCAATTTTCTAGAGATTCTTTTTTGTTAACTTTTTGATATAAATTTAATAATAAGTAGAAAATTGCACATTAAGTTGACATAACCCTGATTTTCTAATTTTTTATTGCCACTTAAGGGCATAGTTTGGTTGACCATGATCCTACACATACCCTTCTATCCAATCTAATCCTCACTAATCTTATATGAAAAATGATGTATCCTTTATCCTTTTTATTGATAATTGATTCTTGAATTTTGTCCTTCTTCTAAGTCACCTTCAACTTGATCAATTCACCCCTTTCTCTTCCTTTAAATCTTTGCTAACATTATTTCCTCACATACATTCTCTTTTGGACTCTCTTTCTTCCTTTGAGTTAAGGGGCTTTGCCTCCTTTAAAAAGATTTCATGACTTAGGGTTAGGTATGAATCTACAATTGAGATTCATCTAACTTTCCCACTCAAATCCCTCCATTTTTCTCATTGGTTTCGTGTTGATTGCCTATGGCATACAAATAGATTCGATCTTATCTCTAAGCTTCAAGATATATCCATATGTTGGCTCAAAAATGGTTTACATTTAAGTTTGTGAGGGCACAAACTCTTATGTTGATTCTGTATTGCTCAACACATACTAAAATTATATCTTGCTTGACACTTCAACTTGCTTGGCATCTGTTAGTCACTTGGCACTTGAAACTTGCTCGATACTATCTATTTTCTTGGCATCTAAATGACTTGGCACTTGTTGATTTTTTGGCTTGGCACATATTGCAACTCAGCTTGTAGACTTACTACTTTTGAATTGTCAAATTTTGATAATTTTACTACCCCTACTATTGAACCTACTTTCAAGTTACAATTAGTTTTACATAATTCTATGAAGAAGAAAAGAAACTATGAGGATAGTGAGAGTGAATCTTCTAGTGATGATCATGAGTATCTTGAAGCATTAATGGCTAGGAGATTACCAAGAACCATAGGAAAATTTAAAGGTAAACTTCCTATTATCTATTTTTCATGCAATAAAGTTTTTCATAATGCTATAGTATGTCCTAACAGGGATGACAAGGATGAAAGGAAAGAAAACATATTCAAAAGAAGAAGAGATGGAATAGAAAACAAAGGATAGAAATATTACAAGGGAAAAGCTAAGAATTCTTGTTATATTGTTGAAGAAGAAACTGATGATGATTCTTATAGTTATGATGAAGATTTTGTTTATGTTGGTATGAAAGATGATTCTAATGAAGATGGGAACATTGTTCTTAGTTTATCTATGAGTAAAGGAGATTGATGAATAATTGATAATGTTTTCTCACATCACGTGGCTGGTAAAAAAAGTTAGTTTGAAAACCTAAAAAATCATAAAGGAGCTAGTGTTAAGTTTGGTAATGATGCACCATGTCTTATAAAAGGTAAAGGATCAATAAGATTGACTGATACAATTAGATCTGATAATTCTTCTTAGGTTCAAGGACTTAACTACAATTTTTTTCAGTGTGGTGTATGTTGTCACAAAATTTCGCACCCTTGTCCAAAGTGTTTACCTAAGGACAACCTTGTGAAACATGGAAACAACCTCCAAGCTGTGGGACTTGAACTGTGAGGTTGAGTCTCTAGAGAAGGTCAGCTTCCTTTACTATCAAGGTGCACCTAACTACTCTTGGAGAGGAAAAGGGAGAAGGAATGCATAGAAGCAAATCTACCTATTCTAACTTAAGGGGGGCGATGCACCAAAAATAGAGTGTTTAAATCAATCTCTGCCCATACATGCACTATTGAACCATCATGACACCAAAAGATATACACATCTAGACTTTCTTTAATCCAACAATCACATACAAATCAAAAAAACCCAAATGAATGACACAAGGAATGAGAGGATTCACTTATATACCATTCATAGGCCAAAAGAGATACAATCATGCAAGATTGCATATATCTACAATACACCAATGAGAGGAAAATAGTTCTTGCACTTCACATCAATGGCTGAAGGAAATAAGAATGTCATACAATTTAGAGGCAAAGGGGATTTATAGTGAAATTTTAGAGTAATATCAGAGAAAACAAAGAAGAGTCGACCTCAAGAAAATCTACAAAAAATTCCTTTATAGCTTAGGCATAACTAATATGTTCTCTAACTAAAGTTACTTCACAACCACTTCCATTAAGTCTCTTTAGAGATCTGAAGAAAATTTGATCTGGGAATAGATTCAAAAACAATGAAATCTAATATTTTGTTGAAACAGGGCCCTGACAGAAACGATGCCATTAAACTATTTTGACCAAGTAGATGGATAAACTGGGGTGGTGGAGTGTTCTTCTATTATTTATTGGATTCAACATTCATTTGAGAGTAGTTGGAATTGAACGTGAGGATCAAATCATGCAAGAAAACTTGATTTCTATCATTTTTGGCTCATCAATCAGAAAAGTCAAAAGTCAACAGAATCCTACAACCAAAATAGGCCACACGGGCCAATAATTTCATTTCATTTTGCCACCTTGTAAAGTCTCCACACGGTTGACCACATCTTCTCAATTAATTGAGCCACCTTCCCAACTTAACTGCGATGTCACATAACCGTCAACCTTAACTGTTAATGCCTTAGCTGGACCCATAAGGACACATGTCCTTTAGGCACTTTCCCACATTGTTTATTTACCTTGCATCTTCATAATGAGGGAAAGCACTGATCGTTGATCTCTGTGAGATCAATGATCATGAAATATCTTCATTACATTGCGCCTACCATTAATACTTCTGGGCCCATAGACTACTCAGCATACACCTCAACACAACCTAGCCCCACTTCGCATCACCATGTGGCTTATGAAATCAACCTAACCTCACAAAGACATGGGGTAGTGAGGTGCTTGCCCACATTTTTTAACATCCTTGCATCTTCATAATGCGAGGAAGCACTCACCGTAGATCTGTTTGCATCGAATGGTAGATCTTGCTACACAAATAGAGTATCACCTTTTCAAACCCACATGCTATGACAAATGCCATGACAGTGAATTCATTTATTACCATTGAGAAGAATGGATGCATGATGTCATTATCAGCTACATGTCACGAAGGGGCTTGCCCGCATTAGGTAAAGGTAGTGCATTTTGAGAAAGCAGGAAAGTGCCCACCATAGATCATGAAAGATATAATCGTGACGGAATTGTAGGCAAGCAGAAACATTAAAGTGCATAGTCACTTAGAAACAAGGAAATAAATTAAGGTTTTATTTCATTTACTTTCGTATTTCCATGGCATTTTGAATACTTAAATATGGAAAGTGACCATTGGGTGAGCTCAAGTATTCGAATTCAAATTTTTTGTGGGAGGCAAATATGGTTAACATTTCTTGCGACTCAGAGGGGATGCAAGCCAACTATGTTTGTGACTAGTGACCTTATGCATCCATTGGGCTATAGAGTCGTAAAAAAAAGGTGGATCTTGTGCATTATGAAACCCTAACAGTAAAACACTGAAAGCTCTATCTCCGCTCCTCTGCAAACTTAGCAAAACACATGTGCTCATGCACTTCTTGGAATGCTAAAAACCAACAGGAAGAAAACTAAGCTACTTATGTACATGAAACCTCAACCCCTATTAGAAGCATGGTTTGAGATAGATCCCGTTGACTAGGATAGGAAAAAATTCACCACCAGGGTTGCTTAACTGAAAAGCATTAGCTTGCTCGCAACTAAAAATCACATAGGGACCACTCCATAGTGCATCAAATTTTGAGTGTCTCCCTAGCTTTGCCCTGTCTGCATCCCATTTCAAAACCAAATCACCTTCTTTGAATATTTTGACCCTAGCCTTCTTGTCAAAGCTCCCTTTCACCTACTACTGATGTGTTTCTAGGATCTGCATGGCCTGACTTCTTTTCTCTTCTAGCTCCATCATCTCTGTCATTCTCACTATCATGGCATCATCTTCAATTAGCTACACCTAATGAGCTAGTTCTAGGGATGGGAATTCTAATGAAATTGAAAGCCTTGCTTCTCTACCATATACCAACATAAATGGTGAATTTCCTATTGATCTCTAAGGTTTTATTCTGTCAGCCCACAGTGAAGTCCTCAACTTTTGATGCCAACACGTCTGGTTATCCTCTATAGTTCTTTTCATAATCCTAATCAAGTTTTTTTTGGATGACTCAGCCAAACCATTGCCTTGAGGATAGTAGTTTGAGGATGTTCTCAAGTAGATATTATGGTCAACTGCCCATGCACAAATCTGAGCTCCTACAAAAGATTTTGCATTATCTGAAATAATAGTTGAAGGGGCACCAAACTTGGTCACAATTCCATCAAGGAACTCAACAACTGAAGATTTTTTGGCATCCTTCTGCCTCTGTCCATCTAGTGAAGTAATCTGTAGCAGCTAAAATCCATTTGTGACCAGAACTAGAAGGATTGATAGTGCCTATGAAATCCAATCCCCATTGAGTAAAAGGTCGGTCCAGCTGAATGGGATGAAGAGGAAGAGCCACAAGCTTTTTCTTACCAGAGAAGAAGGCACATTTTTCACACTTCCTCACATACCTATGACAATCATAGAATAGGGATGGCCAGTAGTAACTAACCCTCATGATCTTCATTATTGTTGTCCTTGCTCAGAAGTGACCACCATCAGGACCATCATGAAACTATTTGATCATTCTTTCAGCTTGGTCTATGTCAATGCATCTTAATAGGGCTCCACTAAAATCTTTCCTAAAAAGGATACTATCAGCTATGATGTAAGGAATTGATTGTAATCTATACTGTCTCCTTTTAGTTCTATCTAATCCTTGAGGATATATGTTGCCTAATAAGAAATTCCTCATATCATCCATCCAATTCCTTGGGTCATCATTTCTTGTCTCTTGTTGTTATGTTAGTATCATAGTGACTTCCTCATTAGATTCCTGATATGATATCATCTATTTACACAAACCCCTCCCTCTTACCAGCTTGGTGATCTAGATGTCAACATCATATTCCATTACTTTAGTAATCCAACCAGCTCTCTTCTCACTAATATCTTTTCTCAAAAGGAAATCCTTCACACTCGCATGGGGTACTAACAAATGAATTTTATTATGAGACAGGAGGTGTCTAAATTTCTTTAAAGCTCTGATGATTACAAGGGCTTTCTTATCTACATAGTTTTATTTGTTTTCATACTCTTTAAGCCCTTCACTAAAGAAGGCTAAAGGATTCTCTTCATCTTTATCATTTGTTTGAGTCAAGATAGTGGAAATGCTTGACTCACCACCTCGAGCATAAAGGATGAAATACTTTTCAAAATTTGGATTAATGAGAGTAGGGGCTGAGGCTATGGCTTCCTTGGTCTCTTCAAAAATTTCCTTCCCTTCCTTGGTCCATGTAAAGACCATACTTTTCTTGAGCATAGCCATAAGGGGTTTTACCATGGTAGCAAGATTAGGGATAAATATTCTCATAAAATTTATCCTACCAAGGAAACTTTGCAACCCTTTCTTATGTTTAGGAAGAGGGAGAACAAGTATCGCTTTTGTTCTTTCTAGATCAATGGTTAAACCATCCTCAGATACAATGTGTCCAAACAATTTTCCTTGATTGGTACCAAAGACACACTTGCTTGGGTTGAGGGATACCCCTAACTCTCTACACCTTAAAAACACCTGTCTCAAATGATCAAAATGATCTTCTACATTCTTTGAATACACTGTTGTATCATCAAGGTAAACTAATACAAAATTTTCAATCACGTCTTTGAAGGCCATCTCCATTGCCTTTTGAAATGTAGCACCTACATTTGTTAGTCCAAATGGCATCTTATAATAAGCATAGGTACCCCATTTTGTGGTAAATGTAGTCTTGTACCTATCAGACTCTTTGACCAGCACTTGATTGTAGCTAGAAAATCCATCAAGAAATGAAAACCTCTTTGAACCACTGACCTTGGAAAAAATATGCTCCATGAAAGGGAGAGGATGGTGATCTTTAAGGGAAGCTTGGTTAAGGTCCCTAAAGTCCACATGCAATCTAATTTCTCCATTCTTCTTCCTAACAAGGACAAGGTTTTCTACCCATGACGAGTGCTTGATGGGGAAAATTATATTGGCCTCAATCAATTTGGATAGATCTTTTCTCATTAAGAGTTCAATTTTGGGATTCACTGGCCTCTATTTTTGTCTTACTGGTTTGACATTATCAATTAAATCTATGGTATGCTGAAACAAACTTCGGTCAAAACCCTTCAAATCATCATACATCCAAGAAAATACATCATTAAATTCTTGACATAGATGAATAAAACTTTCTTGCTCAATCTCAGAACATACCTTCCCCATGTTTAAAGATTTTCCATTAGCAACCGTGACTGGGGTGTGATCATCTTCATCAGTAGCTAGGTTCATGACTCTGCCTCTTGCTTGGTCATTAGGATTGAAAACACTCTCTAAGGTAATAAGACCCTTAGGCAATTTGTTGGAACTCAAATTAATGGTTTGATCACCATACTGATCCTGTAGTCTTGACTAGTTTCTATCTGAAAATTTTGCTTCATTCTGCAAGAATCTTACAATTTGTTCATCAGATTCAAACACTTACCAATGGATGTTGTTGTCAGGAATGGCAGGCCTTACTACCATTTTTATTTGTTGATTCTTATTCTCCTCAAGATTCCCTGGCACATCATGAGATGCACCTATTGTTGCAAGTCTATCAGCATGTCAATTTTCTTTTCTAGGGATGCTTTGAATATTAAATGCATCAAAACCCTCAAGTAAATCCCATACCCTATGTTTATAAGACTTGAGCAAATAGTTCTTGATGATATTCTAATTTCTCACTTGATTAATTACCAACTCACTATCTCCATATACACTTAAGGCTTGAATTCCTCTTTTCTAAGCAAGCAGGAGGCCCTAAATCAAGGATTCATACTCAGCCATATTATTAGTGCAACTAAACTGGAGCCTAAAGAAGAAGTAGTACCTTACTTGTGCAAGAGAAATCAATAGCACACCAACCCCTAATCCATTATTCTTCCTTGATCCATCAAAGTACATACTCCATATCTGACTCACATCTTCTTTAGTCTCCACAAGATTGGGAACTAGAGCATCCTTCTCTAATATACAATATATACTAAGTCCCATCTCAAGGGTTTCTAACATAGGATCAAATTGATATGAATTAGCCCATTCATCTAAGAGAAAATTAGGTATCCCTACTAGGGAAGCAGTAGGCTCATTCATTATGTCATTCTCATCCATTTCTAGGATAGTGCAATTCATGTTGATGAGATTAGGGGTGTAGGGTTCAGTATGATGGAGGGATAGAGACTCTGCTCTAATTGAAGCTTTGGTCCATATCTTGTTCTAAAAGACATATATGACCAATCAAAAGATATGTCACCACCTATTTGGGCAATGAAGTCTCGTGATAGACAAATTGTAAAATGTGGCTTGACTTCAGCAATGGATATATCTTGAGTTACAGTACAACTAGGGCATGCATGTAGGGCCATTTCCACATTCCTAAGGATCCCTACAGTCTTGAATGTACTAACATCCAACTGTAATACATCTCTAAGAATGGGCTCATATTTCATTTCCAAAACATCAGCAACACACCTAGGCATCATTGAACTACTAGCCCCTGAATCAATCATGCAATTGTTGACTAGTTTACCCCCTATAATTAGAGAAACATAAAATGGAGGGGGTCTAACCTTTTTACTTCTTTCTACCTCCTTTGATGGCTATACTAGGCTTGTGGCACTTTCCATGCTGGGTGGTTGACCCTTTGGTTCAATACTTTCCAATTCTTGTTGTAGCAACCTCTTTTGCATGGGTATAGTAGCAACAGCATCCCACATGGAAATATTCACATTTGTCCTCTTCATTTGTTCTACCACACTAAATGGCATAGTAGGTGCTTTGGTAGAAGCCTTGGGAGTTGCATTTATAGGAGGTTGAGATGGAACAACCTGAGGATCACTTACATCCTTTCTGCCATTATTTCACCTTTGCTGCTGATAGGTATTTGATTGATCATTTACTGCCTGTTCATGAGGTATATCATTTGAAGTTGAGGCATGATTGGGAGGAGGATGGGTAGCATCTTCAATAGCTCTTCTTTTGCTCCTAGTGTTGTGAGAAATGGAATCCTAGTTTACATTACAATGTTCCTCTACTTGATGAATCATAAAGGAGCAATGACCTTGCCCTTGCATATACAAGGCATCTTTAAATTGGTCCTCCTTGTATGATTGTCCTATTGCAAGCTCTTAGATGGTCAAAGCCAAATAATATTCAGCCTTCTAACACATGCAACGGGCATAGGAGTAGTTACAAGAGGGACAAAAATCCTAATCTTGGGCCATGTTGTTTTGAGGGACTATGGCCCTACTTTGGTTAAGATTTGAGGTTGAAGCATGGCTATTATACCTATTCTGATCAAAATAATTGTTCCCATGATTATGATTTGGAGGCCTACCACTATTTAGGGTTTGATATTGCAATTGATGAGCCTTACTACCTTGAGCTTGTTATCTCTCTAAAGTGACCACCTTGTTTCTCACTTTTTTCATCACAAAGAAGCTATCCTCCAGCTTCTTCTCTTGGCCCTACAATCTTTTATCTATGTTCTCTATGTTCAACATCATAGATTGAACCATCTCCTTGATTTCATCTATTCCATTTGAAGATGTGGAAGCTTGAGTGACTAGAGCAAGGGATTGTGATGTGGAAGTTGTGGGAAGATGAGCCATTGTTGGTTGGTGATTTGGAACATCAGGGAAGAAAGGCATAGGAGGTCTTGGAGCTAGTTTACCTCCATGTATTAGGATGTTTTCTAACTTTATTGCTATGTCATAAGCATTAGGCAAGGTATCTCCTCCCATAGTTTGGATTGTATTTGCAATGTCACTATTAAAAGCTCTGAGGTAATGCAAGAAGGCATTACCAGGGGTAGGCTTTATTGAAGTAGGTATTTTATCCCATGTCTTTTGAAATCTATAGTTGAAACCAGTCATACATTCATGGTGGGCTCTTTTTATAGTAGTCAACTATTCTAAAAGTGACAAATGGTCACTTTTTTCCTAAAAGTGTTTGCACAGTCCTACTCCTAATCCATCCCAATCTTCTATAGAAGCATGATCCAAACCTCTATACCATTGTAGTGCTTTTCCTTTCAAGTATGAGGCTAGAAGCCTAACTACAACATCATCTTCTGTAATACCATGGATATTGTAGATATTTGCAACTTCTTGAATGTGTTCTAATGGAGAGATAGAAGTTTCACCAGTAAATTCTGGCATAATTTTGAGTGTAGCTATTGGTATGTCATGTCTTTGGGCCAATAAAAGAGGACTTCCACCATTAAATGTGGCAAAAGAATGAGCTCTAGATTGTGCCATATAGACAAGTGATCTATTCACTTATATACCATTCATAAGCCAAAAGAGATACAGTCATGCAAGATTGCAAATATCTACAATACACCAATGAGAGGAAAATAGTTCTTGCACTTCACATCAATGGCTAAAGGAGATAAGAATGTCATACAATTTAGAGGTAAAGGAGATTTACAGTGAAATTGCAGATAAATATCAAAGAAAATAGAGAAGAGTCGACCTCAACAAAATCTACAAAAATTGCCTTTGTAGCTTAGGCATAACTAAGATGTTCTCTAATTAAGTTACTTGACAACCACTACCATTAAGTCTCTTTAGAGATCTGGAGAAAATCTGATCTAGACGCAAATTTAGATACAATGAAATTTGATATTTTGTTAAAATAGGACCTTGATAGAAATGACACCATTAAACCATTCTGACCAAGTATATGGATAAACTGGGGTGGTCGAGTTTTCTCTTGTTGTTTAGTGGGTTCAACGTTCATTCAAGAGTAGTTGGAATTGATTGTGAGGATCGAATCGTGCAAGAAAACTCAATTTCCATCATTTCTAGCTCATCAGTCAGCAAAGTCAAAAGTCAACTAAATCCTACAACCAAAATGGGCCATGTGGTCCAATAATTTCATTTCATTTTGCCACCCCATAAAGTCTCCATGCAGTTGACTACATCTTCTCAATAAACTGAGCCACCTTCCCAACTTAACCGCAATGTCACATAATTGTTAGCCTTAACTATTAATGCCTTAGCTGGGCCCATAAGGACATGTGTCCTTCAAGAACTTTCCTGCTTTGTTTAATTACCTTGCATCTTCATAATGTGGGAAAGTGTTGATCATTGATCTCCGTAAGATCAATGATCATGAAAGATCTTCATTATATTGCGTCTGTCCTTAATACTTCTGTGCCCACGAACTACTTAGCATACACCTTAGCATGACTTGGCCCCACCTGGCCTCGCCCTGTAGCTTATGAAATCAGCCTAACATCACAAAAACATGTGGTAGCAAGTTTCTTGCCTGCATTATTTAACATCCTTGCATCTTCATAATGTGGGGAAATTCCCACCGTAGATCTATGTGCATCTGACGGTGGATCTTGCTGCACAAATAGAGGATCACCTTTTCAAACCCACACGCTCTAACAAGTGCCACGATAGAGAATTCATTTACTACCTTTGAGAAGAATAGATGCATGATGTCATTATTAGGTATGTGTCTGAAAGGGGCTTGCTCGCATTAGGTAAAGGTAGTGCATTTTGAGAAAGTGGGAAAGCGCCCACCGTAGATCACGAAAGATCTGACGATGAGGGAATTGCGAAAAAGCAGAAACATTAAAGTGCACAGTCACTTAGAAACAAGGAAATACATTAAGGATTTATTTCATTTATTTTTTTATTTCCATGGCATTTTGAATACTTAAATATGGAAAGTGACCATTGGGTGAGCTCAAGTATTTGAATTCAAATTTTTGGCGGGAGACAAATATGGTTAATAGTCTAGTTGAAAAATTTAGGCTATGAATTTGAATTTCATCATAAGAAGGCCAAGATCTACAATGGTTCTAGTGAACTAATTAGAAGTGGAGATCATACTAGAGGTAATTTTTTCTATCTAGACCTATCTGATGATATATTCTTATTTGCACAATGTGATGATATATGGTTATGACATAAGAGGCTATGCCATGTGAACTTTGATAATTTGGTAAGCATTAATAAGATGGAGAAAGTAAGAGGATTACTAAGGTTGAAGAAACCTAATAATGTGATGTGTAAAAAATCCTAATTGGGAAAAATGACAAAGTCATGTTTCAAGAGAAAGATCTATACTTATTATGTTATTTTAGAGTTGGTTCATACTAACCTTGTGGACCTATTGGAGTGCAAAGCTACTATGGTGAAAAATACTTTATTCTATTTGTTTATGACTACTCTAGAATAATGACTATGATGTTCCTTATAGAAAATCTGATGCATTTCTAATATTTAAGTGGTATTTGGCTAGAGTTGAAAAGGAAATAGGTAAAAGCTTGAAATTTTTAAGATCTAATAGAGGAATCAAGAGACAAATGTTTTTACCAAGGACCCCTCCATAAAATGGTATAGTTGAAAGGAGGAATAAATCAAACATGAACTATGATAGGACATTAATGATGGAGAAAAATGTTGCACCTAGATATTGGAGAGAAGTTGTAAGTACTATAGTTTATACCTTGAACTATGTACAAGTCAAGAAAGGAACAAGTATCACACCTTTTGAGATATAGTTTTGATATGCACCTAATGTGAAATATTTCAAAGTTTTTGTAAGAAAATGTTATATGCTAAAAGATAATAGAACTAGAAAACTTGATGTAAAGAGTGAAGAAGGTATATTCTTACTATATTCCTCTAAGAAAAAACCATATAAGTATTTGAATTCTAATCGTAGTAAAGTTGTGGAAAGTGAAAATGTAAAAGTTGATGAATATGTAGAAAAGAATAAAGTTGAATGTAAGAAGGAACCTATTCAAAGATTAAAAAAATTTCACATACATTGATGAAGGAGAGTCAAGAAATTTACCTGAATCTAAAAAATAAAGCTACCAAGAATAGGGACTAGTACATGTCAATTTACAATAAAAATGTGCCAAGCATTAGGCAATTGGTGTCAAGTGTGAGGAAGAGGACACCTAATGCTAGCAAGTGATTTTTGAAAAACCAGATGAAAAAGATGAGATGAATGAAGTGTTACCTAAATCTAATCCACATGATGAGCCTAAAGAAGATGCAAGAAGACCCAAGCCTACATTAGCAAAATATGTGAGAAGACATCATGGACCTAATCAAATCATTCGAGACAAAGATTCAAGAGTTCTGACAAGAAAAAGACTCATGAGTGATAAATGCCTACTATGTGAATTTGAGCCTAAATAAGTGAAGGTTTCTTTGGATAATGAACACTAGATTCAAGAAATGAATGAATAGATTGAGCAAATAGATAAGAACAAAACTTGGTCATTGGTACCTAGACAAAAGGATGAGAATTTTATTGGTATAAAGTGGGTATTTAGAAACAAGCTAAATGAGAAAATTAAGAAAAACAGAAATAATAGTTTGTAAGGGATATGCACAAGAAGAAGGTATTGTTTATGGGGAGACATTTTATCCTATTGAAAGATTAGAAGAATGGGATACTAGAAGAAGAATGAGCTATATTTAACAATGTGAAGGATTTATTGACCCAAACAATAGTGTTACCATATGTAAGTTAAAATAATTATCGTATAGGAGTGAGGTGTTGCCTATCAGAGTTTCCTAGAGAATCAAAATGAAATTAAATAATGAAATCAAAGAGATTGTTGGATACTGAGATGAGAATCAAAATAAAACCAAGGATATATTGGAATTATAATAGGAAAGGTAAACTTTTGAGGGGGGATGAATTAGTACTTTAAACTTTGACCCATAAAAATATTCACCACACATCCATCTCATACATTCATCAAATAAACTGACATACCATATAAAGCATATACATCTAAAGTATGAAAACAAGTAAGAATTCACAAATATATGAAACCATATATGATTAACCAGAAACCCTCCAATGAGAAGGTAAAATTGGGGTGGGGATGACACCTATAAATCTTTACTATTGTAGTAATAAAGTGTATCTAATGACAGTTACAATTTTTTATCATGAACCAAGATCTACCCTATGAACGGTGTACCTCATTAAAGGCTTACAAAGACTGTTAGGTCTTACCCTATTAAAAAATTTCAGAACCCTATTAGAAGTGTGCCTTGTTAAAGGAATTCAACTCACAATTAAGTAAGCACCTTGTTAGAGGATTTCAATATAACCTATTAGGACTACTCTGTTAAGAGATTTAACTATTTCACCTATTAGAATATCTCAATAATGATCTCTTCATTAGCACTTTGTTGCTTGATGAAAGATCACCTCTAAACTAATGGATACCTAATCCTTCTTGATCAAATGTCTCTTTGTTGTTCACTATTTCATTCCTCTATTTCCTTTAACTAATTATATAATGCAATTCAAATCATAATACCTTGGTCACCATGAATGTCCTGCTTTGTGAATACAAAACTCTCCTTGATCATTCATTCATTCCCTTTCATGCTCATAAGAAGTTTAGGGTTGTGAATCTTTGATATACAACTAAGGGTTGTGAATCTTTTACACTAGTTACTTAAGAAGTTCAATACCAATTGTTGGTAGTTCTTGTGTTTTCACCTCCTCCCTTGTAGTTATTGTCATTGATTCTTGAATTTCATTTACACTAACCAATACAGGGTTGTCACATAATTTGGCCCATAGTGTAGATTGGTCAAGTGTCTTTTTCACATCTTCCTCTATTAGGGGATTGATGTTATGAATAGTAAGATCAGAAATATCCTTTACTATAATAGTTTTAGTACATAAAATTATTATCCATGGAGGGTTGACACTTGGTGCTTGTGTATCTTGTACACTCTATTCTTATTCCTACTCTTCCTTAGTTGTTTCTTGATCATCTATATTCATTTTAGTGCCTCCCTCAACTGCGCCTTCTTTATTGTCATCATCTTCATCATCTTTGACCTCAATAGGTTTTTGTTCACCTTCTTTGATTGTGGCTAGCCCATAGGTGATTTTCCATATCTATGTGGTCTTCCTTATAACATCCTCTATGTTGTTCTACAATATGTTGAATGCCCTATACTTAGGAACAAATATAACAACATATTTCTTCATCGCTTTAGATATTTGTACGTTGCTAAGTTCTAGCATAACTTGGGTGAGGGTTGTCTCTCTAATTTGCCTCTTTGTATAAAATCAATAGTGTCATTTTTGCTCAAATATTTCATATAGACTTTTAGGTATGGAGTTTAAAATCTCTAGAGGAGCCTTCTTGAAAGTATCCTATTGGAGTTCTTACTAGTAAGGAACATATTAGGTGGGCTTAAACCTAATACCAAGAAGCATAAGATAGGGACAAGCTTAAGGATGAGCTAAATCTTATATTCAACAAGGCTAAATCTTAGTTCTGGGCCAACATTAATAGAGTCATTAGGACTCACTTCACTTTAGGCTCTACAAGGCCAAGGTGAGAAAACCTTAGGGATTTATTTTGTTAATTTGGTATTCTTGTTTTTCAAAGATTGTTCCTTGCAGCAGAAATGGTTTATGTTCTTCTATGATTTGCTAATAAATTTCTTATTCATAGTAGTTAACTACAACCAAAAAGTAAATGCAAATAAGTAATGACCAGTAAGGTTAGTTTTTAGTACATAAAAAGGTAAATTGATTTGTTTGTTATGTATTTCCTTCAATTAGGTGAATTATCAATTTGTTCTTGAACTTTAAAAAGACCAATGTCTTATCCATGGATATATAGAGTCAAAATTAGTAGACTTGGACCTATTTAAGCAACTTGTAATTAAATTTGTCAATCATGAGCTTTGAATTTCATTCTTACCGTATCCTTTTTATAAACCCTAAACCCTATCGATTACAAATAGTGATTATCAGATTCTTTGAATCAGTAACAATCAATAAGAGATATACAATTTGTTTGAATTGCATTTAATTGAATGAAGCTTGTTCATTTCAATCTCAAGATTATAGATTTATAAGAAAGGATACAAAACTCAAAGACAAAGATATCTATGGAAAATCCTTCTTATATTGATTTCCTCTGAGATTGTGTACAAAACTAATAGAGACTCAGTGAATACTCAGAAATAAGCCATTGATACTCTTGGTGTTTTAAAACTATTGAATCAACAAAATGCTCAATACCAAAATGATATCACTCACACAATCTAAGGATTAGCCAATTCCTATTAAAAATTATATGTGCAAACCATTTGGACCCAACTTCAACAAAACCAAGGGTGGTTTTCTACTCTTTAGGCTTTGCAAAACTAGGGTGGGTATACCCAGGGATG
This sequence comes from Cupressus sempervirens, assembly GCA_028749045.1. Taxonomy (NCBI): domain Eukaryota; kingdom Viridiplantae; phylum Streptophyta; class Pinopsida; order Cupressales; family Cupressaceae; genus Cupressus; species Cupressus sempervirens. Next base: position 660,107,757 of record CM053784.1, read on the forward strand.
ATTCAAGACTGGGAAACATTGTATAAGAATTATTTTAGTTTCATTCTGATTCTCATATAAAATCCTCAAATACATGCATAATTCTTGACAATTTGATAAACACATCCCATATAATAGATCTAGCCAAAATTCTTCTATAGGTCTGCACGTGTTCTTAGCAATAGTGGCTAACTGAAGCTAAAACATTCAAAAAATCCTTCCTACTACTGTAGCAACCTTATCAAATTCATCAAAGCTTTTACTTAATCCATTGAACTAATAGCAGTGGTGAATAGATATACAACCTAACTAGATTGCATTCAATTGCACAAACCTTTAGTCATACAATATCAAGATGACCAAGTAACTAAAAGGAGACAAAATTCAAAAGAACTGATATGGGGACAACTCATAATTTGTATTCATTTTCTTTGAAAATTGTATACATTCGCAGTAAAATCAGAATGACCTTAGGAAAAAAACAGAGATCATTCTATGTTAATGTATTCTCAGGAACTAATAGAGATAATACATCTTAAAACTTTCTCCAAACATTGGACTGAAAACAAAATAAGTATATCACTTACGCATTAGAAAATCAGACCATTCTCTAGCCATGGAATCTCACTTATATAATGTGAGATGCAACAAGCTACACGCTAAGAGAAAATGATAGGTGTCCTTTACAAGAGATAATTACATACACCTATCATAAAATGACAAAAATTTGGGTAATAGAAGATGTCTAGATCAAACATTCCTTTTGGTGGGTCTGCTTCTATCACATCCTCTATTATTGTTCATTTGGCTACTATTTTGATCCCTCTTTGTATACAACTATCAAGCTAACCAATGTTGAAGTTTGTTCTGATGATTGCAAGTTAGTCTCCACCTATGGGTTTTCACCATCTTTATCTTGGATGGTGGGAATAACTTCTACTTTTCCCTCTTATTTGGTTGTATCAATGTCATATGGGCCTAGGTCTGTAACTAAAAGTGACTGAGCATTCTTGTCTTCTACTCCCTGTTGGCCTTGTGTAGTGATGGTGTCAATGATTTGGATCTCATCACCCTGCGCCTCATCACTATCAGTTTCTACTTCCTCAAACTATTCATTGAAAGCTATTTCTACCATCCACTTGTCAAACAGTGTGTCATCTGGCCAATTAAATTGCAAAATATCACTCTGCCTCTTGAGCAAATACTCAGCCTCATTATCAATAGTAACAAAATTTTTTTTCAAAGAATCAAATAATATTTGGGCTTTTACCAATTTCCTTAGTTGTTGTGGCCCACCACGCATGCCCTGTTTCATTGATAACTTGATTCATTCTTTAAAAAAATAAATCATCAAGCTCCTTAGCCCATTCATCTTTTCTTTTCAAATTATTATTCTTATCTAGGGCACAAGGAAACAAACTAAACTTTTGACTCTTTTACTTATCTAAGTAGCCAACTATTATTCTTTGCAAATGAATTCTCTTATGGTCAAAGTTAGTAAGATTAGAAACAATATCAAAAGCTTTCTCAATTAGATCAAAGGAGGTTTTTATAATAGAATAACATAAAAATGTCATCTCCTTCCTCCTTCTTACCCACTTATTCACAATAGGTTTCAGAGCCTCATCACTTGCTTTCATTTCATCCCAGATACTGATCACCCTAGCCAACTGATCATAAACTAGTGGCCACTCAATTTTATCCCCCAAATATGTAAGAGCCTCTTAATTTTTCCTCATATTTTAAATTCAACTCCACATCTAAGGCCCATAGTTTATTTTTTTCTTCTTCCAATTCCTCAACAGTGTAATACTTCGGCCTTTGGGGTGTATCTGGTACTTCTATGAGGGGGCTAGATTTAAAAGGTTCAATTGGGGGCCGAGGGTATGTTATTCTTGGTCTTGTGGACCTCCCCATTAGCTTGTTCTCAAGCTCAATTCTCCTCTTTACCTCTTTATTATAGGCATCCACAACCGCCTCATACTTTCTTTGCAACTCAGTCATTTCTTTTTCCTCCCTCTCTATAGTAGCCAAGGCAAATTGAGAGTAATCTACATTCATGTGGGTTGCCTGTACATGTGAGGTATCAGCAACTCCCCTCACAATGATATTCCCTATTAGTCCTGAATCATCAGGCTGTGATGGAACAGCCCTAGATCCTCTTCTTAATGACCACATGACAAGAGAATCTTCGTCATTACTAAATGAAATTCCCAATAACTCCTTTTTATTTGGATCGTGCAATCCCAAATTATTTGACACAGAATTGAAAATCAAAGCATCAGCGATGTCCCGATCATGCAATAATAAAATATTTGCAACCTTTATCATCTATCTCCCTTCTTCAGGGGTTATATTTTGGAACTCTTGAATCATTTGTTCCTTTATTTGATTTTAAATGGAGGCTTCATCCATTTCTAGATGCTCTATTTTCATATTTTTACATCTTTCCTCAAAATTGCTCATGTTTTCCTTCCAAACAAATTGGTGGAAAGACCTAGACTTTACAAAACTGCCATCAAATAAAAAATGTTGACTTGCTTGTTCCAAAATAGGATCCAATTCTCTTCCCTTGAAATTTGCTATAGTCAAGTCAAAACTTGGCATAGGAGGCTCCTGGGGGTTCCCTTCATCAATCTCTGCTTGGGTAACAAAAAATCCCCCTTGTGGTTCCTCTTCCCTTATTATCTTTCTCCTCCTAAGAGAAGGTTTATGAGGCCTTTCTTCAAAAATAGCACTAGTAGATTCAACTATCTATTTTCCTTTATCCACAATGGGCCTTTGAACCTGAATGGTAGTATATCCTGACCTCCTTTGAACAACTAGTGGGCCTACCCCTATATTAGGAGTGAAGCCCAATCTCCTCATTATTTCTCTGGCCTTATCTGTAAAAGAATCAATGAAATATTTCTTTTTCTCATTCATCACCTCCATTATTTTAGGGAATGTATTCATAGGCTTATTAGTTCTATCTATAGTAGTTACAACATTACTTAGAGGGTTGTAATCTTTGTCAAAACAATTAATGAAACTCAAAACTTTTGAACAGACTCTCTGTTTTTCTTTCTTTTTTTCTTGCTCCTGTAGAGAGTACTCATTCCTTATTACATCTTCAGGGAAATAAAATTCATGTTTAACTGGACAAATTTTGATCCTATGCCAAAGAGCCAAATGAAAGAAACCTTCTGCATCACAAAAATGAGGGTGAGATACTGCCATCTTATACTGATCCAGAAATTTGTAAAGGGAAACCCATCCTTCCTCGGTTATCACAAACTGGTGGGCTACTATGCAAGTGGAAAAAATTGATCTTGTTCCCCTTTTGTGCAAAAAGGCTTCTTCTACTCCTCCCAATTGCCACAAGATTTTAGTTACTCCTACCTTTAAGGGCACCTGGTAGGGTAGTACATGAGGTGTTCCCTTGAATCCATAAATTTTGATAACAGTTGAAACTGAATATGGGATGATATCTCCCCAATTATGTGAAACCTTAAGATTATGGGGTTTATCCATAGGCCTAACAAGGTGCATTAGTTCCTTAGGGATCCTAGGATTGTCTCTTAATATGAGGCACCTTAGTTTGGAGGTGAAGTACTTGTCAAATCTAACAAAACTAGCATTTTCTACTTCCCCAATCATATTTGCACTCCACAATTGAATTGGCAGTGCTTCCCGCTCTTGTTCTCTATTCAAAACCATTTCTTTACCAAAGTATGTAGTCCCCTTAAATAGAAACATTTGCATCAATAGGGAGTATTGGCCACAAACCTTCTCCACCTTGCCCTTAGCAATCCCAACCAATCCACTGTGAATCTCATCAGCCAGGTAAGAAGCAAAATCAAAAATTATTTCCACATCGAAAGAGGAGATTTTAGTGATCATATACATGAAACTCACAAGGATAAATTCTTCTTCACCCTCTCTAAAAACTCATTATAGGGTCCTGTATATCTCTCCCGCCCTAGCATTGAAGCATGTTTTCTTGAAAGGTTCTTTAGAGGATGATGTTATTGCTGGTAGGGTTCCAATTCTGCCAATGTGGGCCTTCAGTGCACCTTGTCTAACTATGTCCTTCTTAGACATATATTCTTTTTATAAATCTATCAAATTAATGGGTACATGATACCTAGTGAGAGGTCCAAAATGAAAAACTTCCCTAGTCTCTTCTGGATTGATGGTGATTAGAATTTCACCATCTACTCTTCTCACTACCCTAGTGGCTTGATCATAACTCTTCACCGCAGCCTTAAGGAGATCATAATCCATGAACACATTGGGAACAACTAGCTTTCCCAAGTCAAAATTCCATATATTGGCATGTGGGGCAAACAATTTCCTTTCTACAAACCATTCCTTGAACAAATTTAAACTAGTTTGCAAGGTTTGAGCATCCTGGACCCAATTACCCTTATCATAAAATCCATCTACTATCCTCAACCTAGGATTTAATGAGGTCAAATTTTTAACTTGAACTGTCTCTACAATAGACTCAAGAAGCAACTCAAGAAAATCATCATGTACATTTCTATCCAAATAATTTACTTGACCTGAAAACTCCTTCTTCGAAGGCATCTTTGATTATGCTTTATAAAATTGAAATACTTACAAAGATTACACTAGGATTACTTGAATTTTTTCCTCATTTTCCTCTATATTTCTACAAAAAATTTGCGAACAAACTGCTTCACAATCTTGCCAAACTTCAGCACAATCTTCTTCTGTAATTGCTTCTGCTAAGGAAAGGCTCAAAATTTTTGTTCGTGTAAGGTGAAACTGATAAAATTTTCTGTATTATACTCTATTTTTGCTCACATGTGAAGCTTTCATGTCTAATTAATACATAGAGTGGCACCACCTTCTATGTTTAAATCTGCGTCGTCGATCTTTAAAAATCCTACGATCATGGGATACAGAGAAAGACAACTTGGCATTCCACTTGATAAGTTGGCTAGTCAATCCAATGAAAACTACCCATGTGCACAGCTCCTTCCTTGATGGCACTTTCATCTAGACCCACTGGCTACTCAGGACACATTTCAACAAGTCACTACTTCGCTATACATAAAGAACAAGCACCTTGCCATGGCAAAGAAGCGATAGCCATTGATTCGATCTTTGATCTCTTGGATGACAAATTAATGCATTGCTTAGAAGAATAGTGGTGGGTTCTCATTTGCTACCTCACTATACATATCCTTCGAGAAACTCTTCATGGCAAGATAGTGACGGCCATTGATCTGAGATCAAATGAAAGGGTAAAGAAACTGCACAAAGTACCTTGAAAAGTGGTGGGTACCATACTCGCTATGTCGCATAGATTAAACATCGCACAACTTTTCATAGCAAGATGGTGAGGATTGTCGACTTAAGCTGATTTGATGAACGAGATCCCTTATATTCTTTATAAATGGGGCGTGGGTTTGGGGCACTAATGACATAGGAAATTTTTCATTTCTGGCACCCAACAAGATCTTACTTTTAATCCTAGTCACCCTTCCACATTTTTTGAGGTCCCACCAGCTATTCTTTTCACGGTGCCTCGCTACTTCGCTAATGGTGAGATGTTAAATTTTTTTGATGGTGAGGTAGCTAGCTCCAGTGACTTAATAAAACTCGGCACCGAAAGAATAAAAACCCATCAAATCACCATCGCCCCTACCAACTATTTCTAACAATAGCAATTATTACTCGTCATGCCATCTAGAAAAACTACAATTACCAAGAAACTTGGAGGCCACCGTGTCTTTGATTTCACAGCACCTCGCTACTTCGCTAACAGCAAGATGCTTAGTTTTTCCAATAGCGAGGTAGCGAGGCATCAGAAAGACCTTTATTATGGCACTGACTTGTAGCTGCTTCTACTAGGTCGCTTTTCCTATTTTGACAGTACTTACAAGGTGCACATGACTAAAAATTCAGCCAGAAAACAAATCCTTGACCTCCGTACCTTCATTTTACGGTCCCATTTTAAAAACTTTTTGGCACTCGCTACCTTGCTATGTATAAAAAGTGCTCAACTATTCATAGCGAGCTAGTGACAATGGTAGATCAATTCAAATCAGATGGTGAGGAACCTTAGAGGAAAGGTTACTTGAGGACATGGGAAAATTTCAAAAGAAAATAGAATATTTGCCCAAATTTTAAAAGGGCTTCGGGCCCGAAAATTACAAAAGGAATGAGACAAAGGGTTTTAACGAATTTTTTCAAAGGTTAACAAATCTGGATGACCAAAGACCATAAACCCTATTCACCATTAATGAATACAATCTAAATTTGTATATCTAGACAAAGGAATTTTATCATGCAAAAATTCAGACCAACAGTGGCTCTATCTGGGGACACTGAATTCTCTAGATTCAAATGAGGGCTCAAAATTTTTGGTGGAAGCAGACCAACCAAGTTCCCTACAAACCAACCACTACTAAGAGAACAACACACATAGGAAAACTATGCACAAGAAACTATACAAAGAAAAAAGGATGTACACATATGTACAAGAAATCCTAAACTATTTTTAATGGAGAAACAAGTATTTTAGAAAAAATACCTCTTCAAGAACTATCCATGAACTGGCAGTTTGAGAATATTATCTGATAAATCTTTAAGAATAGAGGAGTCTTCTCCCCATGAATTTATAATCAGATAAGGACCTAACTAGATAGGATCAAATTTACCATGTTTTCCTTTATCCTCCATTCTAGCATTCCACATTAAGACTAGTTCTCCATCTTCAAACTTTCTGCTTACTGTCCTTTTATCATAGAGTGTCTTAACTTGTAGTTGCAACCTTTGGTTATGGAGAGATGCTTCCTTTCTAGTTTCTACTAATCCTACAAGTTCATACAACCTTTCTTCCATGTCATCAGTAATATCTTCATCATATAACTTAATGTAATTGTAGAGTCCTACCAAGTTGTTCTGAGGCATCCTAGCCTGAATTCCATATACCAGATCAAATGGTGCCACACCAATAGCCTTTTTAATAGTCACCCTATTAGCCTATATGACTAATTGTAATCTAGAATCCCAGGCTTTCTTATTATCATCCAATGTCCTTTTTATTATTTTCAACAAACTCTTATCTATAGACTTAGCTTGTCCATTTCCTTGTGGATGATATGGGGAAGATGTTGATCTAGTGGTTCCATATTTATCACAGAATTTCTTGAATTCTTCAAACCTAAAACACATTGCATTATCTATTACAATTTTTTGAGGACAACGAAATCTGGAAATAATGTTATTTAGTAGGAAATTGTTGACAACTTTACTTGTTGCATTCCTTGTGGGGATAGCCTCCACCCACTTTGTAAAATATTCAGTAGCAACTAAGATCCAAGAATAGCTAGTGCTAGATTTGGGAGCAATTTCACTTATGAAATCCATACCCCATTGTTGAAAAGGTGCTTGGACCTCAATAGGCTTTAGTGGAGTATTACCTGAGAATTTTAGTTTTCCAGCAAATCTTTGGTAGGCATCACATTTTCTAATCATGATTTGAGCATCCTTGAAAAGAGAGGGCCACCAAAATCCAGCTCTCATCACCTTATGTGCAGTGGTCTTGGCCATATAGTGTCCTCCACAAACTCTAGCATGCTTTTCATTTAAAACTTCTTTTGCCTTTTCTTGATCAATACATTTCAATAACACTCCCTCAAAATTTCTCCTCTATAGACTACCTTTGACAATGATGTATCAGATGGCTTGCAATTTAGTATTCCTTTTTTCATTTTCTATCAAATGGGAAGGAGCTTCCATGTGTTGAAGATAATAGATAACATTTACATACCAATCACAATGGTCCATGTCACATAAGTTAGATCTGAGGTCATCAACTACCACATTTATCCAATTAGCATCCAAATTAGATTTAGCCATGAGTTTAGCCAAACCTTGACCTCTTACCAACTTAGTTATCTGTATTTCAATATTGAATTCTTGGATCCTATTGATCTATGTACACCTTCTTCCTGACACTTCTTGTTGAGAAAATATGTCTTTAACAACAGCACTAGGCACAAATGCAATGACAATAGCACCCATCAAGTAGCATCTGAAAGCCTTAACAACCTTTACTAAAGCATATGCTTGTTTTTCATTTATGTCATATTTCAATTCAGTAGGCTGCAATGACTTACTAAAAAAGGAAATGGGTTGTTCATGAATATCCTTCTTCATTTTTCTGGAACAAGACTACGGCTACAGTGTGAAAGGATGCAAAAGAAAAAATGTGCATAGGCTTTGTATAATCTAGAGTTCTCAGTACTAGAGCATTTTTTATTGCAATTTTAATATCCTGGAATGCTTGTGAGGGCTCACCATTCCAATCTATAATAGCTCCCTTCTTGAGCATCTTTGAGATAGGTCTACTAATTTCAGAAAAGTTAGTAACAAACCTTCTAAGAAAATTAACTTGGCCAAATAAAGATTGAATTCCTTTTACATTCTTTGGCTTGGGGACTTTATCAATAGCTACTACTCTCTCGAGATCTTTTTTCACACCATCTTTAGACACTATATGTCCTAGCAATCTACCTTCTGTCACCCCAAATGTACATTTCTTTGGGTTCAATGATACTCCATATTCCAAAGCTTTGATAAAAAAATTCTCCAAATGCCTACAGTGATCCTCAGCCTTCTTAGAATAAACTATAAGATCATCCTAGTATACAACCATAAATTTGTTGATATAATTAGGAAATTCCACATCCATGGCTCTTTGGAAAGTAGCTTTTGCATTAATCAAGCCAAATGGCATCCTTACATATGCATAGATTCCCCATGGGGTTGTGAAGGTTGTCTTAAATTGTTCATTTTTCTTTACCAAGACTTGATTGTACCCTGAGAAGCCATCCATCATGGACATTAGCTCAGAACTAGTTACTTACTGCAACATGGCTTCCATATTTGGTAATCCATAATTATCCTTCAAGGATGCAATGTTCAAATCCCTAAAATTCACACATAATCTTATATCTCCATTTTTCTTTCTGATAGGTACCAAATTTGAAACCCATGTGGAATGTCTAATTGGTTTGATTATCCCCCCATACCTTAATTTCATCAATTCTTCTTGCATTTTGGGAGCTAGCATAGGGTTTACTGGTCTTTGTTTCTGTCTAAAAGGTTTTACATTATCCTTTAGTGGTATGACATGTTGGAACAAATCTTCCCTATAAGCCTTAAGCTCATCATATGACCATGCAAAAACATGTCTATACTTCCTAATCAAGTCAATCAATGGTTTTCTGATTTTAGTAGGCAAATTTTGGCCACTATAAACTTTCTTGGGAGCTTCATCAGCACCAAGGTTTATCTCTTCTAATTCTTGAAGCTTAGGGTCCTTAACTCCTGGTTTGACTCTATCCTAATTATCAAAAATACTTTCCAAAACCACTAACCCCTTTGGCACCTTGTTGGTTTTCAACTGCATAATCTCCTAGCCAAAAATGGTTTCCTTACCATCTATAGTTTTAATTAAATCACTACAATCTAGTTCTTGACCATGGTATTTGTCTTCATTTAACAAAAAATTTATAATGTCTTTATCATCTTCAAAGACTTGCCAATTTTCAATATTAATAGGTACCAAAGGTCTGCTCTGTACTTCAATTTGAGAAATTCTTGCAAATGATATCTCCTTAGGTTTGATTGCTATATTTGCTAATAAATCAGCCATCTTATTCTAAGTCCTATCTCTCCATGAGATACCAAATGCATCAAAAGATTTTACCTGGTCCCAAACAACATTTCTATACTGCTTTAATCTCCTATTCTTAGATGCATAGGTTTCTTTTATCTGGGAGATAACTAGTTCAGAATCCCCTATGACATGCAATTTATCAATTTCATGATGTGTAGCAACTTTCAATCCTAGCAACAAGGCCTCATACTCTACTATGTTATTTGTGCAAGAAAACTTTAAAGTGAATGAGTATTTGAAATTATTTTTCTCAGGAGAAAAAAAAAACTACCCCTGCCCCTGAACCTTCTTTTGAACTGGCCCCATCAAAAACCATTGTCCATAATACTAGTGAGTCCATACAACACTCAATTTCATGTTCAATTACAGTAGGAAAATTTTCAACTTCTTGAATAATCAATTCAGCTTTGAATGCATTGACACCATCATCTAAGAAGCAAGTGGCATCTTTTTCAATTTCTTCCCCTAAAATGTGACTGACCCTAGGCTCTTTGTTTACCTTGACAGCTTTTTCTCCGATATGAAAAGTTGCATAAGTCAAATCACATTGTAGGCTTCCCCCCATAGCAACACTCCATTTTCTAGAGAGCAACATTCCATAATGTGGAGGAATATCCACTACAAGGACTGACATAGTCAGTTCCACCTCAGGGTATGCAACTAGTCTAAATGGTAAAGTAGTGATAGTCCCTATGACCAAAACTTCGCTAGCATCCATACCTCTACATATACCTTGCTTAGTGTCTACTTTCAAACCTAATGCTTCCATTATCTTGAAGGGCATGATGGTATTAGAGGCTCCTGAATCTATCATGCAATTTTTTAGAGTCTTTCCATTTATGATCAGACTGAGGAAAAATGGGTCAATATCTTCTATATATGCCACTGAGGAATCATCTAAAAACATTTGGGGAATCTGAGATATGATATCACTATCCTCTACTACTAATGGGGTTTTCTGGATAACACTTTGTTCTACAACACTATTGTTGTTTCCTATCCCTCCCAACCATGGTAAAGCCTTGCTTTTATGTTCTTCAATTCTAAGAAGTTTAGACAAAGGTACTTTTATAGTTATTTAAGACAACATGGATATAATATCAACAGGTTCAACAACAATGGGTTTTACAAGAATACCTAGAGTTGAAGTCTTTTGAATAGTAGGCACCATTGTTTGTTTGATAATATTAGGTCCTGATTTCTTTTCTTGCACAACTGCTTTTGTTGTTTCATTTGTTTGAAATTGAACCTTCTTTTTTGGTTCCCACTTCTTAACCTTGTTATCTTTGATCCTAGGCACATCTATATTGACCTTCTTATCTTCATCATTCATCTTATGGATAATATCTTTGATGAATACACTGGATGGCTTTCCTGCATCATTATTTACTATTCTATTTCTAAAATTGTAGTTACTATGAACATGGGAAATCATTTTTGCTGTGATTCTGTCAATCTCCTCTTTGGAGGGCATTCTTAAGCTTATATGACCTACATCAGAAGACGTGACACATACCTTATCTTCATCATAACCCTCATCATCTGAAAGCACTTGTTGATTATGTAAATGATAAGAAATTATCTGACTGGTAATATCATTTTCAATTTCTTCAGAATCAAAATCTATAAAATCATTACACATGCTTACCATATTGCAACTTATATCATCATGGCTTTTCTCTTCATTTTCTTCTTCAAGTTGCACACCTTGATCCGAGGCAAATGATTGAGCAACAACACAATAATTAGAAGAATGAGGTGATTGACATACAATGCATCATGGTACATTATCATTCATATTTACAGTGTTCCTTTGTAGGGGGTCTGGGTACCCTTACCATTAACATTTTGTGTCTCGTCAGGAACTGGCTTACCATCTTTCCACTAGGTGTTGTAACGGTAATTTTGCATTCTAGGTTGCCTATTGAAACTGTTGTTATTCACAGGGGTTTTCTCAATAACATTTGGCTTATTTAAACTAGTGGGATTCATCTTCTTTAGTAATTCGAAAACCTGGCCTATTGTAGGTTCTTCTAGCTTTTTTCCTATAGGAGTTTTATCACCCTCCCTTTTGTTATTGTTTTTGGGATTGAAAAGCTTTGGGTCATCTCTTCTACCCATTTTGCTAGATGTTTTCCTATTGTTTTCTATCTTTACTACAATTTTATAGGCATCCCTTAAAGTTTTTGGATCCTTCTCCCTCAATTGATAAGCCATTTTGCTATCAAAAGCATTAAAATATGTTGTGAGAAAAACATCCTCATTCAACCTCATAACTTAAAATAGTTTGTACATACCTTTCTAGAACCTAACATTGAAATCGAATGTGGACTCATTAGGATTTTTCTTGATTTTATTGAATTCATTTAACATGAATCCTGCATTAGTGTTGTCTCCATATTGCTCTTTAAATAATTTTTCCAGGTCACTCCAAGAGGTAATACTGTCATCAGGTAACCTTCTGAACGATTCCCTTGCATCCTCAATTAGTGAATGAAAAAATAACTTCATGACCACATCTTCATGTTCAACTTCATAATCATTTAACATATCAATGAAAATTCTCAAATTTTCTTCACCAGTAATAGCATTATTCCCAAAAAACTTAACCACTTTGTCTCTTAAATCAAATGATATGGGATGTGGAGCACCAAGAATACCAGCAAATGATATTTGTCTATACTTTTGAAGGTATACAGGTTTCTTTTGGAAACCAAGAACATTTGAGGTACTTGATATGTTAGCTTGGTTTAGAGGAGGGACTTGGGATTGTTGAGGTGGGACAATAGGGACTTGAGTATAAGTAGTGGATGATGAGGCAGGCACAGACTGAGATATTCCTTGCATTGAAACTATTGGTCCAGAGTGAGGTATAGAAGCTGAAGCTGGGAGGGATAAATTTGGCCATGAGGCTAATGTAGAATTAGTTTTAATAAATTGAATTTTTCTACTACTTGAGCTTCATTCTCCACCTTCTCAAGCTCTTTAGCAAGATCATCCTTCTCTTTTCTAGCCTTTTCGAGGTCTATATCTAACTTCAACATAGAAGGTTTTGTGGGTTTTCTTGGTTGAGATTGAGGTTCATTTATCTAGACTCCTATAGCTTTACACTTTCCTTTGTCTACAACTTTCACAATGGGTTCTACAGGATTTACTTGGATAGGTTTATAATCTTGGACTTGAGCAATAACTGGTTCTTGCTTTTAATTCAGGCCTTTTTCTTGTTCTTGAACTTTAGCTCTTAGACTATCTACATCTCCAAATACATCAGCGTGGAGAGTTGTGGTATTTTCTTCTAACTTTTTGTCCTATTTTTTCAAGGCAACCATCCTTCTTAGTAAAGCATCTCTTTCTATTATGGCATCCAAGGTGGCTTGCTCCTTCTCTTTTTCAAGACAAATGCATTTAACTTCTTCCTGAGCAACCCATTTCTTCAAAAATCGTATCTCAAATTGTACTTTTTTAGGGTTTGCAGAAGTAGCCTTTGAATCAGTAGGATCGTCCAAATCTATAAGATTGGGCTCCATGTATGGGGCTGCTCTAGGATTAAAAGAATCATCAAGTGAACTCCTAAATCCTAGCCTATGGTTCATATCTGCTATGAGATTTGGCCTTGGTGAAGCATTCCCTACTAGAGCCATATCTTTATCTTGATATGTTCTTTCATCTGGTACTGAGGTACTAAAAATGCCTCCTAAGAGTCTTGTGGTTTTAGATTTAGAACTGAGTGAAGAAGACTCTCTCCCTAATACTGGTTGATACTGGGAATTGATGGATACACTACCTCTAGGTTTCTAGGTAGGATTTGGATCTATCCTTTTCTTATTCAGGTTCTTCCTACCACCTTGGGGTAAATCAGTATACATTGGTACATCAGGATTGGCTCTCATGTAAGCTCTTGTGTTCTTTCTCTTGTCAGCCATATTCACCTTTTGTTAAAAGAAGCACTAGCTTCAAAACTTTAATTGAGTTGCCACCATATTCTTGGGAAAATACACAATGATAATTATTCCTGACTCCAAGGAAAAACACACAAATAAAAAAAGAAATATCTGACATAGATAGACCAATCACTGAGATTATAAGACTGCAACTCTTGCTTGTTAGATAAGACACTTGGATAGGTTGGATACATCAGTGCATCTCTGTGGCATTCTTGCTATTTTTTTTTAACCACAAGAAATACTTAGATAACCTGACACACACGTACACAACATAACCAAAGAAACTACAATACTTTTCACAGATGTGTTGGACAACTCCCCAGTAGAGTTGCCATTTTATTGGTGTTTTAAAACTATTGAATCAACAAAATTCTCAATACCAAAATGATCTCACTCACACAATCTAAGGATTAGCTAGTTCTTATTAACAATTCTATGTGCAAACCATTTGGACCCAACTTCAACAAAACCAAGGGTGGTTTTCTACTCTTTAGTCTCTACAAAAATAGGGTGGGTATACCCAGGGATGATTCAAGACTAGGAAACACTATATGAGAATTATTTAAGTTTCATTCTAATTCTCATCTAAAATCCTCAAATACATGCACAATTCTTGACAATTTGATAAACACATCCCATATAACAGATCTGGCCATAATTCTTCTATAGATTTGCACGTGTTCTTAGCAATAGTGGCTAACTGAAGCTAAAATATTCCATGCTAACAAGTATTGGCCAACATTGAATATCTTTAGGAAATAAAAGTAAAATTGATTGTAATTCTACATTTGAAAACCATTTATGACATATTTCTCTTCCAGCTGAACCAATTTGACCAGTGCCTAATCCATTAGGGTTCATAGTCTACTACAAATCCTTAGGAAAAACACAGAGATCATTCTATGTTAATGTATTCTCAGGAACTAATAGAGATAATACATCATAAAACTTGCTCCAAACATTCAACCAAAAACAAACTAAATATATCACTTAAGCATCAAATAATCAAACCATTCTCTAGCCTTAGAATCTTAGTTATATGATGTGAGATGCAACAAGCTACAAGCTAAGAGAAAATGACACGTGTCCTTTACAAGAGATAATTACATACACCTATCATAAAATGACCAAAATGTGGGCTACTCATCATTCCTTGGTTATCACAAATTGGTGGGCTACTATGCAAGTGGGAAAAATTGATCATGTTCCCCTTTTGTGCAAATAGGCTTCTTCTACTCCTCCCAACTGCCACAAGAATTCAGCTACTCCTACCTTTAAGGGCACCTGGTAAGGTATTACATGAGGTGTTCCCTTGAATCCATAAATTTTGATAACAATTGAAATTGAATATGGGATGATATCTCCCCAATTATGTGAAACCTTAAGACTATGGGGTTTATCCATGGGCCTAACAAGGTGCATTAGTGCCTTAGGGATCTTGGGATTGTCTCTTAATACGAGGCACCTCAGTTTGGAGGTGAAGTACCTATCAAATCTAACAAAACTAGCATTTTTTGCTTCCCCAGTCATATATGCACTCCACAATTGAACTGGCAGTGCTTCCCCCTCTTGTTCTCTGTTGAAAACCATTTCTTTACCAAAGTATGTAGCCCCCTTAAATAGAAACATGTGCATCAATAGGAAGTATTGGCCCCAAACCTTCTCCACCTTGCCCTTAGCAATCCCAACCAATCCACTGTGAATCTCATCAGCCAGGTAAGAAGACAAATCAAAAATTATTTCCACACCGAAAGAGGAGATTTGAGTGATCATATACATGAAACTCACAGGGATAAAGTCTTCTTCACCCTCTCCAAAAACTCAACATAGGGTCCTGGATATCTCTATTGCCCTAGCATTGAAGCATGTTTTCTTGAAAGGTTCTTTAGAGGATGATGTTATTGCTGGTAGGGTTCCAATTCTGCCAATTTGGGCCTTTAGTGCACCTTGTCTAACTATGTCCTTCTTAGACATATATTCTTTTTCTAAATCTGTCAAATTAATGGGCACATGATACCTAGTGAGAGGTCCCAAATGAAAACTTCCCTAATCTCTTCTGGACTGATGATGATAAAAATTTCACCATCTACTCTTCTCACTACCCTAGTGGCTTGATCATAACTCTTTGCCATGGCCTCAAGGAGATCATATTCCATGAACACACTAGGAACAACTAGCTTTCCCAGGTCAAAATTCCATATATTGGCATGTGGGGCAAACAATTTCCTTTTTGCAAACCATTTCTTGAACAAATTTAACCCATTTTGCGAGGTTTGAGCATCTTGGACCCAATTAACCTTATTATACAATCCATCTACTATCCTCAACCTAGGGTTTAATGAGGTCAACTTTTTAACTTGCACTATCTCTATAGTAAATTCAAGAAGCAATTCAAGCAAATCATCATGTACATTTCTATCCAAATAATTTACTTGACCTAAAACTCCTTCTTCGGAGGCATCTTTGATTATGCTTTAGAGAACTGAAATACTTACAAAGATTACAGTAGGATTACTTACTTGAATTTTGTCCTTGTTTTCCTCTGTATTTTTGCAGTTTTTTTGTGAACAAACTGCTTCACAATCTTGCCAAACTTCAACACGATCTTCTTCAGTAATTGCTTCTGCTCAAGAAAGGCTCAAAAGTTTTGTTCACGTAAGGTGAAATTGATAACTAATTTTGTATTATACTCTCTTTTTCTTCACATGTGAAGCTTTCATATCTAATTAATACACAAAGTGGCACCACCTTTTGCATTTAAATCTATGTCGTCGATCTTAAAAAATCCTATGATCATGGGATACGGAGAAAGACAACTTGGCATTCCCCTTGACAAGTTGGCCAGTCAATCCAATGAAAACTGCCCACATACATAGCTCCTTCCTTGATGACACTTTCATCTAGACCCAGTGGCTACTCAGGACACATGTCAGTAGGTCACTACTTGACTATACATAAGGAATGAGCACCTTGCCATAGCAAAGCAGCGATAGCCATTGATTCGATCTTGATCTTGTGGATGACAAATCACTGCAATGCTTAGAAGAATAGTGGTGGGGGCTCATTCACTACCTCGCTATACATATCCTTTGAGAACCTCTTCATGGTGAGATAGCGATGGCCATTGATCTAAGATCAAATCAAAGGGTAAAGAAACTGCATAAAGTACCCTGAAAAGAGGTGGGTCCCATACTCGCTATCTTGCATAGATTAAACATTGTGCAACTTTTCATAGCGAGATGGTGAGGATCGTCAATTTAATTTGATCTGAAAAACGGGATCCCTTATATGCTCTATGAATGGGGTGTGGGTCTAGGGCACTAATGATGTAGGAAATTTTTGCACTACTGGCACCCAACAAGATCTTACTTTTAATCCTAGTCACCCTTCCACATTGCTTGAGGTCCCACTAGCTATTCTTTTCATGGTGCCTTGCTACTTTGCTAATGGCGAGATGTCAAATTTTTTTGATAGCGAGGTAGCGAGCTCTAATGACTTTAATAAAAGTTGGTGCCAGAAGAATAAAAACCCATCAAATCACCATCGTCCCTACTAACTACTTCTAACAATAGCATTTGTTACTCGTCATGCCACCTAGACAGACTAGTATTACCAAGAAACTTGGAGGCCACCATGTCTTTGATTTCATGCCACCTTGCTACTTCGCTGATGGCAAGATGCTTAGTTTTTCCTATAGCGAGGTAGCAAGGCATCGGAAAGACCTTTATTCTGGTGCCGACTTCTGGCTGCTTTTACTAGGTCCATTTTCCTATTCTGACAGTACTTACAAGGTGCATGTGACTGAAAATTCAGCTAGAAAACAAATCCCTGACCATTGTACCTTCATTTTATGGTCCTATTTTAAAAACTTTTTGGTACTCATTACCTCGCTATGTATAAAAACTGCTCAGCTCTTCATAGCGAGGTAGCGACAACTATAGATCAATTCAAATCAGATGGTGAGGAACCTGAGAGGAAAGGTTACTTGAGGGTGTGGGAAAATTTCAAAAGAAAATAGAATATTTGACCAATTTTTAAAAGGGTTTTGCACCAGAAAATTAAAAAAGGAATGAGACAAAGGGTTTTAACAAAAAAATTCAAAGGTTAACAAATCTGGATGACCAAAGACCATAAATCCTATTCACCATTAATGGATATAATCTAAATTTTTATACCTAGACAAAGGAATTTTATCATGCAAAAATTCAAACCAACGGATACTAAATATTTACTGTATGTATTCAAGTATCCAAGAAATGATTACATTCACCAGATTATAGAAAATAATGGACGGGACTATAAAAAGACATAAGAATAATAAAAATCTACAGATAGTCGACCTCAACTCCACATCATAGAAATCCATTTATAGGATCGCAACAAGCTACAGATGGGAGGAGGACACATGTATAAATGAGAATGGATACAAAAGGTGGCATGATAGGAACAAGAGATATACAAAAGAATTCTTTAGATGTTCAATCAGAAAAAGGCGAAGTAATTAAGAAAGACAACAAGTGAAAATTTATGTCACACTCTTTGACTTTAATCGCATTTGTCTTTTTCTATTCTTAGTGAGCAATATCTTAGCTACTTCTTACTGGTAGGGCCTTGATCTCTCCCACCGCTTCCCAAACATAAATCTCACTTTTTATGGGCCACTCCATAGTTTTTACCTCTTCTAAATCCTGAGTGGCATTAGTGCACCTAGCATCCAATGTAGATTTAGATTCAAGAAAAAAATTGTTCAAGTCTACTCTTGCCTTAAAAATGGAATCAATTAATTTATTATATGGGATCTCAAAAGTATCTACAAAAATTGCCACTGTGTCTTCTTGAGTAATAATGGCACCAAAAGAATTAGACTATTCCTACCAATCTATCACTATATTAGTGACATCCAAAACTGATGGCATATAGGGTTGTATTTCCTGAGATAAAACTTTCAATTTTCCTTGTATAGCCTATAGTCTACCAGTGAAGAAACTAATCAATTCCCTAACTATATCCAAGCCCTCCCTCACTAGGATTATTTTGTTAGGAAAATCTGGCTTCTTAGCCATTAGTACAATGAGCCTCTCAAAGAATTGTATGTATGGCCCCAATAGGTTAAATGTAGGTGATAGCTATATAAGTGTCTCATTGAAAAATTGCTCAACACTTTATAAAGAAACATAAAAATTGTGAGCCCATTGTGACATGTTCTTCAAAGATTCAACCATGTGGCTCAACAAGCTCTTAAGGATAGTTGTCCTCACCTTATCTACTTGCTGAGTACAAATAAACATTGATCTTTGCATTAATTTTCAGCATTCTTGGAACACAATATCAATTGATTCAATCACCTTAGGGGAGCAATGCCATTACTATCCAGTGATGCACTTGATTCTACTATATTCAAATCCCATTGGTTGTGAAGCTTATTGTCATTTCTAGCTTAGAAAAGTGACTAGCACATTTCATGTCAAAATAGGGACTACGATCTTACGATCATTGCTGAAGAAATTGACTCTCTGTAATATCTTATAGCTAATGAAATAGTTTTTGACGTTACAAAACTCTTTGAAAAACCCTTATTGGACAGTCAGAAGTCATGATAAAACCCTTTATGATCTTACAATTCCTTACTTGTTGTGGCATCGGTGCTGACTTTTTCTTCCTCTACAATCTTATAGAAAATAGCTTATGTTCAAATGCCATAACATCTTACCTTAACCTATTTCACCTTAAAATTTTACAATCATGGTCATCTTTGTTACTTTGTAACATCTTCGGTTACCCTTCAAGCTCTAATGATACTATGAGAAATTGTTAACCCTCTCTATCATACCATCATGGGACTCACCTTTTTCATTTATGATCTTATGATCATGGCATATTTGTAACATTGGAGCACATTATCCATTACCATGAGATCTTATGATAAATTATCTATCGTAAGATCGGATATCACCATATGCCACACAAAAATTAGTATAAAACTCTTTTCTGGTCCCAATGACCCAACTAAGCATCCACTTGGTGTATGCTTCATAATTTAATCAATAAAAAATGGACACCTATCACCTGTCTAATAGTTCATTGTTACTTTTTCTTGTCTTCTATCACCATATGATCTTACGATCATAGGTATCCCATAGCGTCGTAGCATCCTAATATTTCCTTCATGATCTTACAATACCCATAGCTTTGTAACATCGCAACACCTTATTTCTCTGTGTCCAATGTCCTACTCAGCTTCCTTGTTGTAATGTCATAGAAGATGAATTGAAAACTATTCAACTTGACATAAAATCATACGATACAAAGGGAATCATAAGATGAGGGAGCTAAAAAATCTTCAACACAATCCTCCACTAACCCTTTGGTCATAACATCATAAAAGATGATGTAAAAGATAAGTAAACTCATACTAAGTTATAAAACCTATGGTTACGGCTTAAAATCTGATTTCTATATGGATTTCTTGTAATATAGGATGAAATCAAAACCCTAAGGCACCAAATTTTACACTTGGGGTAGAAAATTGAAAAATAATCAGATTAGGGCAAAAACATGTTAGGGTTTAGCTCTGTAGATGAAAAAAAAAATATAAACCCTAAACTTAGAATAGTCCTTTTAGAACATTTTCACCATAGATTTTGCAAAATTTAAACTCAATGAAAAATAAGGGCTATCAGTGGCTCTATCTGGGGATGATGGATACCATGTATCCATGCAAGAATTTAGAATTTCTAGGTTAAGCAAACCACATACATAATAGCCTAAGACTATAAAACAAAATATACATATATACAGGGGTTATAAACAAATGTATAGGTAACTACAAATTTGTACAGAAAACTAAACCTATCTACTATTCATGGAAGAAAAATACCTTCAATAGAATTATTTCTTCAAGAATTGTCCATGAACTAGCAATTCCAAAATCTTCATCCCAAGTTGAATCAACCAAATAACAACCTAGCTAGATGGGATCAAATTTCCCATGTTTACCTTTATCTTCTAGTCTTGCATTCCACATTAGGACAAGATCATCTAATTAAAATTTTATAATGACTACTTTCTTATCATGTAGATATTTTGTTTGAGTTTGTAATCTCATATTTCTAGTAGAGGCCTCCCTTCTTGTCTTAGTTAATCCAACTAACTCATCCATTATTTCATGCATATCATACATCTGAATATAGTTGTACAAACCCATCATATTGTTTTGAGGCATTTTGGCTTGAATTCCATATACAAGGTTAAAAGGTGATACACCTATTGCCTTTTTTACTATCACTCTATCATCCCAGATGACCAACAACAATTTAGAGTCCCAAGCCTTCTTGTTATTATCTAGGGTCCTCTTTATGACCTTCAACAAGCTCTTATTTGTAGATTCATCTTGTGCATTGTCCTATGGATGATAAGACAATGAAACTGACCTAGTAATGCCATACTTATCATAGAAATTAATAAATTCCTTGGATCTAAAGCATATAGCATTATCAATTACTATTCTTTTAGGACATCCAAACCTTGTGATGATATTATTGAATAGGAAATTCTTTGCCACTTTACTAGTATAATTTCTAGTAGGGATTACCTCTACCCATTTTATGAAGTAATCAGTTACAACTAGTATCCATGAGTAACCACTACTATAACTAGGTGAAATTTCACCTATAAAATCTATCCCCCATTGCTAAAAAGGTGCCTAGGTCTCAAATAATTTTAAAGGTGTATTCCCAAACAAAATTAATTTTCCTGCAAACCTCTGGCAAGGATCACATTTCCTAACTAGGGCTTGGGCATCCCTAAATAAGTTAGGCTACCAAAAGCCTACTCTCATAATCTTGTGGGTAGTAGTTTTTTTCCATGTAATGCCCACCACATACCCCTAAGTGCATATCACTCAATACCTCTTTTAATTTTTGTTGATCAATGTACTTCAATAGTATTCCTTCAAAATTTCTCCACCATATATCTCTATTTATAATAATGTATCTGACTACATGTAGTTTTATAGTCCTCATTTCATTATCCGATAGATGGGATGGAGACTGCATATGCAATAAATAGTATATCACATCGTTGTACCAATCACATTGATCCATATCACAAGTACTAGTGTTGAGGTTAATATGATCTTCAAGATTTATCTTATTTGCATCTAAATTTTTTTCTGCCATGAGCTTAGCTAATCCTTGGCCTATCACCAAGTTGGTAATCTAGATATCTATGTTAAACTATTGGATTTTGTTGATCCATCTGCATCTTCTACTAGACACCTCTTGCTAAGGGAAAATATCCTTCACTGTTGTAGCAGGCACAAAATCAATAACAATAGCACCTACTAGGTAACACCTAAAGCCCTTAATAGCTTTGACTAAAGCATATGCCTACTTCTCATTTATTTCATACTTAAGTTTTGCAAGCTACAAAGATTTATTGTAGAATGCTAAACGTTGTTCATAACCATCTTCATTTTTCTGAAGTAAAATTAATACAATAGTATGAGAAGATGCAAAAGAGAAAATATGCATAGGTTTTTCATAATTGTGGGTTCCAAGGACTGGAGTATTCTTTATGGCATTTTTAATTTCTTGGAAAGCAACATTACGCTCACCTTCCCAATTGATAATTGCTCCTTTTTTGAGCATTTTTTAAATTGGCCTTCTAACCTTAGCAAACTTAGTCAAAAATATCCTTAGGAAATTAACCTACCCAAAGAAAGATTGTATACCTTTGACATTTTTTGGTCTTGGCACTTTATCAACCATTGTCACCCTTTCAGGTTCAATCTTTAACCCATCCTTTGAAACTATATGCCCCAGAAGCTTCCCTTCTATTACTCCAAAAGTACATTTTCTAGGGTTTAAGGAAACATGTATTCCAAAGCCTTAATAAAAATGTTTTAAAGATGCTTGCAATGGTCTTCAACTTTCTTTGAATAGGAAGTCAATTCATCTTGATATACCAACATGAATTTGTTAATATATTCTTTGAAAGTTACATCCATGACCCTCTGAAAAGTTGCTTCTGTATTTATGAGACCAAAAGGCATTCTCACATACACATAAGTTTCCTAGTGAGTACTGAAGGTTATCTTGAAATATTATTTTTCATCAACAAGAACCTTGTTGTATCTTGAGAAACCATCTATCATAGACATTAAGTTTGAACCAATCACTTGTTGTAGCATAGCCTCAATGTTAGGCAACCCATAATTATCTTTTAAAGATGCAATGTTTCAATTTCTAAAGTCAACACAAAGCCTAATGTCACCATTCTTTCTTTTGATAGGTACCAATTTAGACACCCATGAAGAATGCCTAATTGGCCTAATGATCCCTCTATCCCTAAGCATCAACAGTTCTTCTTGCATCTTGGGAGCTAAAGTGGGATTCATTGGCCTCTACTTTTGTCTAAAAGAGGTATTACCTGCTAGAAAAAATCTTTCCTATAGGCCTTAAGGTCATCATAAGACCATGCAAAAATATGTCTAAATTTTATTAACAAACCTATTAAAGATTTCCTAATCTCAGGGGATAAGATCTTACCAATGTATACTTTCTTTGTGGATTCTGTAGTGCCAAGATTTATTTCTTCCAATTCCTGCAGTTTCTTGTCTTTTGCATTTGAATATACTTGGTCCTCATTATCAAAAACATTTTCCAAAATAAATAGTCCTTTGGGCCCCTTTTTGGTCTTGAGCTGCAGGATCTCTTGGTCTAAAATCTTCTCTTTTGCATCTATTGTTTCTATCCAAGCACTGAGGTCAAGCTCTTGTCCATGGTACTTATCCTCATTAATGAGGAAATTTAAGATATCTTTTTCATCTTCAAAAACTTGCCAACTCTCCACATTATCTGGAATTGAAGGCCTATTTTGCATTTTAATAGTAGAAAAACCAGCAAATGATGTCATCTGGCTTACATTTGCTAATAAGTCAGCCATTCTATAGTTACTTTTGTCCTTGCACATTATTCTAAAAGCATCAAATGACTCAATCATATACCATACAACATTCCTATATTGTTTTAATCTTTTATATTTTGAAACATACACTCCTCTAACCTAAGAGATAATTAAGTTTTTGTCACCAATGACATGCATTTTCTTGATTTCATGGCTCACTACTACCTTCAACCCTAGTGACAAAGCCTCATATTATGCAACATTATTGGTACATGCAAAGTTAAGGGAAAAAGAGTACATAAATGTATTTTTATCTAGGAAGATAAAAGCTATCCCAGCTCTTGAACCTTCCTTTGAGCTTGCTCAATCAAAGTACATGTTCCACAACTTTGGTGAGTCCATACAATAAGTGACTTCCTATCCAATTAGTGTAGGAAACTTCTCAACCTCTTGGATAATCAATTCAAATCTAAATGCATTCACCTTTGTGTCTAAGAAACAAGTTGTATCCTTGTCAATATTTTCCTCAAAAATGTAAGTTACCCTTGGTTCCCTATTTATCTTAATAGCCTTTTCCCCTACTTGGAAAGTATCATATGAAAAATAATACTACAAACTACCTCCCATCCCAACACTCTACTTCCTAGAGAGCAACATCCCATAGTGGGGAGGAATATCTACTACGAGGACTAACATAGTTAGTTCTTCATCAGGGTATACATCAAGTTTGAAAGGTAAAGCATTGATAGTACCTATGACAGGTACTTCTCTGGCATCCACTACCCTACACCTACCTTTCTTGGTGTCTACTCCTAAACCAAGGGCCTCCATAACCTTAAAAAGCATTATATTATTTGAGGCACTAGAGTCAATCATACAGTTCTTTAAAGTTCTACCCTTTATGATCAAGCTAAGGAAAAAAGGGTCACTATCCTACAAGTATACAATTGATGAATTATCCAAATACATTTGGGGTATTTGGGACATGACTCCATTATCCTCCTTTTCTTTTGTTAAGATTGGGAGCTATTGTATAACTGTTGGTTCTTGTGTAACAAGATTATTATCTTTTATTTCCCCTAACAAAAGGAGAGCCTTGTTCTTGTGTTCTTTTATCCTAAAAATTTATAATAAAGGAACTTTGATAGTAATTTGTTATAACATTGAAATCATGTCAACTGGATCAGAATTGGCAAGCTTAATAGAAAAATCTATGGATACAAGATTTTGGACAACAGATGACTCCTTTTTCTTAATAGTATTAGAGTCTGATCTATTCTCTTGTGCATTTCGCTTGGTGGTTTCAATACCTTGAAAATGTACTTTCTTTTTAGGCTCCCACTTCTTATTTTTGTTTTCCTTGATCTTAGAAGTCTCAGGAGTGTCCTTTTTATTTTCATTAGTAACCTTTGTAGTAGTGTCCTTGATAAAGATACCAGTTGGCTTTATTGGAGTATCATTGATAGTTTTGTTCCTTAAATTGTATGTACTATGGGCTTGAGCCACCATCTCTGAAGTAATCTTGTCAATCTCTTCATTAGAAGGCTTTCTTAGATTTATGTTATCCATCACTGCCAATGTATTGCATATAGTGCTTTCATCCCAATCTTTACTATCATATAGTACCTATTGATGATGCATGTTATGTATACTTCTTTGGTCTACAATGTCATATTCAGATTCCTCAATGTTATATTCTCCATCATTGTCATAAAGGTGGGTCATATTACATGTCACATCCTCTTGATTTTCTTCTTCACCTTCCACGTCATTGTGTACCTGTTGATTTACAACAAAAGATTGAACTAAAACATAGTAGTCAAGGGAACGGGGGGATTGACAAATAATATGCCAAGGGATCTCTTCTGCCATGTTCACAAAACTCCTTCTTAAAGGATCTGGTGTTCCTTTATCCTTGTTCCCTTGAGTGGGATTGGGGACTGGCTTACCTTCCTTCCATTGAGTGGTATAAGGATAGTTCTACATCCTAGGTTGCCTATTAAAATTAAAATTAAAAGGATTCTTCTCTTTAATATTTGGCTTGTTTGCTTGGTAAGTTGGAGGGGTCAATTTCTTCAACAAGTTTAAAACTTGCCCCATTGTATCCTCTTCAAGCTTCTTTCCTACAATAGGCTTTTTTCCATCATTTTATTATTTCTTGGATTGAATAACTTGGGGTCATCCCTTTTCCCAAGCTTACCAGCAACTCTTCTGTTATTTTCAATGTTTACAACCATTGTATAAGCATCCCTCAATGTTTTAGGATCTTTGTCCCTGAGATCATAGGCCATCTTACTATCAAAAGCATTGAAATAAGTAGTAAGAAAAACATCCTCATTTAACCTCATCACTTGGAACAACTTGTACATTCCCTTTTAAAATTTGACATTCAAATCAAAGGTTGATTCATTAGGATTCTTCTTAATATTGTTGAAATCATTTAGCATAAAACTGGCATTGGTCTTATCACCATATTTCTCTTTGAATAATTCCTCCAAATCATTCCATGACTTGATGTTATAATTTGGAAATCTCCTAAACCAATCCCTAGCATCCTCAGTTAGTGAATGGACAAAGAGTTTCATCACTACAGCTTCATTTTCCACCTTGTAATCATTTAACATATCAACAAAATTCCCGAGCTACTCGTTACTAGTAATGGCATTGATTCTATCAAACTTTATGACCTTGTCTCTAAGATCATTTGATATGGGATGGGGAAAACCTGGGATACCTAAGAGGGACATCTATCTTTATTTCTCCATATAGATGGGTCTCCTTTTCGAAACTGCAGCACTTGAGGTGGTTGCTTCAGTAGGTTGTCTTTGGATAGGAATCTAAGTTTGTTGGGTTTGTTGAGCAAGATGGATTTGGGAAGTTGTAGTATTTTTTGAAAGAGGGGCTATTTGTAAAGAGTTTTGGCCTATTATCAGAGGACTAGTACTAAGGATAATGGGGACAAATTGTAAGGATTGGCTTGGCCAATAGGTTAGGGTAGAGATAGATTTAATAAATTAGATCTTTCTCCTAGTTTTAGCTACTTGAGCTTCATTCTCCACTTTCTCTAGTTCCTTTGCTAGATCTTCTTTATCCTTTTTGGCCTTTTCTAATTCTAGATCAAGTTTTGACATGACAAGGCATGTGGGCTTACTAGGGACATAGGGCTCATTGATTTAAATTCTAATGATCTTTTGCTTTCCCTTATCAAAGTCTTTCCCATTCAAATCTACAATTATAGTTTCCAAAGGTTTATAAGGCTGAATTTGTGCAAAATAGGGGCCTCCTTCTCTTCAAGAAGGCACTCCTACTCTTGAACATTAGATTTTAAGACCTTCATATATCCAAAAATGTCAGCATGCAACTTGGAAGATCTCTCCTCCAATCTATTGTTGTATTCTTGTAGGGAAGCCATTCTCCTAAGTAAGTTATCTCTTTCAATAATGGTGTTCAAAATGATTTTTTCCTTTTCCTTTTCCAAATGAATGTGTTTGGCTTCCTCTTCTACAATTCTCCTCCTAAGAAAGATAAGTTCCAGATATAGCTCCTCGTGGTATGTAGTAGTGGCCTCAGAATTAACTGGATCATCTAGATCTATAAGGTTTGCTACATATGGTTCTGGTCTAGGACTAAATCTAACATCCAAATTCTCCCAAAAACCTCAACTATGGTTCATTTCATTTACTATGTTTGGTCTATAAGGAATGTCCCCCATAGGAGACATATTTTTATCATGGGAAACTCTTTGCTCCCTAAATGGAGTTGTGAATGCCTCCCCCAATAAGGTTGCCTTATATGACTTGGTACTTTTGGAAGATGACTCTTTCTCTACCACAGGGTGGTATAGTGATTGAGCTAACATATTACCTCTTGGAATCCATGTAGGATTAGATTTGGCTTTCTTCTTGTTTTGGTTCTTTCTTCCCCTAGGGGGTAACTCAGTATATAATGGCATTTCAAGGTCATCCTTTATAAAGGCATTTGTATTTTTCGTCTTCTCAGCAATTTATTTGGGATTTTCCTAAAATTTGAAAACACTAGCTACAAAACCTTAGACTTGAGTCACAACCCTATGAAGGGAAAATAATAGAATCAATCTTGAGAATGAAAAATACAATGAAGATTTATAACAATAATTCTAGCATAATGTTAGATTGAAAACCTTAACTCTACACCAAGCAATTGACTAGAAAAATTTACCATAGATACCTCAATGTTGGTGCAAAGTAGTCCCCAATAGAGTTGTCATTTTGTTAGAGTTCTTATTGGTAAGGAACATATAAGGTGAGCTTAAACCTAATACTAAGGACCATAAGATAGGGACAAGCCTAAGGATCAGCTAAATCCTATATTCAGCAAGGTTGAATCTTAGTTCTAGGCCAACATTAATAGAGTCATCAAGACTCACTTTACTTTAGGCTCTGCAAGGACAAGGCAAGCTAACCTTAGGGATTTATCTTGTTAATTCAATATTCTTTTTCTTGGAGTAGAAATGGTCTACTTTCTTCTATGATTTGTTGATAAATTTTCTATTCATAGTAGCTAAGTACAACCAAAAATTAAATGCAAATAAGCAATGACCAGAACTTTTAGTTCTTAGTACATAAAAAGGTAAATTGATTTGTTTGTTATGCATTTCCTACAATTAGGTGAATTATCAACTCATTCTTGAACTTTAAAATGACCAGTGTCTTATACATGGATATATAGAGTCAAAATATGTAGACTTGGACCTATTTAATCAACTTGTAATTAAATTTTTCAATAGTGAGATCTAAATTTCATTCTTACCATATCCTTTTAAAAAACCCTAAACCCTATCGATTACTGAGAGCGATTATCAGATTCTTTGAATCAGCAGCAATTAGTAAGAGATATACAATTTGTGTGAATTGTATTTAACGGAATGAAACTTGTTCATTACAATATCAAGATTATAGACATATAAGAAAGGAGGCAAAACTCAAAGACAAAGATATATATGGAAAATCCTTCTTATATTGATCTCTTCTAAAATTTCTTACAAACGGAGACTCGATGAATACTCAAAAATAAGTCATTGTTACTAAATGTTCATTGTATGTATTGAAGTATCCAAGAAACAATTACATTCACCAAATTACAGAAAATAATTGACAGAACTATAAAAATACATAAGAATAATAAAAATTTATAGAT
The DNA here is from genome assembly GCA_028749045.1 of Cupressus sempervirens. Lineage (NCBI taxonomy): Eukaryota > Viridiplantae > Streptophyta > Pinopsida > Cupressales > Cupressaceae > Cupressus > Cupressus sempervirens. The sequence goes on from CM053784.1 coordinate 660,136,464, forward strand.
AGTCAACCTCAACTTGACATCTTGGAAATCCATTTATATTATTCCAACAAGCTACAAATAGGAGGACACATGTCTAAATGAGAATGGATACAAATAGTGGCAAGATAGGAACAAGAGATATACAAAAAGATTCTTCGGATGTTCGATTAGAAAAAGGTGAAGTAGTTGAAAAAATCAGCAAGTGAAAATTTACGGCATGCTCTTTGACTTTACTCCCCTTTGTCTTTTTCTGTTCTTAGCAAATAATATCTTAGCTACTTCCTGCTAGGAGGGCCTTGATCTCTCCCACCACTTCCCAAAGATAAATCTCTCTTTTTGTGGGCTACTCCATAGTTTTTACCTCTTCTAAGTCCTGAGTGGCCTTAGTCCACCTAGCATCCAATGTAGCTTTAGATTAAAAAAAAAACTTGTTCAAGTCTACTTCTACCTTAAAAAGGGAATCAATTAATTTATTAAATGGGACATCAAAAGTATCTTCAAAAATTTTCACTGTGTCTTCTTGAGTAATAATGGCACCAAAGGAATTAGAAAATTCCTGCCAATCTATTACTATATTAGTGGCATCCAAAATTGATGGTATAGAGAGCTATATTTTTTGAGATAAAACTTTCAATTTTCCTTGTATAACCTATTATATACCAGTGAAGAAAGCAATCAATTCCTTGAGTATATCCAAGACTTCCTTCACTAAGATTATTTTGTTAGGTAAATCAAGCTTTTTAGCCATTAGTACAATGAGCCTCTCCAGGAATTGTGTGTATGGCCCCCATGGATTAAATGTTGGTGATAGCTATGTAAGTGCCTCATTGCAAAATTGCTTAGCACTATGTAAAGAAGCATAAAAATTGTGAGCTAGTTGTGACATGTTCTTCAATGTTTCAACCCTATGGGTCAACAAGCTCTTAAGGATAGTTGTCCTCACCTCATCTCCTTACTGAGTAGATGGAGCATCAATGCTCATTCTCCTTGGTTTTGATGTATCCTATTCCCCCAAATTATTTTTTTGTGTTGGGGCTTTAGTTGTATTCATGGTTGGTTGCCATTGATCTTCTTGTTTAGGCCCCTATTCTGTAGCAACTACCTTCTCTACCTGTGTGAGTTGCTTTCTAAGAGATGCAATGTCATTCTCAAGTGCTTGGACTTAGCCTCAAGCTCTAAAATCCTTTATTTGTACACATGGCTCTTTCTAATCTTATCTTCATAGATATTTCTTACATTAATGTAATTGTGTATGGATATAGAAAGTCTAGTGTCCATCTCCTCTACCTTGGCTTCATTCATAAATGAGAAAAAAATCATGGCTTTAGAAATATTTGTGCTAGAGGTGCCCTCTAGAGTCCATACAATCATATTACCTTATTTAGTGCTATGTACATCCATTAATTTTGTCTTATTTTATGATGGTGTGATACTCCAAACTACCAGAGATTTAGTATCAATGTTAAAACCAATTCCTCTCTGTAATCCATCACCACCAAATGCTTGATATGAAATGGAATTTTCTTGCATTCTTACTTGATGAAGCATAAAATATTTTTCTAGATCCCATCCAAGCACTAATAACATGCCACTCCTCTATATAAGATCCCTTGCCTCCTCTATAGTCATGACTTCACTCTCAGGATCATATCTGCTTGTAGCTTTCCACCAGTTCTAGTTTTTGCTCATCTGATCCTTTTAGCTTCATTTTTAATACTAGCTCACTCTATTTAATCTTGTATAGAAAGCTCTTGAATTTAGTAGATTTGATGAATTCATCATCTTCTAGGAACTATTGGGCTTGGATGATTCTATCATTAAGCCTTGCTACTACTAATTTCATGTTAGTGAGTGTACTCTCATCTGCATTAACCCTATCTTAGAGGTAGCTTTTCCTTTGAAAATACTGACTATTGCTAGGTAAGATCTGCAATGTCCTCTATTTCACCTCTACATGGATATGGACAATCTTCTATCTCTTATTTCCCTTTGTGACCCATGATGCTTCAGGGACATCATCTTCTTCTACCTCAAGGGTCATATCAGGTTTAGGGTTGTCTAGGCATGTCCTATCTTCCTCTCCCATTGTTCCTTCAAGAACCTTAGCCATAATCTTAGTATGGTTAGTGGCCATCTTCCTGATCCTCTAAGGATAGGGAATATCAATATAAAATCCCATAAATTGGGGATCTACTCTCTTTATTTCTCTTTCCACCCTTACAACATCATCTAGGTTTGCTAGCCTGTTAGCTACCTCACCCTCTACAACTATGTTTGGAATAAAATCTTGATGGGGTAATTCCTTGGTGCTAGGAAATACATAATTTCTCATCTCCTTAAGGGTAATTTTCATCCAGCTTTTAGGGTCATACATTCTATAGGGACCAGTTGAAAAATTATAATGATGGAGGAAGGTATGGATCTAATCTAGGGCCTCTTTTCCAATTGTAAAATCACCCACCCTAAAACACCTACACAAGAAAGTGCTCTTATACACTTTGGGTCCTAGATAATCCTTATTGACCATGAACAATTTCCATATGAATTTAATTATACCCAATCTAGGAGGGATAAACTTTGGTAGTATGTGGGGTGGTTGAGGACAACCATAGACTCTCATTAGAGAAAAAGTTGGAAATAAGAAAATGTCCCCTAGTTATGGTCTAATATTTTTCAGTTAGGAAGTAGGGTTGGTCTCAAAAGGCCTTTTAAAATCTCAGGTGCCCTAGAGTAATCTGGATCTAACATTCTCATTATCACAACACTAAAATTATTAAAGAGTGAAACAAGATTAGAAAAATGATAATTGCTATCCCATACCTATGTCCACAACTAAACTGGTAGGTCTCCATTTGCATTAAAAGTATGGTCAATGAAATCAGAACTTACATACCTACATTCTTGTAGAGGATCAGGTTCATCAGTAGTGAATAATGATAGAACTTGAAATCCTTTAGTTCTCCACTCTGAGCCCAGGAAATATTTTCTTTCATCACCTCGAGAATTTATTTAACATAATCATACTCCCATCCATGGTAAGATCATTGCACATCCCTAGAAATTATAAATTCAACTCCATAGACCATGTTAGTTCCATCTTTGCCAACCACCTTATGGACAACATATACACTCTTCACAAAATAAATTTTAAACTTGTCCAGAGGCATCATTTTTTCTACCATTTTAGGGTAATCAGCCACATTCTTCAAATCCATGGGAATATGTTATATCATACATTTCCCAATGTAGGCCTTGGTATTTGCCTCAAATTTCCTCTACAAATCCTTTAAATCCATAGGCTTGCCCATAGCTCCATCCAGTCCAAAAGCCTCAATGAATGATTCATGATCAAGCGTACACATATTAGTTCCATCTTTCTTATGGAAGGATTTGGTGGCTAGATTCTATCAATGAAATAAGGCCTTCATCAAGTCCACATCCACAAAAACCACTTGAATTATCAATTTTGCCAAATTCTTCTTCCATGGACTACACATAGGAATCTTTTTTTCTTTGTTATAGTAGAAATACTTAAAAAGTTTAGAACAAGTAACACTAGGACACACAACATCTCTGCAAAGAGCATACGGATCAACAAAGGCATGGTCATCTCTAGCATTGAGATTGGAAGAACTAGAGAAAAGTTTAATCCATTCTTCAACAAACCTATTAGGTTTCTTTTGTCTTGTTTTTCCTCCTTTAGAAGTTGAAGGCCCTTCAATTCCCATATCTAATGCTTGAATCTCTTCTACCTCTTTATCAGACATCTTTACAATATGTTAGCAAACAAGGTATGGAATCTTCTCTCAAGGCTCTAAAATAACTATCTGTATACATTGAAAGCTCTACAACTACTAAAATTCTCTTTCTTTGCAAATGGCAAACTGTATTTTTCAAATAAGTAATTCTTTATAACTCAATGTATACAAATCAATGTTCATCTTTGCATTGATTTTCATCATGCTTGGAACATAATATCAGTTGATTTTGACTCAAAGGAGCATCTCCATTACTATCCAACAATGCACTTTATTGTACTATATTCAAATCTCATTGGTTGAGAAGCTTATTGTCATTTCCATCTTAGAAAAGTGACTAGCACGTTTCATGTTAAAATAGGGTCTATGATCTTATGATCATTACTAAAGAAAATGACTCTTCGTAATATCTTATAGTTGATGAAACAGTTTCCCAATGTTACAAAACTCTTTGAAAAACCCTTGTCAAATAGTCAGAAGCCATGGTGAAACCCTTTGCAATCTTACAATTCCTTAATTGTCGTGGTGTCAGAATTGACTTTTTCTTCATCTGTTATCTTACGAAAAACAACTTATGTTCAAATGACATAGCATCTTACCTTAACTTATTTCACCTTACGATCTTATGATCACGATCATCTTTGTTACTTTTTAATATCTCCAATTACCCTTCAAACTCTGACAATACTATGAGAAACTATTAACCCTCTCTATTATAGCATTGTGGGCCTCACCTTTTTCATTTCTAATCTTATGATCGTGGCTTATTTGTAACATCAGAGCACTTTCTCCATTAACATGTGATCTTATGATAAAATTTTTATTATAAGATCAAAGATTGCCATATGCTGCACAAAAATTAATATAAAATTCTTTTCTAGTCCCATTGATCTAATTAAGCATCCACATGGTGTATGCTTCACAATTTAATCAATCAAAAATGGACACCTATCGCTTATCTGAAAGTGTACTATTAATTTTTCTTGTCTTCAATCACCTTACCATCTTATGATCATAGGTATCTCGTAGCTTCGTAGCATCCTAATATTTCCTTCACAATCCTATGATACCCATAGCTTTGTAACATCATAACACTCTTTTTCGCCATCTTTGACATCCCGCTCAACTTTCCTTGTTGTAACATAGTAGAATTTGAATTGGAAATGATTCAACCTTGCATATGATCATACAATAGAAAGGGAATCGTAAGATTAGGGAGCTAAAAATACTTCAACATGATCCTTTGCTAACCCTTCGGTCATAACATCATAGAAGATGATGTAAAAGATAAGTAAACTCTTGCTCAGCTATACCACCTAGGGATAGGGCCTAAAATCTGATTTCTATAAGGATTTCTTGTAATATAGGATGGAATTAAAACCCTAGGGCACCAAATTTGACATTTGGGGTAGAAAAATGAAAAATAATCAGATTAGGACAAAAACATGTTAGGGATAGATGAAAACAAAAAACATATAAACCCTAACATCACAATACTCTTTTTAGAAAATTTTCACCATAGATTTTGCAAAATTTAAACTCAGTGAAAATAAGGGCTATCATAGCCATCATGGCATATATTTCCTCCTCCACTTGATTCTTCTCAACTTTTCCAAGATTTTCAAAATTAATGTGAGAGAAACCTGATAAATTAACATTGCTTCTAACATTCTCACATAAATTATCCAGATTTGAAGATGGATTATGACTCTGCAATTGGAATTGTCTATTGTAATTAGATTTAGTCTTTTCCACATCAAATTCGGCTTAAGAAATATATTTTCTCCTTGGTCTTTTCTATGTTGCACCTTCCTGCTTTGTAGGCTTGGCTTTCTCTTTACCCTTTTGTGCAATGACACATGTAAAAGCCTTTATAGTAGGCATTGTTGGTTTGGGCTAGCTTGGTTTAGCAACCTTTTTAGGTCTTGTCACTACTTGTACCTTGGCCTTTCTTTTCTTCTGATCAATAGGAATAGGGGCTTCCTCAACTTCTTCTTCCTTGACACCTTTTGTAGTCTCTGTTTCTTCCTCTTGCTAATCCTTACCTTGACCTTGTGTCAATGCTAGAGGTTCTTGAATCTGAGTGTCTTCTTCCTCTTCATCCTCTTCCTCTTCTTCTTCCTCTTTGGCACCTACACCAAATTTCTCCTTTTGTTTCTTCACCAATTTATCCTTCTTCCTGTTCACAGAAGAAGTCTTCAAGTCCATAGTAATATTTGATTTGAAAAAATCATAGTTACCAAAAACTTTGGCATCTTTCCAATTCTTCTGCAAGTAATGTTGTGATTACTGTAGAGGCCTTCTCAATATTAATATTAGAACCTAATGGCCTTAACCATCTTACTCTAGGAATTTTTGATTGAATAAATGTGTAATTAAACATCAACTAGGAAACAAACATCATCATAATGTTTTTCCACTAATGACACTGTAATCCTTAATCTCTTCTTCATGGATTGCTTGAAATCCTCAAAATAACTAGTCATTACTTACTCAAAAAATTTACCAAATTTCTCAATGAACTCAACTATTTTAACTACAACAGACCTATTTGTCTTCCATGCAATAGTACCAAATGTAGGAAATGTGTTCTCAACATAAAAGAAGGTACATACCAAAATAGATCTGAATTTACACTAAGCACTCTTTGATTTCCTTATTGCTCCCAAATTTTCAATCAATTGTTGTAGTTGTAGCTTGCCAAGATCATATGTATGATCCTTCTTCACAATCTTGTAGCCCATATCCACTGCAATGTAGGGTACACTACTCAATCTGCTTGATTGATAAAACTTATGTGCAATTATCCTTATTGCAAAAGCTATTAGAGGATCTATGATTGTGTCTATTGTCATTCCCATCTTATTCCACACAGCCCCTATGTTCTTTTCAATAACTTCTTTGGACTCACTTCTCGTAGTCTTTAGCTGATCTAGGGTTGGATACCCTATTACCCTATGAATAATCCTCTTTTTGATTTTGATTGGCCTATTATCTAACCATACTGATCTATGGGTAAGTGCACCAAGTTGTGGTGCCAAAAAGATGACACCTTTTTTTTTGTTTCTAGTTTTGAAAAGTATGTATGCACTATAGTGCACATGTGCTATGGCTTGGGTATCCCAAGCCATAGTGCGTATGCACTATAGCGGATACACACTTTTTAAAATTAAAAAAAAATTATAAAGTGCGTACGAGCTATTAATAAATAAATTTAAAAAATATTAAATAGCGCGTGTGCACTATAGTGTGTATGCACTATAGCGCATATGCGATTTTCAAAAAATAAAATTATAAAGCGTGTACGCACTATTAAAAAATAAATTTATAAAGCTTTAAATAGTGCATACACACTATAAGGCGCACACACTATAGGGTGCACGCACTATTCAAAGCTCCGCATCCTACCAAGCCTAAGGTTTGGTTTTGCCTTGGGGATCCAACCCAAAGGTTTGGAGTCTACAAACTAGTTTAAGATGTGTTTTTCTGCAAACATACAAAAAATGATCGATTTTTCTTATGTGCTCTCTTTTAGGTTTCCTCATGGTTGAGCATCGATAAAATCAGGTTACATGACATTGTAGGTCTCTTTGTTAGCTATATAACCATATAATTTATTTTTAATTTGAACTGTTGCAAGCCTATCATCTATAATTTCTTTTGAATGTATGCCCATTTTTTTGTCAAAAACCAACATATACTAATTGGGCTGTAGATTATAGCTCGTTCATTGAATTTTGCAACAACTTAGTTTTTTAGAAACTAGACTCCATTCTACACACTTTGAAAAATTAAAAAATTCATTAAAAAAAAATACACATTATAAAATTACCCAAAAAATCTAGGATAAACTACATAGTGTTAGGTAACTTTTGACTAGAGCGATTAAAGAATTTTTTTTTAAAGATCAAATTTTAGTGGGGCCACACTTTGTACTATATTATTTTTTTTTGGAATAAACAGTACCACTTTTTGTGGCTCCCTTTTTTGAGGACCTAAAACTAAACCATTTTGAAAAAAAATTAGTAGTTTAGAAATTAGATTCAAAGGACTACGACTTTTGTTTTTATCATATCTTAAAATTTTGAGCATAACTATCTTCAACTTCTTGTTGAAATTTAGAAATTGTTGATTTCAGAAAAAAGGTGTCCACTTATACCCCCCTTTTGGCACCACAACTTGGTGCACTTACCCCTATTATGGATTTTTCTCAAAATAATCCTTATCCACTCAGTTTTGAAAATCTTAGGGAGTCATAGGGCATAAGTTAACCCTTTTTTTTTTCTAAATTCTTGAATTTTGCCCTCAACACACTATTTTCACATAATTTTCCATACTCCAATATGAATTCCATGTCACAATACTCCCAATCTTACAATTATAACACTTCCTGACATCTTGAATCATTAAAACTTTGGGTGGTATCATAGACAATGCGACGGAGGGATCTTGTTTGTATGCTATGTTTGGAATAGCCTTGAAAATAGGTGGTTTTATCTCATTTCTAACTAACTAAAAATTTAAAACTTCTTTTCCCTCTACACCTTTCACCTTCAAAGAACTAGATGCCATTAAATGAATCTAGGGTTTATAGAATTTGAAACATCATAGCTCAACATACGATAAATACCTTATGAATCCTGATGAAATGATGTTGAATAGATGCTCAAATCTCCTACAAATGATTTAGATGAAAATTCTAGATCACATTTATCTCTTCTTGCTCTCTTTCAAATTTGAATGATGTCAAATGAGAAAAAATTGATCAAATACCCCTTTAAAATAATACAATTAATGCTAAGTGCTTACATCGCTCTAAGCTCTACATCAATTAATATTTGGCTCACTCAACATCCACTTGTTTTTTCATTCATTTGGCAATCATTACGAGCTGAGTATCAACTAGCCAATCTATTAGCTCGGCATCCACTAGAATTTCACTCGACAACCATAGGAAAATTTTCATGCTCGACAATAACATGAAAAACTTAAGGATTCTTCTTTGATTCCTAATATCACTTTGCATCTTTTCTCATGCTTATGTAATCTTTTTGGAACTAATGTATGATGCATTCCTTTTGAATATCAATCCCACATACCTCTTCATTGCTTAGTTTGATGAGGTGTGATCACCTAACCCATTGGGTGAAGTGATCCCTTCTCTAGTTGATGTGCTACAATCCTCCTTTATCTTCCATGTCTTATTCATTTCATTTCTAAAATTTTCAATATTTGTCTTACCTTTTCCTTTATTGAAATCACAACTTGGTGCTTTGTCCTTGTTGAGCAATATTGACTGATGCGACCAGTCTTCAAATAGCTAAAACATGTGGTTTGACTCAACCACCTTTTGTAGTCACTTCTGAAGTGTGTTCTAATATAATTCTTAGAAACATGTCCATATTCTTGATAGTAGTGACAAGTATACCTTGTATTATAATCCCAATTATAAAAAAAAAAATTGTTCTTTAGCTTTTTTTGCTTGTTTGATGACCACATGGGTTTGGATCTGCACTCAAAATCTCTATGTCCATACTTCTAACAATTATAACAATATCCTTTAAATCTTTGAGTGTTCATAGTTTTAGTTTTACATTCATGTGCTTGATGACCTTGTTTGTTGCACTTAAGACAGTGACCCATGCTCTCCTTCTTAAAATTCTGATTACAATCCTACTTCTACATACATTGGTAGTATGTCCTTTCTTACCACAATTATGACAAGTAGGTTTGAAATTCTTACCTTTGTTACTCCTTTCTTCAACACTTTTGGATGATTCTCCTTCTTTAGTACTTGTGTATCCTAGTCCAGATGTATCATTGTTAGATCTAGGAGATCTCATCAATTTCTCAAAGTATTTGACGGCTTCAATAGGTTTTGTAAAACTTTGACAAAATTCCTTTTCCCTTTTTAGGTCATTGCTCAACTATTCATTCTATAACTTCAGTGTTGTTATCTCAATGTCCTTGGCATTAAATTCATGGTTGGCATTCATCATTTGACCCAAAGTTTCCAATTGTATGTTAGCAATCCTAGTTATCTCTAATGATTTTTCTTCTAGTCTACTGGTCAAAACTCATTTGTCATCTTCAATCATAGATTTATCTTCCATAACTTTCTTTTTCTGTTTAGTAACCTCACATAGTAGTATGGCTTGTGATTCTTGTTTTAACTTAAGATTTCTAATCTCTTCAGCTTGAATTTTGTTCTTTTCCATTAAATCTACAACTACTAAATTTATTGTAGTCTCCATTTGCAAATACCTTAGTAGTGTTTATCTCTTTGTATTATGTTTCATTCTCTTCAATAGCAATTTTCTTACTTCTCTTTAATAATTTCTTTAGATCTTCTCTTGCTTCATTCAACTAATGTAGAATAGGATGTATTTCAATCTCTTCATTCTTAGTAATCTTTTCCAACTTGTAGACTTCCATTTCCAAGATCTTTCCTCGAAGTTGCAAAGCTTTACTTTTAGAGAATAAAGCTCTAATACCAATTGTTGGAATTAAAATATGAAAGGTAAAATTCTAGTGGGGGTGAATTAGTACTTTAAACTTTGACCCATAAAAACCTTCACCACACATCCATCTCATACATTCATCAAATAAACTAAAATACCAATAAAGGATATACATCTAAAGCATGAAAACAAATAATCATTCACACATATATGACACCAAATATGATTACCCAAAAACCCTCCAATGAGAAGGTAAAATTGGGGTGGGGATGACACCCACAAATATTCACACATGCAGCAATAAAGTTTATCCAATGAAGGTTACAATGTTTGATCATGAAACATGATCTACCTTGTGAAACTTCTACCCTATTAAAGGATTACAAATATTTTTAGGTCTTACCCTGTTAAAGGATTTCAACACCCTGTTAGAAGTGTGCATTGTTAAAGGACTTCAACTCACAATTATGTAAGAACCTTGTTGGAGGATTTCAATATAGCCTGTTAGAACTACTGTATTAAGAGATTTAACCGATTTACCTATTAGAATGTCTCAAGAATGATCCTACAATTAGCACTTTATTGCATGATGAAAGATCACCTCTAAACTAATGTATACTTGATCCTTCTTGATCAGATGTCTCTCTGTTGTTCACTATTTCCTTCATCTGTTCTCCTTTAACTAATTCTGCAATGCAATTCAGATCATAATGCCTTGGTCACCATGAATATCCTAGTTTGTGTATGCAAAACTCTCCTTGATCATTCATTCATTCCCTTTGATGCTCATAAGAAGTTTAGATTTTCTCTTCCTTAAGAAGACCTAGCTAACTTAGGGTTAAGTATGAATCAACGGTTGTGATTCACCCATATTGCCACTTAAACCTTCCCTTTACCTGATTAGATGCAGGTAATGCATAGGGATTCGAAATTAAGATTCGTCCTTATCACCAAAATATCATAATTTAATCCTTAAGTCGACTCAAAAATAGTTTACATAGTATTTTTTCCAATACAAACAACTATGACAAAACTGTGTTACTCGGCATCTAAAGTCACTAGTGCTCGACACATACTAACTTCAATATTGTCACTCCGCATCTTAATAACTTGGCATGCAGTGCTTGCTTAGTTCTTAAATCACTTGGCACATAGTGTCTACTCGGCACTTGAGTGGCTTGGCACTTCAGTGACTTGGAAAATGAGTGACTTGACACTCACTATTTACTTGACATGTAATAACTTATATGGTGTGCTCGACATATGTTACCTATTCGGCATGAACTAAGTAAATGACATAAGTGTATAGACACTCACTAGTCAAAACCAATATGAGATTATAATAGGTTATTAATGGAAATCTGAGAGTGAACACAAAGGGAGTTGATTCAAGCATGCAAAGAGCTTTGGATTATATGGTAACTTGAAGTAAGGTGTTGCCATCAATACCAAAGAGGGAGACTGGTTGAAACTACAATTGGAGTAATTATTATGTTGTCATTAATGTCAAGCCTTATAATTGAGTAGTGTCATATCAAGATGGTTGATGAAGAGGATTTGAGAAGAAGAGATAACAAGAAGCCCTAGAGGAAAGGTTAAGTTATTAGGAACTATAATGGGCACTTGATTAGTCAGACCTCCACAAGATAATGTGTTGTTTAATTGTAACACTAAGTGGAGAAGATAGTTGAGTTGAAGCCTAGAAGAGATGACCAATGGAGGACAAAATGTATAACATAAAGAAAGCTACAAATTATAATATTAAGGAACTTATAGTAGAAGCCAAGTTGTGCTAGTGTTAACTGAGTAAATAGTAGAAGCCAAAAAATATAGTGTCGATAATGCAATATTAAAGATAGAGTATCCAAGAATTTTGACTGAATAAAGACAGTAAAAGCAAAGCAAGAAGGCTCAATGATGATTGAGTTATCTAGTGATTATTGAGGCAAATGAACAAAGCATTGACTGAGTGTTAGCATTCATTATTTTGTGAAGGAATTAAGATTCGCATCTAACATAGTTGAATTTTTGGATTGGTCAAAGTGCATGAAGGATAAGTATTGATGAGTTGAAGCGTTTAATGTTTGAGAAACCATGTTTGAGCATTTCTAAGCATGGATTCAAAAAGAAGTTTTGACAAGTTTCTAGAAGGAAGAGGGAGAAAAAAATGAAGGATTCAAAGAATATAACCTAATCCTAAGATCAACAATGATGTTTAAGAAAAAACATATCAAAGTGACCTAGATTTAAGGAGGCGTAAGGATTAACCTGGCGAGGTTAGTAGCTACTCATTTTGTTGACTAGAGAACTTGAGTAGAAGGTTGTGAAGAAGGAGAAAACTTGAGGTGAAGAGTGATTACTTGAAGAATTTTCCAAGTAGATCACAAATAGTGATGGAGACATGAATAGAGTGCAGTCTATGAGTTAGCAGATAAGCTACATTGTGATTTGTATTTGCAAAGTGAGTTGTATTTATCACATCAACCTATTGTTACTTTCTAACCATTCTATCAGCTAAAATCCTTTAATCAAGGTTGACCTAATAGTCATTTTTAAATCCTTTCACCAAGGTAACATTCCAATGGAATGTTCTAAAGTCCTCTAACAAGGCCACTCCTAATAGGGTAAATAAATCCTTTAACAAGTTCACACCTAAAAATGTGTAGTGTAATATTTAATAGGGTTGGTTCGTAATAGAGCTCACTTTAAAAGAGTGAAAAATTGGTGACATGTTACTAGTGATTTTCCTCAAATTGGGCATCCACATTAAATCTTGGTAACCTACTTGTGTGAATAATGTTTGAAATGTTTTAGTGTTTAATATTTTACATTTTGAAAGTTCGTTATTATTGGCATAATGGACTGTAAGTTTATGTTATTGATAATTTTCTATAGAGATAGAGCTACTTAATGAATAGATCTAAGTTGTTAAAAATATTCAAAAATTTAATTTGTACATCTAGACCTGAGGATAACTTTTTCACCCCCCCTCTCAATTATTCTAAATCATTCTAATAGGGTCATGGTTCCATCTTTGGATCAATCATTATTATAGAGGATTTTGTACCTGTACCTATAGACATCTGCATCACAAACCAATATTCAAACATATTTGTAAAATCTTAGGATAAGTATCATACAATACTATAAGTATCAAATGGGTTAGTTGGGTTAAAATCCATAAAATGAATAATACATGAGGTGAATCATATCTATATATGTCCATGCATATAGGTTATGTATCTCTAGTATTTAATGTATGATAATATCACATCTCCTATTTGTAGCACAAAATATAAATCTAATACATAATAAACCAAGTCACTAAGGGGGGCACTACAATTTTCATTATTAGGATGAATGATGGTGTCAACATTAGTCTTTGTATATTTTTCACCCTTACTTATTATAAATTCATATGGTTTCCTAATGCATATGCACATTATTTACAATATGCACATATCCTTTGTCTTTCTAAAGGTGTCCTATAATTCTATGCATATGTACTTGCAAACGTATGAATTTATGAAATTTCATATTATGCAAGGTTTTGGTGAATTAGGGTTGGTATTTTTAAAACTCTTGATGAAAGGTGCTCCACTCAATACCATAAACCCATAACAGAAATAAAGAAACAATAGGAAATGCGAGAACAAAGTATGGACTTCTTATTATTGCCGCAAATGCGATGTTACAAAATTCACAAGTAGAATATGCTAACCCACATAGGCGCCTTCATTATAGTAATCTGCAAGACTATGCTATGAACTACCACCCAGAGTTGTCCTAGACAATGTTTGGACCTTTCTTAAATAAGAAATTTTGCCACCAAGGAAGGTTCTAGATGCTCAAACTTAATACCTAGGGCTGATAGACCCTAACATTTAATTTAGAGTCAGCCAAATACATTTTTGACAAATTATTTTGGAAATTTTGAGTAGCCCAACTTCAGAAGGCCATAACTCTTGAACCGTTGCTTCGATTGGCTATTATAACCACTTTTCATAAATGCCAACTCCTGTTCTATAGTCTTAGATTTGCATTAGTTCCCTTCCATCAAGTTTTTAGACCTCATCCAGGCACTCTAAGGCCTCCAACGGTGAGCCTAAAGTTTTTTTTGCAAATTTTCAACCAAAAATATGAAATAAATTCTCTAACGCTTAAGCTGGAGCAATGCTATTTTAATGGTAGGCTTATAATTTTGAAATGAACCTTCATGTAGAAAATGAGAACATTCTGAAATCATATGAAAAAATTACTAAAAATTGCAAGTTCCCAAAAATAGCAATCCCCTGTCTACTAGTCCTTATTAAAATAGAAAATGACTGAATAAAAAATATTTTTGGTGATGCAAGATTGCTCTTACACCCAAGATGCTCTTGCATCAGACACCTAAGATAATTTGATAAGTGACTCTGTCACATATAAGGTGTTCAAAATAAAATCGAGATGATTAAACTCTTCCATTGCTAGACATGATGAATCCTCTATGGGCCTCCCTTTCCATTTAACCAAGTATTCCTCATAAGTTTTGTTCCTTATAATTTTTCCAACACAATTGTCCAATATCTCCTCGATCTCCTTTGTAGTTGAACTAATTGCTAGAATACTCCATTGTGCTTCTACAACTTCATCTCCATCAACTTCTTCATAATACTCTTTCATATCTAAAATATTAAATGCTGGTAAAATATTCAATTCAACAAAAAACTCCACTTCATAAACATTTCCAGAATCATACCTTTTCACTATCTTGCACAGTCCAAACTTCTTCATCTTCAGCTTATGATATGTACCTAGTAGAAAATGCTCCTTTCTCAAATGAACCATGAGCTCATCCCCAATCTAAAATTCCTTATACCTCATTTTCACATTTGCCTTAGCTTTGTACTATGTATTCATCTTTATGATGTGCTTCCTCACCTCCTCATGGATATTCTTCAAATATTCAACAAATTCTTCTGCTTTAGCAATACTTATTTCTCCTTTATCCAACTACTTCAATTCAAAAGAATTTCTATGACTTCTCCCATATATAATCTAGAATGGTGATTTACCAGTACTCCTATTGACAAAATTTTTATATGGAAATTCTGCCTATGATAAAATCATATCCCATCCTTTTGGTTTATCTGCAACCAAGAATCTCAACAAATTTCCCAAACTATAATTTACAAGTTCTATCTGTCCATCAGTCTATGGATGATGTGATGAACTAAACTTCAACTTTGTCTTCAATTTCTTCCACAATGTACACTAGAAATATCCAACAAATTTGGTATCTTGATCTGAAACTATACTCTTTGGTAGACCATGTAGTCTCACCACTTCTTTGAAAAACAACTCTGCCACATGAACAAAATCACTAGTCTTCTTGCGAGGAATGATATGTGTCATCTTTGAAAACCTGTCAGCGACCACAAAAATATAATCTTGCCCACACTGTATCCTCAACTTCATCCAAGAACAAAATCTATTCTGACATCCTTGCATAGCTTCTCTAGTATAGGTAATGGCTAATACAACCCCAGATTCTTTTTCACTCCTTTTTCCATTTGGCATACTGAACAACTCTATACAAACTTCTTCATATCTTGCTGCAATTGTGTCTAGTAATAATTCTCAACAACTAAAGCTATGGTTTTATCTCTACCAAAATGTCTAGCCAATCCTCCATTATGCTTTTCGTTGGTGAAATTTTTTCTCATTAAACTTATGGGAATGCAAAATTGGCTTCCTTTGAACAACATACTATCTTGGATCATGAAATCCAACCATTTTTTCCTATCAAGTGTAACAGGTTCTGTAGAAGCCTTCCATGCTTCACCAAAATTAGGACCATCTGGAGACAAAGTATTGAGTTCCTTAAACCCAACCACCTCTATTTGCATTTCTATCAGAAAAAGTTATCTTCTAATAAGAGAATCCTCAACTCTATTTGACTTTCCACTCATGTGTTTTAAAAAAAATGTATAACTTTGCAGAAACTCAACCAACGTCAAATGTCTTTGGTTTAATTTTCCTTGACTACTCAAATATTGC
The DNA here is from genome assembly GCA_028749045.1 of Cupressus sempervirens. NCBI lineage: Eukaryota > Viridiplantae > Streptophyta > Pinopsida > Cupressales > Cupressaceae > Cupressus > Cupressus sempervirens. The sequence goes on from CM053784.1 coordinate 660,152,704, forward strand.
AAAGCTTGATGAACAGTATAAAAAATAAACTCCTTAGGAAGAAGATAGTGTCTCCACTTCTTCAATGGTTGAATTAAAACATAAAATTTTTGATCATAAACAAAATATTTTCTTTTTGCATCATTCAACTTCTCACTAAAATAAGTAATAGGTCTACCTTCTTTGCTCAAAACAGCTCCTATTGCAGTACCACTAGCATCACAATCTTCTTGAAACACATTAAAATCTAGAAGTTCTAAAATAGGCTACTCAATAACTTTCTATTTCAACAGATTAAAACACTTATATGCTCGTACAATCCACTTAAATTATTTCCTATCCCCTCTCATTGTTTCAGTCAAGGGTCCACAAATACTGTTAAAACCTCCTATGAACTTTCAGTTCAAATTAGCTAGTCCATGAAAATATCTTTATTTCTATCACACTCCTTGGAGTATATCACTCAAGGATAGCCTTCACCTTCTCTAGGTCCACTTTAGACCTTCTACTTAGACTACAAATCTTAGGTACACCAACTCCTTTACAAAACTACACTTCTTCAGGTTTATCAGCAGTTTTTCTTCCCTCAACTTATCAAACACCTTATGAATATGAATCAAATGCTTCTCCAATGTCTTACTAAAGATCAAAATATCATGTAGGTAAACAATGACAAACATATGCAGAAACTCCTTTAGTACCTCATTCATGAGTCTCATGAAATTGTTTGATGCATTGGTTAGCCCAAAAGGTATGACAAACCACTCATACAATCCTTCTTTTGTCTTGAAAGAAGACTCCCACGCATCAGCATATCTTATATGAATCTAATGGTACCCACTCTTCAGATCTATCTTTGTGAAATACTCAGCTCCACTTAAATAGTCCATAATATCATCCATCCTTGGCAATGAAAATCTACATTTGATTGTGAACTTGTTGATAGTGTGAGAATCTATGCACATCCTCCATTCTCCATTTTTCTTTGGTTCTAATATGGTTGGTACAATGCATGGACTTAGACTCTCTTGAAACAACCCCTTCTGCAAAAACTCATGAACTTGTTTGTTCAACTCTTCACTTTCTACTAGTGTCATTATGTGTGCTACTTTGTTTGGCAAACTAGCTTCTAGAACCAAATCCATATGATCACTGATCTTCCTCATTGGTGGCAATCCACCAGGTACATTATCTGATACAATATCAAAAAACTCTCCCAACATATCTACAACTTTTTTAGGCACCTCCTCTACTTCTTTACTATCTTTTGGGATTATAGTAAAACACATATGCTCAGGCTTCATACTTTTGAGAAACTCTTTTCCATGAAAAAAACATATTCTATCAACACTACATACCTTTTCTTCTTTCTCCTTCAATGACTTCAACTTATGCTTCACTCCATCCTTAGTTAGAGTGTACATATTTGCTCGCCCATCATTTATAGCATGTCTATCAAATTATCATGGCCTACCCAACAACATATGGCATATGTCCATAGGTATGATATCACATAGTACCTTATCCTAGTAGCTTCCATTCTTGAACTTCACTGAGCACTGCTCATTGACCATGACCTTGTGGTCATCTTGCATCCAAGCAATACGATATGGATGCAAGTGTTTCTGTCTCTTCAACTTAAACTTTGTGATGATCATTTCTGACACTAGATTGCCAGTGCTCCCACCATCAATGATCACATCACAACACTTATCTTCACATCTACACCTTGTGTAAAACAAGCTCCTTCTTTAATCAAGTTCATTCTCACCACTCAGCAGGACTCATCTATTAACTAAGACTTCTCCTCTTTTAGGATCTTCAAAATGTGATTATGGCATCTTTATCAACATGTGCAACTCTATCCTTGCATTCTGTTCTTCGATATATCCTTCATTGGCACTGGGAACATTTGAATTCTTTATGCCCTTCTTCTCTGTAGTGAAAACATTTCCCATAGAAGCATCCTCTTCCAAATCCTTTTCCTTTACCTCTTCCATTCTGAACTCTATTGTTCTAGTCATAGAAATCATTGGAATTATTTCCCCTCTAGTTCTAACTGATATTTCCAACCTCATCCTTATTCTTTTGATCATCATTATGGCCTCCATAACATCGTCTACCAGATCTTCCTCTGCAACCTCTTCCACTATTCTTGTTGTCAAAGTTCTTGCTCAATTTCTCCTCAACTCTTAGGGAAAACTAGTATGCCTCCTCAATATTATTCATTCAAACTAGACTTAGGTCATTTTGAATACTTGGCCTTAACCCATTAAGATAACGCGCCACTTTCTCCTTCTCAGCTTCTGCATGGTCGGTTCTAATGAGAACTTGGTAGAACTCTTCCATATACTCTTGAAAATATTTTCCCACTTACTTCAGCCCTTTCATTTTCTTCAACAGATCAAGCTCATAGTCCATGGGAATGAATTGTCACTTTAGTTTAGTTATCATTTGATCCCATCTAGTGATTTTGTCCTCCCCTTTCTATTTCACTCCAACTGAACCTCCTGCCACCAGACCTTGGCATGGCCCATCACTTTTTCCTTCGCAAATTGGACCCTATTAGGATCCTCAATATCTTCATACTCAAATTACTCCTCCAATTTGTTGTTCTAATCGATCAACTCCTCTCGGTTAAGATTTCTAAAAAATGTGGGAACCTCAAACTTAGGTCTTTTTCCAATCTTGGAGATGACCTTAAAAAGCCTCTCTTCGTTTGGGTTTAGAACCACCTCTACTTTGGCATTTTCTTCTACTTCATCCTAATCCTCTCTTTCATTTCTTACAGGAAGATTTATTCCTCTACGCATTTGTTCCTCTAATGCTTGCATGTGTTTTTGGAGGGCTCCAAAACCTCAGGTGTAACACCTACAACTCTTCCACCACACTGTTTTCATGGAGACACTATTACACTTTCACTGCAACCCTAGTGCAAATTGCCTCATAATTGGTGTTCTATCTAAATGCTCAGCCCAAATCAAAATCCTAGTGCGAACTGCCTCATAGTCAAAGATCTATCCACACACTCAGGAACCTAGCTCTGATACCATTTGATGAAGGGTGCTCCACTTAATACCATAAACCCATAACAGAAACAAAGAAACAACATGAAATGCAAGAACAAAATATCGACTTCTTATTATCAAAATATCGACTTCTTATTATCATTGCAAATGTGGAATTACAGAATTTGCAAGTACAATATGCTAACCCACATGGGCACCTTAATTATAGTAATATGCAAGACTCTACTATGAACTACCACCTATAATTGTCGTAGACAATGTTTGGGTCTTTCTTAAATAGGTAATTTTATGCCACCCAGGAAGGTTCTAGATGGTCAAACTTAATACCTAGGGCCGATAGAACCTAACATTACATATAGAGTTGGCCAAATACATCTTTGACGAATTATTTTAAAAATTTTGATAGCCCAACTTTCAAATGCCATAACTCTCAAACGGTTGCTCCGATTGACTATTATAACCACTTATTAGAAATGCCAATTGTTGTTCTACAGTCCAAAAATCATGCTATTGTCTTTTTGTCAAGTTTTCAAACCTCATCCAAGCACTCTAAGGCCTCCAATGACGAGCCTAAAGATTTTTCTACAAATCTTTCCAAAAAAAATCTATAACAACTTGTCTGATACTTAAGCTAGAGTAATGAGATTTTTATGGTAGGCTTATAATTCTGCAAGGAACCTTCATGTAGTAAATCAGAGCATTCTAAGCTCGTATGAAAAACTTACTAAAAATAGCAAATTGCTAGAAATAGCAACCCCCTGTCTACTAGTCCTTATTAAAATAGAAAAAAATTGAAAATAAAATATTTTTCTGTGATGCAAGATTGCTCTTACACCCACGGTGCTCCTACATCAACTCTTTATCCTTTTGTTTATTGTATTGTGACTATTAAAATATTTCAAAAGAAGATAAATAAGTTTGAGATGCATAATTCTACAATTTGAATAGAAAAAATCCCATAGTGCTCTCCTTGATGTTTGTAATTGAACCTAGTTGATTATTTCCAAATAAAATTAGAAATAGTAAATGAATAATTATCTAGTTTACATTTCTAGGCTAAGACCTATTTCCACATCATTTTATCAATACACATGTATTTACCACTTGCTTAAAAATGAATGTACATGTCATATTGGCACACACATGTTAATGTGAATCTAATTATCTAGATCTAAATTGAGTCATATATACACAAACTTTTGATTCTATAACAATTTCACTAAGCTTGCACACAAGGTTTCAACATTAGACCAACTTCCAAGGCATGGATATACAATGTGCATCTCAAATATTGAATAAGACAACCATCATCCTAATTTGACAAGGATAAAATTAGTACATAAATAATCATAAAGTTGTATTCTCCACAAAAATCATAGACATATAGGTATATTAGGACCTTAAGATAAATGAAAAAAATATTTAATTTCTCATAGAACATTTAAGTACCCAATTCCCAAAAGTATAATTTTTATTTCCTTATTACATACTAATATTATATAGATCATACTCATACACAAAAATGATGTTTCCAAACATGACCTCACATGAACTTTAGACTACACATGAACTTTAGACTATACTGAAGTGCTACTTTGATAATCCAAGCACATACCTTGTATAGATTCCTAATTTATAATAGAGGGTACTTCGTTTTGATCACCCGACAAGGCTATCCCAGAATCGATCATTTTACATGGTAAAACTTTTCATTGGCCAATTGTGGGGGCTTGTAGATTTTTCAAAATTATTATTCAAAATTTCAAAGAATTATTGTTCCTTATAGCAAATAATTATTTCATTATTTATGACTCCTTGTGCAATACAAACTCTAAGGGTATGTTTGGTTCCTCAAAGATGACAGGAATTGGTTTTTTCAAAACTTGGATTTGAAAATTTGTGCGTTTGTTTCAAAATTTGCAAAATGGAATTAGCACACGAGACTTCCAATTTTGCCTCAAAATTAAGTTTTTCAACTTCTTAAAAAAAGTAGAAATTGAAAATCAAAATCTGTTTTTGTTTTTTAAAGAGTGTAAAAACAATAGATTGGACTATTTTTGAAATTTGCCTTCAACTCCAAACTTACACATAAAAATGTGTTTTCACATGCATCTTCCGAATGAAACAAATGGTTTCAATAAAATCTCAAAATTTGAAATGAAAATATACAAAACCTTAATTTGACTAAACCAAAATTTGTAGAAATCCAAATTTTTTAAATTTCACAAACCAAAATATCATTCTAAAAGTAACCCCTGATACCAAAGTACCAAAATATAATACTTAGTACCTTCATCACTCTTTAAGTTTTTTCTTACAGAAAGCGATTAAGTATTTGCTGTCCATCCGTACCTCTTCTATTTAGTATCATCTTCGTAGTTACCTGTGAACAAGAAGAAAATGGTAAACTTTGTACATGTGTAATTGTAGCATTCAATGAATTTAGTACGTTGGCTCAAAAAAAAAGTGATTCATGGCCAACACCAGTCGCAATCTTCTGTCCGAGGAATTAATCTGCCTGGTCTAAAATGGAGACAGAAGTAGATACGTAAGATAATAATATGAGATATGAGAGCGACAACAGAAGAGGCAGTTTCAATGTTGAAAGCTCCTTTCTCCTCTCCCCAAGAAAGAGTGCATAGTGTTTTATGAAAGCATTTAATGCTTTGGAGGACTTCTTAATTATGAAAGCCAAATACATGTCATATAGGTAATCTACATATAATCTCAACTAACATCGAAGATTGGAATACAAATCTGCCCTTAATTTTTGTGAACAAGTAATAGTTGTATTGTCACCTACGTGCATGCATCAGAAGCATACATTGTCTTGCATAGCCCATACTATATTAGAAATTAAAACTACAATCAGCTAATAATTAAATATTACAATTCAAATTATTAAGTTGTAGATTAAGTTTTAGGGAGTGCATTCTTGAGTTTGTAGGCAATTTTTGTTTATGATTTCAAACAAAAATATGCGATGCAAATTGAAATTTGTGTTAAGGTGGAGTTGAAGAAAGTTTTGATAAGTTTACAGTTAGATTCTACTTAAAAATGTACGTTTTTTCTAATGTATGTCATAAATAGCTACATTTTGAAGAGGACAATTGTTATAGTTGTCAAACATGATGTATGAACAATGCTAGACCCTCGATGCTTTTAGTGCATCGTAAAGGTTAGATAGTCCCTCCTCTTGTCTCTATGATGAGTGTAGTCACCAAGTTCTCTTTAGTGGAAGAAGCTAAGGGTGCACACATGTTTAATAGTGTGCATGTAAAGTGGCATGCACTAACATATAGAGAATTTTCCAGATTACCTTTAAAAATGTTTTCAACATTAGTACTAAGAAGGTTACACAAATAACATCAATTCTAATATTTAAGAAACTAAATAAACAAATAGAATAACCTCTACTTCAAAAATCTATACAATGTAGTAAAGTTCAATTTTCTAGAATGAATCATTGTCCATAATTCATTCTTATGAATATCTTCACTATATAAGCACCAAGTAATAGTTTTGTAGGCATTCATGTCTCATACACCCTAAGGATCCATTGTATCATGTAGCCTATACTATATTAGAACTGAAAAGTATAATCTAGTAAGAATAAGATATTAGAATTCAAAATATTTAGTTGTACGGAGTAAATTCTAAACGAGCAAATTCTAAATGTATTCAAAATTGGATTTGGATTCTCTATAATTGGATGAATTTATCATTACAATCACGAGGCTTGTAAAGTCTTTCATTCATGTTACCAATCTAAACTAAATGCTAACTTAAAATTAACATAAAACTCCAATATCCCCAAGCCCCCCCACCCCTTATTACATTGATTTGAACGAGTGAAAGTTGTACATGAGTTTAAACCCAGCCCTCTAGAGACTTTCATGAAGTACCTTTACCAATCCTCTATTGCTCAAGAAATATTGTACTAATTGCATCACTAGATCCCTTGTCTACGAAACCTAAAATTTTCTTCATGTAACATGAGTGTTTCCACTTCTCCTGCAGAGTGAGACATAGTTTCTCTCAAATCTCAAATCTCCTCTAAGTGAGTTTAATGCCTCTTCTAGTGCTAAAAATGAGGCATATTTCCTCTAAAAAAATTCATCTCCTTTGAATGTGGCTAATGCCTCCTCGTGTATTATAGAAATAATCATGATCGATATGGATACCCTTGTCTACAAAACCTAAAGTTTTCTTCATAACAGGAGTGTTTCCACCTCTCTTACAGAATGAGACATGTTTTCTCTCAAATCTCAAATCTCCTCCAAGTGTGTCTAATGCCTCTTCTAGTGCTACACATGAGACATATTTCCTCTAAAATTTTGCGTCTCCTTTGAATGTGGCTAATGCCTCCTCATGTATTGTATAAATAATCATGATCAATATGGATACACATGAAACATCCTTCCTCCAACATTTCACATATCTTGTAAGTATTTCTAATGCCTACTCAAGTGCTTCAAAAATTATATTGAATCCCTCCCCTCCTACACACACTCCTTGGAAGAAAAATCATAGTTCCAAGCCTCCTCTTATTTTTAGGGACACAAATATATCAAATCCCCTCTTCTTCTTATCGATGAATCTTCCAAGCCTTGACTATATAGGGACATAAATAGTTTCTTCCTATGCAATAATCATCTCTAAATGAGATCCTAGCTCAATATGATAGGTACCCTCCTTCCTTAGTTACCTCCAACATCCTACTTGATTTCTATTTTAGATTCTAAAGTATAGTATCTTCATCAATATCACAATGTGACCAGTCATTGAGGTTCATGATATGGTTTTGTTTTGTAGCATAAATGGGCCCATAGAAACTAGTTTTCATGAAAAAAAAATTGTCTTATCAATAATTAATAAATATCAAATTTAAGTTCATGTTCTACTTCTACTCCTTAATATCATACTTCTCTTCTTGATTTCCACTTCATACAAATTTTCCTAGTTTTAAATGATTCCAGTGCCATTATTTAAAATGTAAAACATAATAAATATTAGCTTCTCCTTATGCTATAAATCTCATTAAACTTTTTCTTTCAAGAATAATTATAAAGTAATAAGAAAAATAGTCTTTCTAAATCTTGTATGTTTCCTTGTAGCCAAAATCACCTCGATTTGTAAATGATAACCCACTTAAAATTTCTCCCATTAGTGTAGCCTCTATGCATATTTCAAATCTTTTACTTTCTTTACATATCTTGAACTAAAACAGGATAAAAATAAATTACTCACCAAAATTAATTAATTATTTTTTTCTAAACTTATAACATCAAGAGTGGCCCATATTTTATGGTGCAAACATCACAACTTCAAATTATCATTTTCTACTTCAATCACAATTTTTAGCAAGTATGATTTATGGCAATGTATTGACTAATCTAGCAATATCTTTACTAAATATAGAATTGAGAATAGGAAGCATTAAAACCATATATCCACAAAAAAAAGGAATATAGTGCAATGGAACTAGGAAATGATAATACTAAGCTCAGTGCACCAAACATTCAAAAAAAGAATTTAGCAAAGTTAACCCCCTCCCATATTGGTGTAAATTTCTTCCTAATAATATTGATCCACACCAAGGTACTACCTATACACACCATTTCTATTGCCATATTTCTCTTCTCAAACACAATGTACACAATTCCATTTTCACTCTTCCTCACATATAAATCTTCTTATACAAAAAAATGATTGTCTCTTAAATATTAAAGATATTAATGGTTTCTCACTCACTTTGATACCATATGAAAGATAAAATAATAAATTTATTCAAATTTGTATTCAAAATTGGATATGGATTCACTATAATATAATAATCTTCTCATTACAATCATGATTCTTATGAAGGCTTTCATTCTTGTTACAAACTACCTATGGGGATGTAATTTATCCTAAAAAATACCAAAACATCTATTATTTATTTTCATAAAGATTAGAATCTCATTCCCAAAAGCAAGTATCTTTTCTCCTTCCTAGGTTAGACTAATTTTCTCTTTTTTGAACTAGATAATTCTAGATTTGTTATTTGGAACTTCTTTTAACAGGTCAAGGAGACTGCTTCTTTCAAATCTATATGAAAATTCAGACATGGACGGAGAATAAACTTCTGAGAGGATCAATGGATTGGTGAGGAACTCATCAATTCTTACCATGTTCTCACTATTAGAATATTAATTGTATTTGGTTGTCACATAAGCCTCCAGTTCACCTACCCACCATAACACACTACAACTCCAACAATCAATATATTTAATGTGGTAGGTAAGTTTGAATTAAAAAATGAGAGGGAATATTTTGTGTGGACAATAAGAGACAAAATGGGGGAATGTTTTATTCATTGATAACACATCCCAGGCATTTCAAGTGATTTAGAATAATTTAGCAAAGTAGAAACAACAATTTTTTTTTATTAGAGTGCAATAGAATGAGTGAATGTTTTTCTAAGCTCTATGAAAGTGAAATTTTTTCCTATACGAGAAATGATTGCTCTAGTATTATTTCATGCAGCCATATGTTGTTTTAAGTTTATTTAGTTATTAGATGTTTTTGTTCTTTAGGGTTTGTAGTTCAAACTCCTGATGTATAATAGTTTTATTTGGTTAATAGAAAGCAAGCAAGAAAATTTTCCCATCTCCAGTAAATTGTGTTTCTAATCTTTTCTCCATTCATATATTCCACTATGCATGTTAATAGGTTTGGAAAAACTAAGTGTTTTTTTCTATGCATTTTCTAGAATGTTGTTATTATTCCTTGTGTGACTCAGCTTGTGTTATTTCTAAGTAACTCAATTCCTATTGACTGAGAAGCTCAACCTTCACCTTTGTCAAGCTTCCCTTTTGTGACCGAGTAACATGGTCTCTTGTTTTTTGAGCTCCTTGTGTTGATCGAGCAACTTAGTCCCTAGTATTGACAAGCTACTCAACAATCTTGTGCTTGGCTTCCTTATGGGGGATTAATTTTTTTGACATGGTATCAGAGATTGTAGGCCCCACATCCTTGTGACTTTGCGCATTTTTTTTTTGGGTGTTAAAGTTTATTGTGTACATGGTTGGAGATGTAGGAAAGACTTGGTAGCAGCCACTATCCTTTAATGGAAAAAGTTATGAAACTTGGGCAAAGAAGATGAGAACCATAATGGTTGTAAATGACTTGTGGGAGTTCGTAGTTAATGGGTTCAATGATGTAACTGACCTAGCACAATATGCTACCCTCATCAACAATCAAAAACTCAACTGAAGAAGTCAAGAAGGAAGGATGCAAAACCATTAAACTTGATTGAGCCAACCATGATAGAGGCAATATTTCCCAAGATAGCAGCAGCTAGTTATTCAAAGGAAGCATGAGATATCCTTGAGAAAAATATCAAATGGACTGACAAAGTTTGTGTAGTGAAGCTACATATGATTCAAAGGGAGTTTGAGAACATTCAATTAAAGGATAACTAATCTATTGCAAACTTTATCTCAAGGATCTCTTAGTTGAAGTCAAACGTAGAAGATTATGAGGAGTAGGGAATAATGGAAAAGATATTGAGAAGTATGCCTCCAAAGTATGATAATCTTGTGATGACCATTCAAGAGGCAAAGGACCTCACCACTTTGACAATGGATGAGTTAATAGGTACTCTCCAAACCCATCAGAATTGGATCAATGGACCAAGATCATCTTCCCAAGAACAAGCTTTTAAATCTTAGTCAAATGCAAGAGGCAGGGGGAGAGGAAGAAATGGCTCTGATAGAGGCTCTAGAGGCAAAGGTCGTGGCAACTTTGGACAAAGAAATGCTGGAGGAAAAATCTTAGGACGAGCAGACAGGCAAGAGGGAGAAAGAAAATCTAAAAATAGCTCTAGAGGAGGTAAAAAGATCTTCAACTCCAATAAGAGCAATGTGGAGTGTTATTATTGCCACAAATTTGGGCATTATCCAAGTGAATGTTAGAAAAAGGAAGGTGATTAGTCGAAGCAGAGTGCAAATGTGGTTGATGTGAATGTGGGTAAACCAAATAATACCACAACCTTCATCATGTGCAACATTGGTGAAGAAAGAAACCCTAAGGTATGGTATTTGGATAGCAGTTGCAATCACCATGAGTGGTAATGAAAATTTATTTTCATTTATTCATAAGAGCTTCAAATCTAAAATCAAAATGGGAAACCATAGAACCATTCCCATTGTGGGAAAAGGATCTATTATGATCTGCACCAAGAAATGTGAGAAGATGGAGATTCAAAATGTTTGTTTTGCCTTGGGTATGAAGCATAATTTGATGTTTGGTTGACAACTCATTCAAAATGGTTACAAAGTGCTAATGGAAAATGACAATTGTGTCATTCACGAGAAAGATGGAAGTAAGAAAATTCTTATAGCAGTTCAAATGACAAGGAACTAGATGTTCCCCTTGAGGATAGAGACATGTTTCTCTTCTCAAATTTTTGTTGCACCTACCAAGTATGCATGTACAACAATACATCAACAATCAGGTCTAAAGTGTGTGATTAAAGAACCCTCTAAGCTATCACATCTAAGGTATGAACATCTTGGTTTTTTTGGTTTAAATTTATTGTCCAAGAAAAGAATGGCAGATGGTTTTCCTAACATTGTAGAGTCATGTAACAAGTGTGAGGCTTGTATTTTGGGTAAGAAACATAGGCTTCCATATAATTTGGGTAACTCTAGAAGGGAAAGGGTACTATTATAGATGGTACATTATGATTTAGTTGGCCCTATGCAAACCACTTCTATTGGGGGAGTAAATATTTTATGACATTAATAGATGATTTCAACTATAGGACATGGGTGTATTTTTTGAAACATAAACCTGATGCATTTGATAAGTTTGTAGAATTTAATGCCCAGGCTAAAAAAGAATCTGGAAATTATTTAAAATTCCCAAGGTTAGATAGAGGGGCAAAGTATACCTCCAATTCTTTTGTAAAATTTTCTAGGAAAAATGCCATCAATTAGGAGCTTATAGCCAGCTACACTTTGCAAAAAAATGGAATGGTTGACAGGAAGAACATGACCACTATTGAGATGGCAAGGAGCATGATGAAAAAAAAGGAACTCTCAACTGAATAGTGGAAAGAGGTTGTAGCAACAACAATATACTTGATAAATAGGTGTGCAACAAAGGCAATCTTTGACAAGATTCCTCTTGAGGCATGAGCAAGACAGAAATGGACCGTTGACCACTTGAGGGTGTTTGGGTGTGTAGCATATGCACACATGCCAAAGAAGTAAAGGAAAAAGTTGGATGAAAAGGGTGTGAAGTGTATCTTCACTGTTTATAGTTCAAGATCAAAGGCATACATATTGTATGGCCTTAAAGATCACCATCTCAAGACATGTAGATTTTATTGAAAATCAGTCAGGGAATGGCTCAGTAGATAGATCAGTAAGACATTCAATTATAGTGCAAATAATTATTGAAGACATTGAAGTTGATAATCAACATGATGAAGCAACAACAAACATAGACAACTCTAGACAATTATGGAATGCTCTTGACAGAAATAAGCAAAAAAGGCAAGTGGCCACAAATAGAAAGAGATTTAGCTCTGAGTAGCTCTAGACAGCTCCTAATTAGTGAACAATAGGTACCAAATAGTAACAAAAAAATAGTGAAATTTCAAACCCCACTCTCGCCTCCCTATTGCCAAGAAAGACCAAGAGTTTGAGGGAGACATACTAAGATGAAAGGTATGATGAAGAGGTTGATGAGAGTGTTAATTTTGCATTATTTTCTCATAGTTATCCAACTTATTTTGGGGAAGTTGTGAATGAAAATAAATGGTGTGTTTGGACTGAAAATTGAAGCACTGATTTTGAGTACCATTCTAAAAATCAAGTCAAATCTGAGCCCCTATAAGATTTTTGCATGCATATGTACTTGACGTCATTTTGAGGCATGACATGTGTCAAGTTTTTAACACCTTTCATTTAGTATATGCATGCATCCTATGATGATAAAATTTCATTTTGAATCATCTCGTGAAGTTTCATTTTGAGCATTGCTCAAATCTGCATTTTTGCCTAAGTCTCAAATAACGACACCTGAAGCCTAGTTTGCAATTGAATATCTTGCACTTGGAAAATTTTATGACTTGCCACTTTGGTAATGTTTGGTATGCATATAAAAGAACCTATTTTTCAGATTTGAAGTCATTTTGATATGTTTTGATTAAGTTTTGAATCCCTCAAATTTGGTTGTCTATTGTTGTCACGTTGATGCTTATTATTCAAAATTTTGGGTATCTCTATTTGACTAGTTATAACTTTGACCATATTGAGAAAATTATCATTGCATTACATTGTAGGGCTCAAACACATGCTATGTTGCAGATTTGAGCCAATGAAAAATCCATTTTCCTAGTTTTCAAACGTGATTCCAAATGCAACTTCTGATGTTTTACCGGTATCTAAATGTGCAAATTGATCAGTAGCCCTATTTAGGATGTCATAACTTTGAATCCATGATTTCTTGTGAAAATTGGATTGAATCACTATGTTCTACTCTAAAAATACTCCAAGTATGTTGGTTTTTAAGTCTTGATGAATATATTTGTACACTTTCCCAGATCCATTCCATTTGTGAAAATCACTTTTCTATTAGTGTTTCCAAATCTACAATTTTGAGAACTCAACTTTGAACACCTTCCAAATTTGCCTAGTTATTCTTCATGTGCCAAAATCTCACACTCATACCCTCCACATGGTAGTAAACCAATACTCCAAATTTCATGCCCCAAAGTGTCTATGTGACCTATTTTCAAAGCCAAAACCAAACGCATTTAATTATTTTCTAACCTGGTTGTTTACATCCAATTTGAAGTAGGCATCTTCGGTTGTCAATATCTTTTGATCAGGGTTTCCTCATGAAGTGAAAATTGACAGGGTAAAAGAATGTGAACCAATATATATATATATATAACAAAGTTGACAATTTGCAGAAAAGGTAAAAAATGAGTTAATTGGAGAATCGGTAGTCAAATCTAATTCTCAATAAGCATGAGGAGTTTAATGGATTATTTTAAAATGAGAGTTGTTTGAAAATGATTTTTTTAAACTAGATCCACATTGAGCTCAACTAACTCCATTAGACCTTAACAAGGTGTTATGGGTTGCATTTTGAAGATGTCCAGGGAATGAAAGATGCTTCCAGAAGTTATAACAATTATGATGGCCAAATTTACATTGGAATTAAAAATGGGAAACATATACTTCTGAGAGGGGGGGTGAATTAGAAGTATTAATCTTTAACCAATAAAACTTTTAACTTAAAAATAATGCATGCATTAATATATTGAAATAACATATATAAAGTAAATGCATTCACATAAACACTTGACATCAGATATTATTAACCAGAAACCCTCCAAATGAGAAAGTAAGACTGGGGTGGGGATGACACCCACAATTCTCCACTACTGCAGCAATAAAGTATCACCTGTTAAGGTTACATAGTTTGACCATTTTCATGATCTGCCCATTGAAAGGCCTACCCTAGTAAAAGCTTACAATGGATTGTTAGATCCTACCCCGTTAAAGGATTTTGAAACACCCTATTAGAAGTATGTCTTGTTAAAGGACTTTAAAACACTCACTTGGAATGTCACCCTGTAAAAGGATTTTACAATGACTGTTAAATCAACCTTTGTCCAAAGGATTTCACCTTGCTGATACAATTGTTAGAAAGTAATAGTAGAATGTTTTATTTGATAACCTACAACTTTGTCTTGCTGATTTTAGATCACAGTTCTATCCATCTTGATCCTCTTGATCTGTTATAACAATATAGTATAGTTTCTCCTTTGTTCTATAAATTGATTATGCAATTCTTTCACCTTGATAACTTTCAAATTTAATTCACCCCTTTTCTCCCTTCAATTCTTTGCTTGCATCACTTCCTCACATATGTTGAATTATGGAGCTTCATCCTCCTTAAAAAGACTTTGGTGGCTTGGGGTTAGGTATGAATCTATGATTGGGATTCATTCATTTTCTCGCTTAATCCCTTCTGATTTTCTGATTGGTTGCATATTGATTGAATAGGAAAACTAAATATATTCAATCTTATCTTCAAAGCTTTGAGAGCTATCCATAAGTCGACATAAAAATGGTTTACATAGTTATTTGTGCCATCACAAACAATTAGGTCCATTCTGTGTTACTCAACACTTAAAATACTAATGTTCGACACTTATTATAATTTTGTTTGGCTTGACACTTGAACTTACTTGGCATCAACTGTATTCTTGACACCTGAATTACTTGGCATCAACTGTATGCTTAGCACTTGAATTACTTAGCACATGAGTGACTTAGCACTTATTGCAACTTGACATCTATACATATTATACTCGGCATGAACTTAGTAAATTTCTTAAGTGTGTTGACACTCAATTGTGAAAACCAAACTAAGATCAACAATCTCTCTCTTTGACATGAGTGTCAAAAAAACTTAACTATATATAACAAAACTAATCTCCTCAAGTATAATATATACATATTTTGACATATATACAAAACTTCAAAATTTTCAAAACTCTATAATATAATCATGTACCTTGCTTAAAATTTTGTAACTCCCTCTGAGTTAATGTGCCTATTCTGTGTCCAAACTTTCTTCTCTTTTCTGAGTAGATTAGCTTCATGCTGATATGCTATGTCTTAAAAAATACGAACACTCTGTTTCTGTCTGATATACTCTATTTTTGTTCTTTTTCTATTTGCTCCCCCTTTTAAGTTATGTCTGATATACTCTATTTGTGTTCTTTTGTTGTTTACTCCCCCTTTTTTTGCTCTCCCCCTTTTAGGTTATCTCCTTCTGTATACTGATACTCTTTATATCTCCCCTTGCATATTTATCTCCCCCTTTATTTGTTATTATCTCCCACTTTTTGACATTGATATCAAAGGGTCTATACACTGATTGTTTATTTGTACAAAAAGTTCTTGTGAACTTCCATTATAATATGTAGAGTAGCATCCTGGTCATCTAATGCAACATCGAAGGACTTTATTCAGATAGCTATCTCTGTTGTAAGGTGAACTAGTCCATCCAAAGTTGAAAGATTAGGAACTTTCTTTAACACTATTTCTGCATAGGCTAGTTCCTTTTGGAGTATCCCCATATGAAGGGTAAGGGAGGCTTGTATATTAATCAAGTTGGCTCTTGTACTAGCCTCTTCTGTTGTTAATACAACTAGTTGATTTTGTGTTTGAGGCACTGAATGAAAATGCTTCTCACCCTGAGCTGGGGTCTTCAGTAATTGCATACCTAAGAGTTTTAAATTGGTCTCTAGGCTCAGAATCCTTTGGCTCATTTCTTATGTGAAGAGTGCGAGATCACACAATTTTGTGTACAATGAGAATATGTTCTCAAGTACTTTTCTCACTTTCTCAATTTTGTTAGCCAATTCAACTTGTGATAGTGCTATTTCAGCAGATATTTTTTCATTCAATTTCCTTTGAAATTTCTTCTCAAACCATTCCATAAGTTTGGTATTAGTATCCTAGTCTTCATTAGTCACCTATTTCACAATTTTTGATAATTGTCCTAGTATGGGCTTGGATTCTTCAGGTGTTTGCAAGCTAAAGGCATCCAAAAAGATGTCCTTTATCTCTTGTAATGCTTTCCTTTGTTTATGCTCTTTCCTGAGCATTTCTTGAGTTTTCTTTCAATCCAAAGCTTCTTGCATTATACTTATCTATTCTAATGTCATGGTTTCATAGTCATATTTAGGTATCACAATCTCTTCATATAAAATTGCATCACCATAGTGAAATACCTGAGCTAGAGCTTGGTGCTGAAATTTGTAGTGGTATTGCATCAATACTCAACCTTTGAAGGAATTTTGTTGGAGAACTAGTGTCTATATGGCTTCTTGCTCCTTCTCCTTGGGTGTGTCTTTTTCTTCACTCTTCTCTTGATCAATTGTTAATATTTGATCTACTCCTTATGTTTGTGTATCGGGTACATATATCTCTATCTATCATGTTTGTGCTTCTAAAGTTTTCTCCTCTTGAGAAGTCTATGTTTTTTGTTCAACTATGAAAACTTTTGAAGCAATATCAACCTTTGTAGACGTATCATCAAATATTTTCACTAAAGGTTGACCATTGGTAGCTGAAGGGATGAAAAAAGGTGGTTCTTGTGTATTCATCTTGTCCCTTATTATATTAACCATTGCTTTTTGAAGTTCATCCACACTAACCAACACTGGGTTCTCACATAATCTAGCTTATAGTGTGGTTTGGTCAAGGATCTTCTTTAGATCCTATGCAGTTAATGGGTTGATGTTCTGAGGTGAACTATCAAGAAAATATTTTACTTTCATAGTTTCTACAAGTGTGTTTGTGTCATGTGGAGGGCTCATAGATAGCATTTGCGTGTCTTGCACACTCTGTTCTACTTGTGGCTCTTTAGTTGTTGCCATTTCATCTGACTTCTTTAATGTCTCCTCCATAGTGGTGTTTTCCTTTCCTTTTTCTATGTCTTCTTCCTTGTTCTCATCATCCCCATTATTTCTACCCTCAAAGGGATTTGCTTTGATTGTAGTCAGGCCATATATTAATTTCCACATTTCTGTGGATTTCTTCACAATGTCCTTAATTTTATTTTGCAGAATTCTAAATGCCCTATACTTTGGTGCAAATCTTCTACCATATTTCTTATTGGCCTTGGTAATTTTTCCCTTTGACAATTCTGGCATCACTTGTGCTAATGTTGATTCCCTTATTTCTTTTTCCATGTTCAGGCAATAATACCACTTATTCTCAACAAGTGTATACAATTCCTTTGGCATTGTATTATCCAATTCAAGAGGAGTGTTCTTGAATTTTTCCAACATGGCATACACTGACTCTTCTATCATATTTTGGTCTTCTCTACCAAGTAATTCAAAGTTAATACCTTTCAATCCTATTAATTCTTCATTATCTTTAATATTACCACAAATATTTTCAAGATTAGATTTAGGTGTATGACATACCGCTCTAAACTGGCTTGTGTCCTCAGACTTTGTCTTCTCATCATCTATCTCTGTTTGTGCGACATACTTTCTTCTTCATTTCTTTTGTATAGGACCAATCTATTCATTAGCCTTACTTTTCTCTTTTGCTTGTTCCTTGGCTTTTTGAGTAGTTTCCCTTGTAGTGGCTCTTGTTTCTGGAGCTATAGGCTTTGTTGCACTTGATTTGGCAGCCCCTTTTTCCTTTGCTTTAGCTGTAGGCTATGCCTTAGCTTTCCTCTTCTTTGGTCTAGGCTTTGCTAGTGCTTCCTTGGCTTTTTCTTCCCCTGCACCTTCTTCTTCTTGATCTTCACCCATGCCTTGGCTTAAAGCAAGAGGTTCTTGACCTTGTACCTCTTCTTCCTCTATATTATCCTCATCATCTTCATCATCATTATCTCCTGCACCTTCTCCAAACATAGCCTTTAGTTTCCTCACCATTTTGTCCTTCTTTTTCAAAGTTGAGGTTGTCTTCAATTCCATTTGAACCTTTAACTTCATGACATCATAATTACCAAAAAATTTAGCACTTTTCTCAATTTCTTCTACAAGGAGTGTAGTGATAGCAGCTAAGGCTTCATCAATGTTAATTTCATATCCTAGAGGCCTTAGCCATCTAACTTTAGGTACAAAAAAATGGATGAAAGTGTAGTCAATGTCTACAAGGAAACACATCTCATCGTAGTGTTTCTCAACTAAGGAAAAAAGAATCATCAACCTCTGTTTCATAGACTTCTTAAAGTCTTCAAAACAACTTGTCATTATTGATTCAAAATTTTCTCCTATTTGTTCAATATACTCATTAATTTGAACTGCAACTGACCTATTGGTCTTCCATCCTATCTTGCCAAAAGATGGAAACTTAATTTGTACATAGAAAAATATACATACCATTATTTAACCAAATTTACATTCAACACTCTTTAACTTCCTTATTGCTCCTAGGTTTTCCATTATCTACTGCAATTGGAGTTCTGCAAGATCATAGGTATGATCTTTCTTGACAGTTTTATAGCCTACATCAACTGCCATACAGGGATCACTATTTAGTCTACTTGACTGATAGAATTTATGTGAAATGACCCTAATGGAAAAGTCAAGAAGTGGATCTGTAACAGTGTCAATCGTCATTCCATGCTTGTTCCACTTAGCCCCTATGTTACTCTCAATTACCTCTTTGGAGTTGCTCCTCAGTGTCTTGGGGTTGATCTAGGGTTGGGTATCTAGTAACCCTATGTAGACTTATCTTCAAAATTTTGATAGGTCCACCCTCTAACCATAGACAACCATCATGTATTCTGCTTAGAACTATTTTGATCCATTTAGTTTTGAAAATTGCTGGGAAATCTAAGGCATGGGTTAAGCCCTTTCTTTCTACAATCTTGAATTCCTCCTTCAATACACCATTTTTGCATAATTTTTCGTATGCTTGTTTGGTTTCCATGTCTCCAATGCCTCCCACCTTGCAATTATAACACTTTCTTGCATCTTGTACCATTACAACCTTAGGAAGAATAATAGATAATGCTCCTTCTGGATCATTTTTATAAGAAACTTCTGGTATGGCCTTGAAATCTAGTTGTTTAACCTTGTTGTTGACCAATTGAATGTCAAACGCCTCTTTCTCTTTCACAGTTCTTGAACTAGACACCATTTTTACAATCTAGGGTCTTAACAAATATGAAACTACGTAGCTCGACAGTTAAAAAATACTTTAAAAATCGATGAACTAAAGCTTGATCTTCACTAAGATCCGTGAAAATGCTTCAATCTAGCTCATGAATTGCTTCTTTGCTCTACTTGCTCTTGCTTTGAGTTTGCAATGACAAAAAATATGTGAAATTTGACCTTATACCTTTTCAAAATATAGCATTTATTGCATGGTGTATGTACAATTATAAATTCGGCTTCAATATAAAATCTATTTTACTCAACATTCAGTGATTTTTATCATCACTCGATAGCTATGATTGACTTAGCTCCAACTAACTTTGGTTGATAGCTCAACAGATACTAGTGTTTTACTCGGTAACTAAAGAGGACTTTTCTCACTTGGCAGTAATGTGAAAACTTAAAGATTTGACCTCGAAATTTTCTTATTATCTTGCATCTTTCTCCATGCTAATATATCTTTTTTGGTACTAACTTATTTTGGAACTGATGTAAGATTTAAAAAAAATTTAAATATCAGTCCCACATACCTCCTTCTAGCTCAATTTGATGAGGTGTGACCACTTGACCTATTAGGTGAAGTGATCCCTTCATTTGATGTGTTGCATCCATCTTTCTTCTTCTATGTTTTGTTCATCTCTCCTCTAGTGTATTCAACATCTACCTTGCCTTTTCCTTTGTTGAACTCTAAATTGAGTGCCTTTGACCTTGTTGGGAAATGCTTACTGATATGACCAGTCTTCAAATAGCTAAAGCATGTAGCTTGAGTCAACAATCTATTGAAGTTACCACTGAAGTGTATTCTTATGCAATTCTTAGGGATATGTCCATACTCTTGACAATAATGGCAGCTATGTCTTGTATTGTAATCCTAGTTATAGGAGATTTCATAGCTTCTTACCTTTGTTGGCTTTCTTGATGACCATGTAGACTTGGATTTGCATTCAAAGGATCTGTGTCCAAACTTCTGACAATTGTAGTATTGTCCTTCAAATTTTGGTGCATTCATGGTTCTAGTTCAGCATTCATGTACCTGATGACCTTATTTTTTGCATTTGTGACAATAAGTCATGTTCTTTGGCTTAGCATTCTGACAAGCACTATTACTCCTACAAATATTAGTTGTATGTCCTTTCTTACCACAATTATGACAAGTAGGTTTAGATTTCTTACCTTTATTGTTCCTTTCCTTAGCAGCTTTGGATGATTCTCCTTCTTCAGTGCTTATGTAGTCCTATCCTAATGTATCTTTACTAGATCTATGGGATTTTAATAGTTGCTAAAAGTACTTGATGGCTTCATTTGGCTTGTTAAAACTTTCAACAAACTCCTTTTCTCTTTTTAGGTCATTCTGTAGTTGTTCATTCTGCAACTTCAATGTGGTTATCTCAATGTCCTTGACATTCAAATCATGATGAGCATTCATCATTTGGCTTAGGGTGTCCAATTGCATGTTTGAGATCTGGATAGCTCTGCTAATTTTTCTTCCAATCTGTTTGCCAATATTCTTTTGTCTTCTTCAATCATGGCCTTGTCTTCTATAGCTTTTTTCTTTTGTTCAGTCACCTCACATAGTAGTATAGCTTGTGATTCTTGTTCCAACTTGAGATTTCTAATTTCTTTAGCTTGTGCTCTATTCTTTACCATCAGATCTACAATTGTTGCATCAAATTCACTAGAGTTACCATTTGCAAATAATTTTGTGGTGTCAATCTCTTTATATTGTGTATCATTTTCTGCTATGGCAATCTCTTTCCTTCTCTTCAATGAACTCTTCAAAATATCTCTGGCTTCATTCAGTTGTTATAGTATGAGATGTATCTCAATCTCCCAATTTTCAATGGTCTTGTCTTTCCCAACTTGTAAACTTTCATTTCAAGATCTTTTCTCCAAGCTGTAAAGCTTCTTCTCCTAAGAACTCATCTCTAATACCAATTGTTGGAATTACAAGTGGGAAACATATACTTATGGGGGGGGGGGGGGGGGGGGGGGGGGGTGGGGTGGCAGAATCAGAAGTATTAATCTTTAACCAATAAAACTTTTAACTTAAAAATAATGATTACATTAACATATTCAAATAACATATAAAGTAAATACATTCACATAAACACTTGACACCAGATATGATTACCTAGAAATCCTCCAAATGAGAAGGTAAAAATGGGGTGGGGATGACACCACAATTCTCCACTACTACAACAATAAAGTATCACCTATTAAGCTTATATAGTTTGACCATTTTCATGATCTACCCTATGAAAGGCTTGCCTTATTAAAAGCTTACAAAGGATTGTTAGATCCTACCCTGTTAAAGGATTTTGAAACACCCTATTAAAAGTGTGCCTAGATAAAGGACTTTAAAACACTCACTTGGAATGTCATCCTGTAAAAGGATTTTACAATGACTGTCAAATAAAATTTTTTCCAAAGGATTTCACCTTGCTGATATAGTTGTTGGAAAGTAACAGTAGAATGTTTGATCTGATAACTTACAACTTTGTCTTGCTAATTGTAGATCATAGTTTTGTCCATCTTGATCCTCTTGATCTATTGTAACAATACTGTATCGCTTCTCCTCTATTCTATAAATTGATTATTCTTTCACACTTCTAAGTCACCTTAAACACTTTCAAATTTAATTCACCCATTTTCTCCCTTCAATTCTTCGCTTGCATCACTTCCTCACATACGTTGAATTATGGGGCTTCATCATCCTTAAAAAGACTTTGGTGGCTTAGGGTTAGGTATGAATCTAGGACTAAGATTCATTCATTTTCCTATCCAATCCTTTCCAATTTTTGGATTGGTTGCATGTTGATTGCATAGGAAAACCAAATAGATTCAATCTTATCTTCAAAGCTTCGAGATCTATCCATAAGTCAGCATGAAAATGGTTTATATAGTTTTTTGTGCCATCACAAACAACTAGGTCCATTCTATGTTACTTGGCACTTGGTAATACTAATGTTCAACACTTATTGTAATTTTGTCTGGCTCGACACTTGAACTTACTCAGCATCAACTATATGCTCGACACTTATTACTTAGCATCAACTATATGCTTGGCACTTGAATTACTCGACACTCATTGCCACTCAACATCTATACATATTATACTTAGCATGTGTTACTAGCTCAACATGAACTTAGTAAATATCTTAAGTGTGTTGACACTTAATTGTCAAAACCAAACTAAGATCAAAAATTTATTTAGTAGTCGCATACCTTCATTTAAGATCAAAAGGGCATATAGATTACACACAAAGTGAATAATAAAGAAGAGAATTGAGCATTAATATCTGCACTCATCTAAGGTCCACCTCATTAAATGGCGATTCTTTTGAGACATCTTTCTAAAGTCTTTTTGCAAGATGATATTTTTATTCCTCTAACAATGTGGTGGGAACCCAAATATGTATATTGTTTCCATCATGTTATTTTTTTCCAAGTGGGATCTAACCAAATATATGATGTCGTTATATATATATGTGTAAAGACATTTTGAATGTGAGTTAGAGTTGCCAAGAAAGAGGTGTTGGCAGTGGGCCAACTTTCCTCATAAGATTCATGACATGGATTAACCACCTCATGTGGTTCTATAAAACTATTGGTTGTATCAGACATTAATAGGTCAATCCTTTGGTGCAATGGTAACCTTGGCCTTTCTAACAATTGTTATCAGAGCTTGGTCATAGGTTTGAATTTTGCAAGCCATGAAAAGTGATGCTGGGAGGGGGATTGTTGCCAGTGGGCTCAATTCCCTCGTAGGGTTCTCGACATGGCTTAACTAACTCATATGTTTCTATAAGACTATTGGTTGTATCAGGCATTAACAGGTTGATCTTTTGGTGCAACAACAACCTTGGCTTTTCTAACAAGAGGTTTGACTTTTGCCAAGAAGAGGACCATGATTTTAGTCTCGTGAAGTATAAATACCAATTATACTCAGAGAGAAATGCCTATTCTTGTAAGAGATGCTGAGAAAAAGAGGAATCTTAGTCTAACTTGGAAATGGACCTCCTTTAATTGGCATGTATGTGTGAGATATAAAACCAACACCATCAAGCCTGAGGCATAAATGGGGAGTAAATAATTGATTAGATTTGCAGATGACCATCTTATCTCTAATTCTTTATACTCTAGGGAGGTATGCATTGACTCTAGATAAAATGCTAGGGAAAAGATAAATATGACTGAATCCTATACTACTGGTAATATAAAATGGAGCCCCACTTGCAATATGGAGATCTCATTCTTTAAATGAGAGTAATTTTATTATTTTAAATCCTTTTGTCAATTCAAATTGGTATTTCTCGAAGGAAGCATCAAGTATAGACCAATGTGGAGTTGTATTGTAGTGATAAATGAAGATATTTTTTAATTTCCAAAATCCTCCAAGTTCTAAAGAAATTAATTTAGAGAAGTCTTATTTTTGGAATAGCTCGCAACATTATAAAAGCATCATAATTGCCAAGAGAAGGCATTTCAACTTCTTTGAAGTTTCATCTAAATTTAAAAGGCTAAATTGAAGATGCCATTTTTAGAATGACCAATAAGTTTGTTGCACTTTTCACAAAAAAGTGACCATCATGCATAAAATACAATATGGTCGATCCCCGCACGCATTTTACCAACTTAAAATACCCTCCTTGCTTGGTAAAGTTTCCTAGACATCCCAGGTTTCCTCTGAGTTGTGGCAAGTTCTATTCACCAAGGATAGATGTAGGTTGTTCTATCCCTTTACCTCAACAAAATCTTGATTGACAAGGGTATTAGCATCAAGTTGGAAAGGACTGACTTAATCAAGATGGCAAGAACTTGGGATATGAATGTGAATGGACATGATGTAGCAATCGATAGGATTAGCTAATTTGTGTCCATCATTATTGAGGTAAAATATGGGAGGTGTTTAAACATAACCCAAGGGATTGGAGGGACATAGTCATATGGGTCTCCATTAAAGCTGATGCAAGAGAAAATGCGTGGACATAAAATAAATGAAACATTTTCATTGTCTCCTCTCAAAATTATCGGTGCTTGCTTGGCATTTTTCAGAAGTTGAAAACATTGGGTGTTGAAACATGAAGAGATGCAGGGCAATGACTAATGAAGTCTATTAGCAATGAAAGAATGTAAGTGAAATGTCCCCTTTCTAATTTTATCTGATATTTAAAGCCTCTAATCAGGTTTTTAAAGTCAAAAAACTAATATTTCAAAGATCCACCAATTTCTCAATAAAACCCAAATTGGGTATGCCCGAAATAGTGCCAAAAACTTCACAGCTTCACATATTATTAATAAATCTGAAGGTGGGAATTTTTATAGATATTTCACCAGAATAATGGCCTACAAAATGAAATTTCCAGATCTATATAGAATTTACACAACAGCTCCCAAATGGAGTACAAAAAACAATGCTCATCGGGCTCCCGAAATTAACACAAAATAGCCCAGAAATATCACAAAAACACTAATAATATATCACAGAAGTATAACCATAGCCAAATACATGTATTCATCTCTATTTTAACATCTTAATATCTGAAATACAGCAGCAACCCAAACTGAAATGAAATACTCAACCGGAAACACCAAACTCTTACAAAAAACACACCCGAAAACCCCCAAATTTTTCTGTTCAGCACAAGTGCAAACTCTGCATGAGCTTGCACATGGAATGGCTTAAAAATACCATCCTTAGCCTTCTTAAATACCTAAAAACTCCCATCCTTGGTCTCCTTCTCTACAGGTTTGGTAGCCTCTGAAGAAAAACAAAGCAATGAGCAAAAATCAAGTTCTGGAATGAGCCCAAAATGCCTCTAAATCTCTTTAAAAGAGGGCATAACCCTAACACGACCAAGAGGGGTTAATAAAATATATTTTAATAATAATTTTTATTTATTAGTCCATTGGTTTCCAAAGATTAGCCCCTTTTGCCGAAACTTTGCCTTTTTGAGCCTGCCTGCCTTAGCAAAGATTATTATTTTTAATTGTTTGGAAAGGGGACATGACAGTAGCTTATCAGCAACCTTTTATGGAGAGTAAGTTGCATCTTCATTCCTCTATAGAAATTCATGATTCTCTCTTTCATGAACAATGCAAAATACTAGAATCAATGCTATCACATGGGTCTCTTATAGATCGTAGAGAAAATCAAAGAGATTTATCCCACATTGCCCACATTAAGGCCTTTTACAATGCTTTTATAGCCAAACACTTCAAATGTAAGTGTCTTAAAAGAAACATGTCTTTTGAGGCATCGAGCTCATGTGTGTGGGGCCCTCAACCAAAAAGGTGGGTAATAAGACATTTTGAGTGAAATAATGTGTGGATTGCTCTGACAAGATGATGATGTGGCAACCCAATGAAAAATGGAAAATTGATATGTGGCATGTCGTTCTAGACCTGGAACATATTTTGACGCATGATAACATGGCATGATTGATACTTGGCGCAATGTTGTACATCATTGTATTCTCGCAAAATACATGGTACATGATGAGTCAGCATGGGAGAATGTGAAAGGACAACATGTTGCAGGGTGATGGCATGGCATTAGTGATGTGGGTGAAATGGACATGTGTCTCATTTTCACTTTATCATGATGATGTAGCCAAATGTTGATTATGTTTACAACAATATGACATGTGGCATAGGTGATGACATGGTAGGTCACAAATGGCAACCAATCGATTATTGTCATAATGTCACAAAATGAAGATGCTTGGACATTAAGGAATGCAACAATGCAAGGACCACTAGGATGATGACACATGGCAGCATGTCAAAGGCAAGAAAGTACTCAACAAACCAATCAGGAGGTGTCATGTAGCACCTATGATGTTGAGGATTCCAGGTTGCAATGATACGGTGATTGACAAGATGACATGGCAGCATGGACCAATTAGAAGGAGACATGTGAAGATGTTATATCAAAGTGCTATGAGGTATGTTGATGTGTTAGGATGACAGTGCAAAAGTGGACAAATTAGGTTTTGCCATCTGTCACAGGCTAGTCAAACCTAGTTTGACCTAGATGGAAAAAAGGAGGAAAAATCCAAATAGTTAAAAAAATTATTTTTATTATTATTTTCCTCTTCTAAAAGTATGTGTAGGTTAAATTTAAAGATAATTTTATTATAAAGTTTTGACCTTGGGTTAAAATTTAAATATTTGCAAGAGTTAGAGTTGAGAATTAGTTTTAAACCTAGAACTTCTTTTGGTTGCCTTGGGTGTTTCTCTTAAGAAAGTATAGGACTATTATATATCAATGGAAAGCTCTCAGAGTCTAGTTTCCATATTTGTCATTTGTTTCTTTATAGGTATTAGAGGGTAAGAGTTATGCTAAATTTTGTCTGGGGTGCTCCTTATGCAAATGCATTATGGTATAAGTTGTTCATTTTCATTTTCTAGGAAAATAGTGAAATAGGTGTTCACCAAATTTGGAGAAAGTCTTATTAGGGATATTGTCTTGCCTCCAATTTTTTTCAATATGGATTTTGGCAAATTTTGGCATTGAATGTGGTAGTTTATCAAAAGGGGGCTTTTCTCATCATTCTAGGAGATTTTTTACAAGTTTTTTGAAAATAATGATGAGATTTGATCCTCTTTTCAATTCTAGAGAGATGAAAGATATTTTGCAACAACATTGGAGGGAGATTCAAGTGGACAAGTGTCGATTCCAAATCAGATATGAAATTTTGTCCTCATCTATATTTTTCTTTTTTCTCACATTGTACAGGGTTGGTTCTTAAGGTTTTGAGCAAGTTCTCAACTGGGTTTCCGCCATGCGTTCAATATTTCTCTCTTGTATGAAGAACAATAAAGAACTATAGAGTACAGTTATGGTCTTTTTGGTGTTTTTATGATTCTTTCATACATCTTGATTATACTTTTTTCAAAGAAATAAATACAAAGAGTAGCAAATTCCTTAGTTTCATTCTAATTCTTGTCTTCTTTATCTTTTGTTTACAATATTTTGACATCTATGGACAAAGAACATAGATTCAATTGCATCTCATTTATGGGTTGTATGTCTTGATGTGATTTGTCTTTGTTTCAAAGAATCATGTAAATGCTTGACACATTTTGATAGGGGTGTAAGTTTCATGAGAAGGATGTCTAATAAGTATGATGTTTAGTATGAACATTGATGTTTGGTTCACAAAGTGATTGATAGATCTAATATTGTGATGTATCAGATAGATCATTGATATCTTGGATGTGTGTTATGATTTATGGAATACCCAATGAATAGGGCACTGATCAACTATAGGATCAATTTATTTTGTTGTTGCATATGTGTGGTTTTGCTTATTCAAAATCAAATAATCAATCATTCATTTTCCCTTTCTGGTTAGGAGCTAAAAGGATACCCTCACTTAGCTTTGCAATCTCATAGGTTATGTCATTAGTTATTTCATATCTATGTAATATGCATAAGCAATAGAAGAATTGGGTTTTTAATCTTCTTTGTATAGATTCAGATATATGCTTTGGCAACTAGTACAATATGAGTGAATCTAAAGCTCTACCCACCTAGGTTTTGCAGAGCCTGAAGTAGAAGAAGGAGTTCAGCCTTATCATTGGTTCGGGTTCTTGAAAATTTGTGTCTATCATAGGAGATAGATACCCTTAGATGCAATCTCGTGCTGTCTACCTAGTAGTTAAAATCATTGTTAAATTATGAGTCAATAAAATGACAACTCTGTTGGGGATAGGGTTGCAATAAATCTTATTAAAAAGGACACAAATCTCTAGTATAATTTGTGCATTTTTAGTCATATATGATCAAGGTAAATTTTAAGAAAGCCGCCTCCAAAAAAGATATAAAATATTGGCAAATCTTTCATTATTTTGAAAAAGAAAAATTATTTCTATTGTCGAATCTCTCAAATTTTTATTCTAAATATGATTAATATTCACAATTATTTTTGGATCATAATTTTTTTATTATAAAATATTAACAAATCTCAATAATAGTAGGAAGTTCATTAATCACCATGGAATATTACAAGTCAAAATTGAACATTTTTTTACCTAATGGAATATGTTGAGGATCGTTACATATACTTTAAATCAATAGTGAAAACTAAATATTGGTGATATATCCCTGAAATAACTAATAATTATGACAATTATTAGTCAGTTTAATTCAATTTCTCCAATAATATATTATATTTAGGTGACTCAAATCTAACCATGTAATGAAATTGTGGCGAATATTTGAGTTTAAAATTTTCAATAAAATAAATTATTGAGCGATTGTAAATTTTTTAGAACTAAATTTTATAAAACTATGGTGATTTAGGTTGTATCAAATCTTAAATTATTAGGCAAATTACTAGCCCAAAAATTCTAAAATTAGCCAATTTACGAAAAATTAGCCACTAAAAAATACCTTGAATATGATAGGAAAACCTTTAGAATCTAAAAATATATTCAATACAACAGGAAGAATCTTCTACAGTAGCAAGGTTGTGAAGTATTGTCCATTTCTTTGTTGAAGATTGATGTCTCTTAGTGGTTACCTTATTCAGGATAACATTACTTCGTGTTAGAGTAAATTGTTAATTTAATTTAATTTATTAAATTATCTTTGCTTCCTTCTTAAGTTTTCACATTATGCATTTTTCATTTCTATTTAATAGTTAATATAGTAATTATTAAATGTCATTTACCTCTTAGGGTTTCCCTTTTAAGGTTTTCAATCTCCTTCCATAAGGATTGATATTTTGTAATTATCTCTCATTCTTTTCAATTCTAATAACATAGTTTTCATATAGTTTCAAAGCAAAACCCTTGCCTCTTCTTTTCTTTTTCTTCTCTATGATAGATTCTTGTATGGAGGTATTCTTTGGGCTTTGTGGATTTGTATTCCTCAAATCCTTCATGGTATCAGAGTCTAATCTTCTCTAGCTTGTTCAATATTTAGAGAAAAAGAAGAACAAGGGTTTGAAAGAATAGATCTAGTGTTTTTTAGGTATTTTCTTTGAAAATAGGGGATCTCTAATTTTTGGAGAACTATGAGGCCAAATATACCTCACAATTATATTCAAAAGGTGTCAAAACCCCTATTTTAATATAAAGTTTATCAATTTGGACAACGTTGACCTGGGAGGCAAAACAAATTTTGCACACTAGGGTTTTATGACCTTTGGCACACAAAACAAGACACAACATTAAAAAAATAACAAAAAGAAAAAAGGAAAAACATGCTTTTTAAACTCGATGGTTTTTTTTTTTTACTGTGTGGTTAACTAACCATTGGATGTTTGGATAAGCACTAGTGGTCACTAGTAGCAATGTTTTCAACCGCAATGATGCTCCACTCAAAGGCCACCTAAGCTACTCCACAAGACCACCCAAACACCCTTGCTACTAGTCTCTAGCCACTTCACTATTCCACCACCCATCTCCAATTGCTCTGCCAACCAGCCTCTAGTGTGCTACTTAGGGGCCACCACTATATATATATATATATATATATATATATATATATATATATATATATATATATATATATAAAATTCTTTTTATCATTCTCGGGGACCTGTCATTTTGTTCGCGATATCTCGAGCATAAGGGGGTCATTTTTCAATCTAAAAGAAATGTCAAAAAGCTAGTTCAAAGACGAAGAGAATGGTGCAAGTATTTTTTGGAATTTTTCTAGTTTGGTACCTATTTTTGCACTTGAATTCTGTTGATGTATTCCATCTTTCAAGGGGCATAGCTTCATTTTTCGATTTGAAAAAAGTGTTAGAAAACTTTTGTTGAGCACTTTCCAGATACTCTATCATTTCACCAGTATTTTATACCAAGTATTTGTGATTCATATATGATGTTTGATTTATCATTTATCATTTTCATCTTCCTTCTACAAGCCGGGGTTCAATTTTTTGCATTGTAGGGGTGTTTTTATATTCCTTTCTATTATAATATTAGCATATCAGAACACTTTAAAACCCTTTCTTAAAACAATGGTTGAGAACTCTCCTTTTCTAGTACTTCTAAACCCACACAACTATCATTCATGGAAATCCCATATGCAGTGGCTTCTCTATTCAAAGGGTTTGTGGTCTTGTCTAGATACAGTGCAACCAATTTTTCAAATTCAATAACAGACTTTGTAGTACAGGGATAAGATGGATAAAGCCATGGGTCTGACTTCTTTTAGTGTTTTAAATAGCTTATAGTTTCATCTTGATGAGTATTTCACTCCTCAAGAAATGTGGGATAAGTTTAATGACTTATATGGCACCATCAACTAGTTCAAAGCACTTTGGATTGAGATAGCACTTACTTCTCCTATTCTTGGTGCTTTCCACTCCATTGAGGACTTTCATATGAGGTTCAAAAAACAATGTACTTTGTTACAGGGATGCGAGAAAGAGAAGAAAGATAAGGAGTACATCTACCTAATTCTCTCCAAGCTTCAAGGAAACTTTCAAATTTTCTCTTCTACCTTCCATTCCACTACGGATGCCTTGGGTCCCTAATTTGTTATGCCCACTTTTGTGGTCTTTTGTGATCACTTGACTAGAGAGTGGTCCAAGCTTACATAGTTAGATACTATCACTAGTTCAAAGACATAGACATTGGTTGCTTATGTTAGGATAAACCACGGACAGAAATAAAAACTACATGCAAATATAACCAATAATAGAAAATAATAGAACACACAGAAATGAACACAAGGCACCAAAATTTAACGTGGTTCACCCAATCCTTGGGCTACGTCCACCAAACAGCAAGTTCGATCTTATTACAATCTAGTGATTACAACCTGATTACAATCTGTAATCCCTTACAGCTCAATACCACCGCAAGAACCAATTTCGTATCACCACACATAAAAATACCCAACCCTAAGCCCTTTTTATACAAGTACTTTCCTGATCAGTCACCACAATCTAACAATCTCCCACTTGGGGACTGATCAGGCTCCACACTAAACAACAATCTCCCACTTGGAGACTGATCTTGTAGCAATACAACCACCACATGGGGCTCCCACTGGATCAAACCACCCTGGACTCTGCTGTTCTTTTATTCACATTTAGTCTAAAAGACCAACTGAAGTTGAAGAGGAGTTCAGCTTCCCCCTTGTTACAACCTTTGTCAACATATCTGCTGGATTTTCATTGGTATGTATCTTCTCCAGCTTTAACTGTCCATCCTCCAAAACTAACCGAATGAAATGGTACCGCAACTATATGTGTTTGGTCTTAGAATGCAGAGCTGAATTCTTAGCAAGATGAATGGCACTCTGACTATCTGTGAACAAATAATTATCCTTTTGAGGATGTCCCAATTCTTCCAAGAAGAACTAAAGCCATATCATCTCTTTGGCTGCCTCTGTAGCAGCAACATACTCTGCCTCTGTAGTGGAGAGAGCATTAATCTTCTATAGCCTAGAAACCTAGCTCACGGCTGCCCCACCAATAGTAAAGACATAACCTATAGTACTCCGCCTGGTATCAATATCCCCAGCCAAATCTGAGTCAACATAGCCCTGTAAATCAGTAGTAGAGCCCCCAAAGTGTGAACACTTATTGGATGTTCCTCTCAAATATCTGAGAATCCACTTGACAGCATTCCAATGCTCAAATCTTGGATGACTCATATACCTGCTAACGACTCCCACTGCATGTGCAATATTTGGCCTAGTGCATACCATAGCATACATCAAACTTCCTATAGCTGAAGCATAGGGTACCTTGGAAATCTTATCCTCCTCTTCCTGTGTCTTGGGACACGTCTCCTTAGTCAATTTCAAATGACCAGGTAAAGGTGTGCTAACAGCTTTAGCATTCTCCATAGAGAAATGTTGCAACACCTTCTCAACATAATTAGCTTGAGATAGCGTCAATGTTCTGTTCTTCCTATCTCTGCAAATCTTCATACCAAAGATTTGTTTTGCTGCCCCCAAATCCTTCATAGCAAATGCATGTGCTAATTGGCATTTCAGCCCCTTAATATGATCCATGTTAGACCCAGCTATAAGCATATCATCAACATATAAACAGAAAATAATGTAGCTATCATCATCCAACCTCTTAAAATAAACACAGTAATCTGAATGACACCTATTATATCCATGCTCATGCATAAAACTGTCAAATTTCAGATACCATTGCCGAGATGCTTGCTTCAAGCCATATAAACTTTTCTTCAATTTGCACACTAAGTTCTCCTTACCTTTGACCTCAAAACCTTGTGGCTGAGCCATATATATTTCTTCATCCAAATCACCATGAAGAAAGGTTTTTTTAACATCCATCTGCTCTAAATGAAAATCTTCAGTAGCCACGAGACTTAAAACAGTACGAATAGAAGTCATTTTAACAACAGGAGAAAATATCTCATCAAAATCAATTCCCTTTTTCTGTGCAAATCCTTTTACAACTAACCTGGCCTTAAATATTTTCTTACCTCCTTCCTCTTCTTTCAACCTGTAAACCCATTTATTCTGTAAAGCCTTTTTACCTGCAGGCAACTTGCACAAATCCCATGTCTTATTTTTCAGCAAAGAGTCCATTTCATCTTTCATTGCAGACTCCCACTGAATCTTAGTATCCACCTGCACAGCTTCATCATAACTTTCAGGTTCACCAGCATCAGTAAGTAAAATAGAATACAAAGAGGGAGAAAACCTTTGTGGAGGTCTAATTGGTATTGTTGACCATCTAACATTCACTGGTGTGTGTGGTATTTGTTGTTGCAGTTGTTGCACATCATGAGGAATGGCTGGAACATCAGCTTTAGGAGTATCATCTAGCACTACATAATCATCTTCTTTCTTCTCATGTTGCTGCAATAGATCTTTGTACAACACTTTTTCATTGAATATGACATCTCGGCTTCTTATAATTTTATGATTTTCAAAATCCCAAAGCCTATAGCCAAATTCATTAATGCCATATCCAACAAAGA
The DNA here is from genome assembly GCA_028749045.1 of Cupressus sempervirens. Taxonomy (NCBI): domain Eukaryota; kingdom Viridiplantae; phylum Streptophyta; class Pinopsida; order Cupressales; family Cupressaceae; genus Cupressus; species Cupressus sempervirens. The sequence continues at coordinate 660,186,349 of CM053784.1, forward strand.
CACATTTCTTTGATTTAGCTTCTAGCTTGGTTCTATTTTCAGAGTCTATATGAGCAAAAGCTTCACAACCGAAGGTTTTGAGAAAAGAATAACTCACCTTCTTACCAGTCCATGCTTCGTCTGGAATACCACAGCCCAAAGGAGTAGAGGGTCCTCTATTAATCAAATATACTGCAATATTGACAGCCTCTGCCCACATGTGTAAGGGCAACCCAGCATGCAACCTCATGCTCCTTGCGCGCTCCATTATAGTCCTGTTCATGCGTTCAGCCACTCCATTTTCCTGTGGAGTCCTTGGAATAGTTTTTTGTCTACGAATACCATTAGTGGAGCAATAATATTCAAATTCATGACTGCAATACTCACCACCATTATCAGATCTGAGACATTTTAATTTCTTACCAGTCTCATTTTCAACCAAGCATTTCCATTTCTTAAAAGTCTGAAATACATCAAATTTTTGTCTAAGGAAATAAACCCATACTTTTCTAGTTGTGTCATCAATAAATGTAACATAATAATGAGAGCCACCAAGGGAAGATAGCTGAGCCGGTCCCCATACATTTGTATGCACAAGCTCCAATTTCTCCTTTTTGTTTTCCTTCCCTGTCTTTACAAAACTCACTCTCTTTTGTTTTCCATACACACAACTTTCACAAAAATCCATATTCACACATTTTAGACCTGGTAAAACTTTCCTTGAATGAAGTACTTTCATACCTTTCTCACTCATGTGCCCAAGTCTATTGTGCCACAGTGCTGTATCAGAATCTACAGCAGCTATTTGTTCTCCTTGCTGAACTGTAGTAATTGTTCCTGAATATTCATTTTTCTCTGAAACAATCAAAGTAGAAGGAACAATATGACCTGTACAAAGATATAAGGTGCCTACTTTCACACCTTTTGCTACTACAAGGGAACCTTTTGAAACCTTCCAATTTTTATCATTAAAAGTAACTACACAACCCTCATCACCGAGTTGCCCTGCTGAAATTAAATTCCTACTCAGCTTTGGAACATGTCTTACCTCATGTAGTAGCCAATGATTCCCATTCTGCAACTTAATCTTAATTTTTCCCTTTCCAACAATCTGACAGGGTTCATTATCCCCCAAATAAACAAGCCCAAAATCCCCTTGGACATAATCAATGAAATAACCTCTATGAGGTGTAGCATGAAAAGAAGCACCAAAATCTAAAACCCATGAATCATCAACACTCTCTAAAGACAGAAGCAAAGCATCCTCTTCAGATTTGTTACTTACCACATTTGCCTCTTTGTCTCCATCTGATTTATCTCCTTCATTTTTCTTTCAAGTCCAGCAATCTTTCTTTTTGTGCCCTAGTTTCCCACAGTACCAGCAATCATTTGGTCCTCTCGATTGGGACCTCCTCCCCTTTGACTTTCCTCTTGATTTCCCATGATTTCCAGAGTTACTTCCTCTTTTAGTCGTTCTGCCCCTGCTTTGTGCATTTAAAGCACTTCCTGATGTAGATCCACCTAAGGATTTTCTATGAGTTTCCTCACTTAAAATAACACCGATCACATCATCATATTTTAGGGTACTAGATCCAGGAACAAAATTACTCACGGCCATTACCAAGCCATTCCTGCTTTCAGGCAAAGAACACAAAATCAAGAGAGCCCTAATTTCTTCATCAAAATTGATACCCACAGAAGATAATTGACTAGTAATAGTATTAAACTCATTTAAATGATCTGCAACAGATCCACCTTCTGCCATTTTCATATTAAATAAACGCTTCATGAGAAATACCTTATTTGAAGCGGAGGGCTTTTCATACAGTGTCGCTAGGGTTTTCATCAAATCTTCTATCGTCTTTGCTTTTGTAATATTAAATGCCACCGATGGTGCCAAGCATAACCGAATGCTTCCGAGTGCCTTTCTGTCCAAAAGATCCCATTCAGCCTCTGACATAGTTCCTTGATTCTTGACTTTTCCTTCCAACAGCTTCCATAAATCCTTCTGATATAAATAGTCTTCCATTTGCATCTTCCATAACTGGAAGTTCTACCCATTAAACCTATCAACCCTCAACTTACCCTCATCTGCCATTGCTCCCACTCAACTGTGAGACTTCCACTTAATCGTGAGACTTTCCTACAGAGGATAACTGAAAGACAACCTTGCTCTGATACCACTTTTTAGGATAAACCACGGACAGAAATAAAAACTGCATGCAAATATAACCAATAACAGAAAATAATAGAACACATAGAAATGAACACAAGGCACCAAGATTTAACGTGGTTCACCCAATCCCTGGGCTACGTCCACCAAACAGCAAGTCTGATCTTATTACAATCCAGTGATTACAATCTGATTACAATCCGTAATCCCTTACAGCTCAATACCGCCGCAAGAACCAATTTCGTATCACCACACATAAAAATACCCAACCCTAAGCCCTTTTTATACAAGTATTAAACCACTTTAGGGTTATAACATGTCGGCCATATGTACAGTACTTTCCTGATCAGTCACGACAATCTAACAGCTTAGCCATCTACAAGGAAGAAAAAGTAGAAACTGAAGCCCAAGAAAAATTTGGTAGGCAATGAGAGTTCCTCCAATCCTACTCCTAAATTAGATGCCCAAAAGGGTAAATCTTCTAATTCTAGTGAGTGTTCCTCCAAGACTAAGAAGTATACAGGTCATCTTTTCAATTTTTGTAGCAAGGAAGGAAATCTAGTTTCCAAGTGTTGGAAACATCTTGAGGCTTTAGAGGAGGCCATACAGCAACACAATATTACTCCTCTAAAGCCACCACCTCCTCCTTCAGAGAAAGGACATGCTCTTTCTACATCAGCATTGTCTTCTACAACTACTTGAAATCTTGATTTTGGAGCTTCACACCATATGACACACTCACCTAATTTGGTTACATGACTTGCTTAGAGTGTTACTACATAGATTGCAGTTGGTGATTCTATACAACTTTTAGTCATAGGTTCAAGAACTATCTCTTTAGAAGGTGGTTCACAACAAGATGTTCTCTTGGTTCTTGCCATTTCTACAAACCTCATGTCTATCTTTCAGATTTTTCATTCTGGCTTTGGAAATATAGTTGAGTTCTTACTACATGATATGGTTGTTTAGGATCTCCATGATCCTAACTTGGTTTTTGATACATGGAGTGTTGATCTTCAGTCTCACTTATATCAGTGCGATAGCTTTGAGAGCTTTGATTCTACTATTGTTTCTCTCATTTCTCATGTAGACATAGTGATAAAACTTTGGCATGAGCATTTCAGCCATGTCAACTATAGATATCTATAGCATATCAGTACACAAGAGCTAGTGATTAGGCTACCTTAGATCTCTTGTACTGACAGTGTGTGTCAAGGTTATGCACTTGGAAAATATCATAGAGATCCATTTCTAGTAGATAAATACACATGTGCTAAGGCACCATTGGAGTTGATACATAGTGATCTTATGCCATTTCCCACTCCATCTTTTTTAGGTGCTCAATATGTGCTCACCTTCATAGATAACTTCTCTCAATGTACATTGGTGTACTTTTTGAAGTACAAGTCTGATGTCTTTGATTCCTTTCAAATCTTGAAAATATTTGTGGAGAAGTAGTCTAGTCTTTCTGTCAGGTATATATGCATTCACAATGGGGGGGGATATGTGAATCAATATTTCAGAGATTTTTGCACCAAGCATGGTTTACAGTATCAGCTCACAGATCCCCATACCCCTCAGCATAATGGGGTTGCAAAGAGAAAGAACATGACATTACAGGAAATGACTGGTCAATTCTATGATACAGTCTCAAGCTATGACTTCTTCATTTTGGGTTAAGGTTATCAATTGTGCTAGTTATATTCAGAATCAGATGCCTCACAAGGCATTGTGATACTTGACTCCTGAGAAGGCTTGGACTCATGGCAAGCCAGATGTTTCTACTTTCCACATTTTTGGTAGTGATGCTTGAGCATTTATTCCAGATGCTTAGCGGAAAGCCATGGAGAAGAAGAGTCAACCACTCATCTTTGTTGGCTAGTGTGAGCATGTGAAGGCATACAAGTTGTTTAATCATGATTCCAGAGATGTCTTGATCATCATTTTTGGACATTTTTAGACTAGTTTTTTTTTCATATCACCAATTTTTGGCCCACCATGATCTTGCATGTACCTTGTTAAACAATTGGGACTTTGTCCCCTTACAAACATGTTTTAGCCTTCATCAAAAACATATTTTGCCTAAAATTTGGTCATTAATAGATGATGTTTACAGATAGATTATTACTTATAAAATAGTCTATGTATTTTTATAAGACAGATTCTTTTTTAGAATATTTAAATTTTAATACTTAACACATTTTGTCCAAAATTTAGTCATCAATGTATGATGTTTACAACTAGATTACAACTTATAGAATTCTATATATTTTTATTTTTTATAAGACGTTTTCATTTTTGGAAAGTATAGATTCATGTATTACTTGTCGTGGTAAATGAACGTTTCCATTTTCTAAACCTAATTGACCAAGGATAGGGTCGGTACACTTGTTGCGCTACAGATTTGGAGATTTCCAGAGATATACTAATCCTTGTTGGCTGCAAAACCATCTCCTTTAACGCGTTTCAGATTCTAAAAAGAAATCTGGGAGGTTACAAACAATTTATAAGAGATTATCTGTGTTTTGGGCACTCGGATTGCTACAACAGTGAGTTTCATAAATTGGAATTATCATAGTGTCTGAAAGTATGGACTTTCATTTTGAAAGTTTGAAGGTTTTACATAATTCTAGAGAATCTTAAATTCCTCAGTCAACCCTCAGTTTTGTGCAAAGTTAAGATCCTAAAATGCTTTCAGAATATAGCTTTCAAAATGTTTACATATATTGACTATGATGGAACAAGGATATATTTGGCTCTTTGCAAATTGTTTTTATCAACAAATAAATGACACATTATATCTTGCAAATGTCTATGGAAATAAAAAGCAGGAGTTAACTCTGAAAACAGTACGAAAACGTTCTTTCATTACAATCTAACACTTGAAAAGTAGCAAACTTTTTTTAATATTACTATTAAAAGTGTTAAATTCTCTTTGACACTCGAAAGATGAAATCTAATATTTTTAAGTTTGTTGTATAAACCAAGCCAATATTTTCCTGTATATGAAGGCTGCAGTTAATTCTAGTAATCATATGTAAACTTGTGTTAGCTCAAAACAAGTAATTTAAATAATTTAAAATTGCTATTTTTAAGGGTTATTGAACCATTAGAAAATTGTTTATTGTAGTACAATTAGATGTCTTCTATAAATAATAGTAATTTCGTATTTCATATATTTGTAGTTATATTGAAAAGTTGAAAATTTTTGTTGACAATTTTTACAAGAATCAAATTGCTAAAGCTGTCTTTATTGTGGGGTTGTCATACAAACCAAATCCATATTTTATCACATATTAAGGCTACACTTAGTTCTAGTAATCATATGTAATTTTTTGTATCAAAATGAGTTGTAATTTAAATAACTTAATTTGTTATATTTTAAGACTATTGGATCATGAGAGATTTGTTTATTGCAGTATAATTAAATGTCTTCTACAAAGAGTACTAATTCCATATATTCTATATATTTGAAGTGATATTGAAAAGTTGAAAATATTCATTGACAATTTGTACAAGAAAATAATGAAATTGTTAAAGCTGGCTTAATTTGTAGGGTTGCCTCATTAAATGTAAACAATGTCTATTTATCTATTTATATAGACAAAAAATTAGATATTAAATATTGTGAACTATAAGGCACAATGGTAATTTGTGGACCTCTTATATGACCAGTCTTTAGATTAAAATCTACTCGAACTTAACACATAAAAATAATTAATTTGAATAAATAATAATCAATCAAGCCTTCAGCCCAATACCTTAAAAACAAAAATTGAACTATAAAATACTTTTTATATATTTTCTCTATTTTTCCTTACTTGAATAGGACCCCTCTTCCCCTATAAGAATATAGGTATGGTTGCCATGTGTAGAGGTTTCTAGCACTGGATCACCCCACAAAGATTAATGGTCCATCTTCTCAACAAATCTCTTTCAACAAATTTTTTCCTCTCTTCTTAGACGTGTGGTATAGGGTAGCCTACTCTAATTTATGCTTGGGTAAAGACGCTCTCACTGCTAATGAACCGGCTAATTTGAAAATTCATGATGATCTAAGTGCCACACTTATCTATCGAAAACCTAAAATATATGAGTAAAGCTCGAAAAAAAAACCAAACTGCCACACATGGTAACATATACCATTTAGTTTTCTGTTTGAGGTTGCCATTTAAATATTGAGAAATTCTACACAAGCACTTTCGTTCTAAACTAGGTATTCTCATCTATCAAAATTAATAAACAGATTAAACCAAAGTTTGTATTTTCTGGATTGATTGTATTATAATGTTTTTGCAGATCACCACTATCAATATTGATGCAAAAATTATAATACAATCTACCTAAAAAATACAGCAAGAAAACTACTATTTACAAGTATTAAGACAATCATCGAACCCATAATAAAAACTAGAGTGAGTACAATATATGTTGATGAAAATGAAAATCAGAACAAAAGAAAGAAAACAACTTGTCGTTATGACAGAGTTTTGAGCATAAGCTTTTGCCAGCTTTCTAACATCAGGCCTTTTCAGCATAATCTTCTTTCATTTTTTCTAGCTTCGTTGCTGTACGGCTATCATCAGCAGCAAAATCAGAAAAAACTGTATATATCACAAAAACAAAATAGTATCTTATAATAAATATACGAAAATGCAATAATTTGCTATTGTTTCCGGGCATGTGGACCATGTGAGCGTTGAGCAATGAATCCGATACAACACAGTGGGAAAACTAAGAGAGTAGTAACATTTTGCAAAAGAAGAGCGTTTATGGAGACCCACAACACAGAAAAACACAGCGCTTTTCTCATCTTTCACAAAATGTCACGCCCTTTTATTTTGTCCTCAACTATCTTCGCTTCAATCCTTAATCGCCTGATCTCACATTCTCTTCCCAATATAAAGCTGGACCTATAAACAAAAACCAACAAACCCTAAAAAGTTCCCCGACCATATGAGCGTAGAGTTATTGTTGAAGCATTGATGAATCGTACTATCTGTTTGTTGAGGTTTTAATGAGTAGACTAACTACCTATATGGTAAGTTTTAAACAACCGAGTTTCAGCGAAAAAATCACGAAGAACTTATCTACACACAAAAATGCCCTAACTTAGTCAGCGGAAAACTTTGACCTTCTTCTCTCTTCCATTTAAAGGTTCTGCGGAAATAAAAATATGAGAATAGGGATATGAACTTTAGAATTGTTATTTTAGAATAGAAAATGAGAATACATATTCTTATTTTCTATTTGGCTAGAAAAACGTTAAATTTTTAAACCGAGAAATTTGAGAGCACTTCCTAACATGACATATTTTGGAACTCTATGATTTTTATTTCTGGAAAATCATTGTGGTAACACAAGCTGATTGTGAATGAATATCACTGTGACGCGCTCCAAGAAAAGGTCAGCATGGCTCAGAGAAATAGCGCATGAAAAATTTCTTGGCTTGATGCAAAAGAAAATGACAAAGACCAAAACAATGCATGAAAACTTGAGCACGGACCCAAAAATATTATGTCTTCTGAAAAAAATAAAATTGGAATAGGAATGCGTATTCTAATTCCACCTATTTAGGTGGAATAGAAAATGCTTTTTTTTTTACCAAATTGGAATACATATTCCTATTCCCAATTCTTATTTTGTGCACCCAAATGGAGAATTTGAAATTTTAAGAATTTACATATGTCTATTCCACTAGTATTCCCATTTCCAAACGAGCCCTTAGTAACAGAGTTAATCAAGGGAGCATAGCCAGAATGTGCATGGAGTGTAATAGGGGTAGCAACTATGAAGCCACAAAAATAGTTTGTATTGTATAGTACTTTTAGAACTTTTTAGAAAATAAATTAAGTGTTTTTTCGAGGTGTGTTCAATGCTTTCTGTGTCTATATAGTCGTTGTTGTTTAATAGATGATTTGTTCATAGATGTGTTTGAGTTTCACATGTGTGAATCGAATCTTCAAAAAGTATCATGTAAAAAGTCAAAACACATTAAAATAAACTCTTTACAATGCAAGAATGTACACCTAATGGTCAATGTGTTCTTTTTATATAGGCAAGTCATAAACAAAATAAGTCCATCTCCAATCAAGTGTTCAAATTGTCCATACTACAACTAGCATACTGATGTGAATACAATTGGGTCATCTAGTACAAAATTACCACCAAATCTAATTAAATACAATCAATTGCAAAAACATCACTCGATACCACTTCATGAGTTTGTGTGGTTGGCCAACAAAGTCACAAATGATAGCAGTAGGCAAACATTGACATCCACATAACTACAAAGTCGCAACAACTTGGAATTTAACAATGTAGTCTAAACTTTGTTACCATCTAGTTGCTACAAATATGTGGCCACCCAAAGACATTTTCCATCATTGTGTCCCATCATTCCAACTACCCTTCTACTTCACACAACCTCAAGTGCACAACTTTTGGTTGAATTAGCATTAAACTACTTATTAAGAGACAACATTTGTGTAAGGTCACTACTTAACTATCAAATACCATCAAAATTGAGATAAATCTAGTAACGGATTGATACAGAAAAAGATATCATAGCATATATCCATGAATCTTGTAATAGACCCCAACTAGTGTAAATAACCCATAGATAATTAGATTAGTAGATATCCCATATGCACCAAACACAACAAGATTGGCTTGCAAGTCATTCTAGTATTATATGACAATTTCTTTCTCACTCCATATCCCTATGATGATCGTGTCTCCCAACCCACACCTTGAATCATCTCTAAGGTAGAAGCACAATGACTATTTTAGTTATGGTTGACTCGACAAACTTGGCTGGGTACAACTATGCCAAGTAGGATTCAGTTGAGTTTGTCTTGCCTAGATCCACCTATGTGACATTTAGTGTTGATATGCCAAGGGGGATTTAGTTGAGTGGGATTCGGTCAAGTCCCCCTTGTTAAAATATGGATCGGATCTATTTATTATTAATAATTTAAAATACTCTTTAATATATTTATATATATTAATCAATTAAGATTAGATCCTCTCCTTTGTAATTGCACTTGATAAAATTTATGTGTATGTCAAAGGTGATGTCTAACTCATATTATATATGACACCTAAGAAGGGGATGTGACCCCACAAACATCCCTACACTCAAACGTCACATCGATCAATGACAAGGTTTGGTAGAAATAAAAACAATCATGATGTTTTAATACTAAACCATCCCTAATCAATATGGGTTTAATCACAACCATCTCTCGATTTGACACCCCATGTCAACATGGCATGTTATGCATTTAATGTACACCCAATGCGGGTAATGACTTGTCTTAGTTAATTTTAATACGACCAAATAGACACCATAATCTCACTGCTTTAATGCTCATGCCACCTTTGCACATGTCACTTCTAACATCATAATCACATGCAACATACTCGATCATGGTATTGGCTAAAATGTAAACTAAAATGTAGTTCTTACCAAGCGGAACACTGACGAGTTTGAAAAAAAGCTAAGTGTCCCCTTAGTAAGAATTACGTTTTAGTTTACATTTTAGGCATCTCCCTTGATCACTTTGGATTTATTGACATTGATATTTGAATGACATGAGTGTGAATATAAATTTTTTGATCTATAATTATAATTATCATATGATTATAGATAATAATTATTATGAGACTATATAAATATATATGGTATCATCTTAAAATGGAAGCACTTCCATGTTAAAGAGTGTTTATCCCTCTGAGTAAGTGGTATGGGGTCATGTCAACTGTCTTGAATGGGTCTTTACATGGATCTAGTATTTTTCCCCCTGTTCTACTTCTCTCTTTCTATTTCCAGCCTATTTTTAATAAATTGCTCTGTGAAACTGAGAAATTTGGTCTTTGGGTCAAGGATGGTCTTTTGGGTCAAGGTCAACCTTGACCTTGAGCTAGGTAATCGACGACCTTGACCTAGGGCAGGGTCGACCCCGTCCCTGACCCCAAGTCCCATTTTAAATTTTTGGGAGTTTTAGGATCTTGGGCTTCAAAAAGCTTATTTTCCTGCTTCCAGGTTGCTTGTTTCGTGTTTTAGAATGGTAGACTCTTAAATTATATTCAATCTAGGCTCATTCCTAGGGGTTAAGGTTAAATGGGATTTAATGCTCCTATCTCATGTTTTTCTAGGAGTTAGTGCTCAAGATCACTATATAAGAAATCCTTCTTCCCTCATTTTGACATCCACGCATATCTACAATCTATTTATGATAAGCACATTTATGATCTATGTGTGACTACCTACTATTCATAAGGAGATATTATCAAGCATTCAAGATTCATCATTCAAACCCTAGATCTAGCCATCATGGTGGTGTAATCTTCCTTTAAGATCCTTTGTCCATTTTCAAGATCTATTCATTATTCAATAAAGGTGGATTCTAAGCATATAGTCATGGAGGTTTTGATTTACATTTCTTAATGTTATGTTCAAGCTTTTGTATTAGTATATTTGTTTACATTTCAAATACAATTGAATATCTATTGAATATCATAGCTTCATTATTAGATTTAATTCTACTACTTGCTAGCATCCTCTATTTCAATTCAATTATTAAGGTTGATTTAAAACTGGGCTTTGACCAAAGAAAACCCCTCATCCAAACAATAAAATAATTTTTCTTGTAGATACAGGTGTGGAACAATGAATTGGAGAGCAAATTTGGATACCCTTTTTGTCAAACTTGCGAAATCTGCAAACACGAATTTTGTCAAAGCAGTGCAGGTCAAGTTCAACTTTTTAGGTTACAATTGTGCCCCAAGGTAAGATTGTGCCCTGTCAACAGGGTCAAGGTCAACCTCCCTTCAAAAAGACAATAGATTTCTAGGTTTTCTCCGTCTTGACATTTCCAGTCTACAACAAGTTGCAGAGATCCCTGAAATTGCATACGAACATCAGAAAACAACATTTTCATACTTCAAGGTGAGCATATCTTTTATCTATTTTAGTATTTAGGCACATAGTCCCCCACAATAAAAAGTTCATTTAACCTCCTTTCTCCCTATTTTTCATCACTTGATCCATTTCTGCATTGAACATTCTCTTGTGCTTAATCAATTTAGATCATCACATTGAAAATTAGGGTTGAGAAGAGGTTTCTATTTTCTTTCAATTCATTTTGGTGAACCCACGATCAACAACTCTTTCTTTTTGGTGTTAGATCTTGCATACTATATATTCCATAAAATACAAAAACCTTTCTTGTATATATTTACTATAAAGATTATGAAGATGCTTTGGTCTATGGTTATGTTCCTTATTACCCTTCTTTTAGCATCTCTTTACCATAATTATGATGTTATGATAGTATCATTCATTTTATTATGTTCACAATCTTTCATTTTATTCTTGCTTGTGCTTTTATGAATTTAATTGATACTAGTATTTCTACATTCAAAACTTTTCTTAAAGATTCATGTGGTAGACTTATTGTTCTTTTAGATCATGTGAAGGATTTGGTAGATGATACATGCCATCTCCTAATCTTTCTAATTTGTATCTTTTTGTTCCTAATCGGTTACCTAATTCTCCATCTCCAATCCCTAGTTCTTCTCAAACTTTTGAGGAGGTTCAAGCTATAGTTTTGGATACAGATGTGCACGACTTCTTTGATTTACCTTCTCCTTTGATTCATGATGATATTAAAGGAAATGGTAAAAACACTTCTTCAAAACCTATTATTTTGTCTTATACAACTTTTTCTCATGAGCATGATAAGCAATCATCTCCCATAGAAGATTTGCATGATATGTACACTACAAGATATACAATGGTCACTAAACAAGGTTATAAAGGTTTATGGCTTGGAGTTAATGAGCATGGTATTGAATATCCAGTTCATATGCCCTCTAAACCAGATTTGCATGGTGTTGGTTGTTCGAAATTTTAAGTTAAGGAAGGTGATGTCAATGATCATCCTCCTAAACTTTTTCCTACACCTAACTTGGATAACTTTGATATTCGTCAATAGGTGGCTAAACAAGTATATGTTGAATTAATGAATTCTAAAAAGGAAATATTTAAACCTATACTAAAAGATTCTTTATCCAAGTATAAATTTCATTTTCATTATCATAATACACATTTACTTGCTGATTTTAGACATTTTAAATTGTATGTTCATAAAAGAGCTACTTTAGGAATTATATCTCACTCTCATGTAGTTTTACAATTCCTTCATAATTTTGTTATAGGGTATTCTCCTCTTGTTGATATAATAGAAATGTCTTCTCCTCTTGTTTGTGGACTAGGGGGCAAGAGGTGTATTTTCATCTAGTCTCTTAAGATCCATTAGGCTTTTAGCATATTTTGTTCTTTGAGCTTAATCAATATTATTTCTATTCTATCTCTCTATGGTTTCGTATTATGTTTATAATTATTCATAGAATCTATTCAAGATATATTTTCTAAGACATTCATTTTTTCAAAGGTATCCCTTATCTTCCTCCCTAGAGGGTAGAGATCTGCTTTCCCTACCTTAGTGGCATTTATTTATATTACAATATTATTTCTTCATATTGATAGATGTTTTTACTATGGATAATCTTTTTATATGAAAGGTTGTTTTCCTAGGTCATCAACTTTTCTTTATGTTACAAATTATGATTCTTTATAGACTCTTACCTTTTCTTTGGTTGTTTTCCTTGTTCCAAAGATTCCTTTTTCCTCTTCCTTGGAGGGGGTTTGGTGATTGAATATTTGTTCCCACTTAGTTTATCTTTGAAATATGATATTTTATCTAATAGCACTCCTCTATGGTGGGGGTCTTGTTGATAAGATCTCTTTCTTTGAGGATCCTTTTTTTCATAATTGACATATTCTTTTCATGATTATCTATGCTCTTCAATGTAGGGGTCAATACATTTCGTTAAGACCATAGTGTACATTATTGTTAACAGGATATCTCTTTATGTTGTGAAGTAGGTATCATCTTCCTCTTCATTATCATGTGTAGTAGACAACCATTATAAGGAGGGGGCATATATAGGGTCTCCCTTGTACTATAGTTTTTGTTTTATATGCTAAATCTTGGAAGGCAATGCACATAAGTTGCTAAATCCTGAAGAGACACACATTTTCTATTTTTTGTATATATGCTAAATATTTTAAGGTAACACACATAAGTTGCTAAATCCTTTGAGGATAACGCACATAAGTTGTTAAATCCTTAAGAGATACTCACCTTTTCAAATTTTCAATATGCTAAATCTTTTGAAGGTAACACGCATAAGTTGCTAAATTGTGAGAAGTTACACATTTTCATATTCATAGTGATACACAAAGGCAAATCTATGAATATTCTAGAAGCTACTAGAAGACACGTTTATAATTATGAGAAAAGTTTATCGATGAAATATTAGGTTTGGCCACCTATTTGGCTCTCCCTCTCTTTTGGTGATTTATGGTACGGTGGGCATCTTGCTAGGTGAGGTAATCATTTTTTCCTTTCTTTCTATTTTTGCTTTCATGCTAGTCGGACTAGATCATGAAGCTATGTTATCTATAGTGTTGCTCTTGTCTTTCTTATGTAATCACTTATGTTTTTATGATAGCTTTCCAAATATGATATTAGTGTGAGAAATATTTCCTAGCAAGGTTTCTTGTGCTAGTTAATTTGGGTTTGTTTGTTTTAACCTCTTTTATGTTGTTGTTTTGGTTTTATTTTTGCACTTTTGTGCATGTATGTTGAGTTTCAATTCTTAGCCTCAGGGCTTATGTCCTTAGTTAAGTGTTATTTTATCTCCTTTTGAATTCACATGGATCTCTTGTTTCTTTTCTTCCTTTACCAAGAGTTTGCATTGAGTCCATAATCTTGCTAAAATGGGGGTTTAATGTATCATCTTAAAATGGAAGCACTTCCATCTTAAGAGAATTTAGCCCTCTAAGTAAGTGGTCTAGGGTCATGTCAAGTGCCTTGAATGGGTCTTTGTATGGATCTAGTAGTTTTCCCTTAGTTTTACTTATCTCTTTCTATTTCTAGCCTATTTATGATAAACTGCTCTATGAAACTGAGGACTTTGGCCTCTAGGTCAAGGATGACCTTCTAGGTCAAGGTCAACCTCAACCCTGACCTAGGTCAAGGATGACCTCAACCTTGACCTAGGCAAGGTCAACTTCATCCCTAACTCCAGGTCTCCTTTTCAATTTCTGGGAGTTTCAGGATCTCGAGCTTTGAAAAGTTTCTTTTCTCACTTCTAAGTCAGTTGTATCGAGTTTTAGAATGGTAGACTCTTAAATTACATTTGATCTAGGTCCATTGCTAGAGGTTAAGGTTAAATGTTATTTAATGCTCCTATTTCAGCCTTCTCTAGGAGTTAGTGACCTAGATCACTATATAAGGAAGCCTTCTTCCCTCATTTTGACATCTACACATATCTACAATCTATTTATGATAAGTGTATTTGTGATCTATGAGCAACTACCTACTATTCATAAGGATATATTATCGAGCATTTTGTCAAGGATTAAATTTTTCCTTTGAAGATAGAGGATTGAAGCATTCAAGCCTTTGAAGTGATTTGGTTCAAGCTTTCAAGATTCATCATTCAAACCCTAGATCTAGCCATTATGGTGTTGTTATCTTCCTTCAAGATCCTTTGTTCATCTTCAAGATCTATTCATTACTCTACCAAGGTGGATTCTAAGCATACAGTCATGAAAGTTTTGATTTACATTTGTTAATGTTATGTTCAAGCTTTCGTATCAATATGTTTACATTTCAAATACAATTGCATATCTATTGAATATCATAGGTTTGTTGTTAGATTTACTTCTACTACTTGCTAGCATTCTCTATTTCAATTCAATTATTAAGGTTTATTCCAAACTAGGGTTTGACCAAAGCAAACTCCTCATCCAAACAATAAAACTATTTTTCTTGTAGATACATGTGTGGAACAATGAATTGGAGAGTAGATTTGGATGCCCTTTTCGTCAAACTTGTGAGATCCATGAATAGAAATTTCATCAAAGAAGTGCAAGTCAAGGTCAACTTTTGGGGGTACAATTGTGCCCTGGGGTAAGATTGTGCCCCACCAACAGGGTCAAGGTCGACCTCCCTTCAAAAAGACAAGATTTCTGGGTTTTCTCTATCTTCACAATTCTAGTCTCAAATAGGTTTCAAAGATCCCCAAAACTACACACAAACATCATAAAACAACATTTTCCTACTTCAAGGTGAGTATTTTTATTTTATCTATTTTTCAGATTTAGGCACATACTTCCCCACAATAGGAAGATTATATAACCTCTTTTCTCCCTATTTTCCATCACTTGATCCAGTTTACCATTGAACACTCTCTTGTGCTTAATCAATTTGGATCATCACATTGAAAATTAGGGTTGAGAAGAGGTTTCAATTTTCTTTCTATTCACACACACACATACCTGTATGTATATATACATACATCAATATATATATATATATATATATATATATATATATATGTAATGTATATGTAATGTATATGTAATGTATATATGAATGTGTGTGTATATATACATATACATATATATATATATATGTGTGTGTGTGTGTGTGTATGTGTGTATATATATGTATATATGTATATGTATATATACACATATATACATATATCTATATATATGTGTATGTGTATATTTTATACATATATGTATATAATCAAAGAGTTTTCCTTTATTTTTACACCTTATGTTTTATCTGATTGAAGCTATAAAACATTAACACTCCCTCTTAGCTAGAGAGGATAAACAAAAGAATAAATATTAATTTAACATAATGTTACAAATAATTTTTTTAAGGATATCTTAGAAGATTTCCACCATTTGATTTCACAATCGAGATCATGAGTATTGATCTTCTAGAATATCAACACATTATATTCACAAAGTGCCTAAATAAGGTTTGATATCACATCTGACATAATGAGTATTGGTCTCACGAAGTTTTGACATTCAATATTCACCAAGTACTCAAACAGTTTTGATGTCACGTCTAATATCATGAGTATTGGTCTCCTAGAATATCAACATTTGATATTCACCAAGTACTCAAAATGTTTTGATATCACATATGATATCATGAACTATTGGTGTCCCAGAATATCAACATATGATATTTACCAATTACTCTTTGAGTAATGGCCTTCGAGAATTTTGAGATGCAAGATACTCACGAACTATTATGAGTAATGGCCTTCCAGAACATGAAGTTTCATGATATTCACCAAGTCATCTATGTAATGGACTTTTAGAATAACAATTCACATAACATTTACCATTTACTCAAAATGAAATTTTTATAAGGTATGTGCACACGCATTCTCATAATGCTTGTTGTTATCTCTAACTATTTTTCTATATTAGTGCCAAATACTTAGTCGTATACTAGGTAGAGTTAAAAGGTCGTCATTGTGATCGAGCTACTCTATAAAGGCCGAGTCATATAAAGACTTGTATATAAACATGTATACGTCAAGCTTTATTAGAGCCAAGAAATTCTTTGGTCACCGAGTATTGTTTAGTATACGTCGATTCTAATGTTTACTGAGTAGTTTGAGCACATTGATGCCAAGTTATACAGAAGGTGTCGAGCGTAGTAAAGACTAGGTGTCAAGAAAATGTATAGTGAATGCCGAGTATTAGAGATAGTTAGTGTCAAGTAATGCACAATTGACATTCAAGTCAGGAATGATACAAACTTTGAGGTAAATTATTCCAAGAAGACATTGCCAAGATATTTAGTACTTTCGAAGTTGTTACAAAGATTATTACACATTTTATGACATAGATCACAAATCTCTATGTGATATTATCAACCAATCAGATGAAGAGGCAAAATAAGAAAGCATCTAGAAAAATATTTATGAAATTTTTAAATACAACAGATCTAAACCTGTTTGTTATATGGAGTAGAAGCAAGCTATCTGTGCAATCATAGAGATCAAGTGTGAAGATACAAACTTTGTGAAGAAGGTAGAAGTGTTAAGTTTGTTATTGTAGAACAGAGGAATCAACCTTGTCAAAGTAGTGAAGGACAATAAATCTATATTATATCAGAGAACACATTGAAGAAAGGAGATCTAAAACTAGCTTATGAGAGCAGACTAAGGATTAGACACTAAATAAGTTTTCATAGATTGAGTAAGGTTTAATATCTTAATAAAGTGGTCTTAATAGATCTTTGTAAATCTCTTAACCAAGTCATAACTTTGTTGTAAGTGTAAAATCCTCTTTCAAGGTAAGACCTAATAGACTTAACAACCTTTAATAGGGTAGACCCCTCATAGGATAGATCATCAAAAGTGGCCAAACCTTGTAACCCTAACAAGTTAGTTTTATGACTATAGTAGTGAAGATTTGTGGGTGTCATTCCCACCCTAGTTTTACCTTCACATTGAATTTTATCTAGAAAACCAAATATTTGTGTTATGTACTTACATCTCATGCATGTGATTGATAGATTAGATCTACATGTTACTACAGTTTGATTTCATAAGTTATTTAATGCATGTATTGGATATGAGATGGTAAATTTGGTGAATACATTAAAGTATTGTAAAAATGTTAAGTGTTATAGATTTTGATTCACCCCCACCCCTCTCAGTATCTTAGTTTCCCAATTAAGATTTATCCAAAAAGAAGAAGTTTCAAAACCTAACAAAGAAACAAGGTAGTTGTATCATCTATAGGAAAGGGTTACAGAGTAGAGGTAAGTAGCATTCAATTGGTGAGAAGTGATGCTTGTTCTACACCTAAATTTCATGCTATTCTTAAGATTGTAATGAAAGGTGACTGTTGGTGTAAATAAGTATTTACTAATTACACTTTACTTATGTTTACTTAAGTAAATTCATTATTTTATTATTTCTTAGGTTAGACACTTAGGAGTTTGCGTACTCTTATGAGTTGTCATGTTGACAACACTGGAGTAAGCAACTCTAATTCAACACATGGTGTCTACAACACTAGATTTTACTTAATTAACTAAGTTTTCATGTAGACAAAACAATTATTCGCACTCCTAATTTAGCACATGGTGTCTACTATATAATTTTGTGTGCTACACCTTTGTAGGCTTATCCTCACATCATTGCACTTGCTCCTGTGCTTAATGGAGGATGACCCACACCTGGAGGACATAAGCCTGGTTGTATGACTTATCATGTTGTTGATTCTTATGCATTCCAGAGGCCTTTATATATAGGAACTCCTAGTGTACTTTCACATTGAATTAAATATCATAGCACCATTTTGATCGTACACTTTTGGTCTACTATTGTGCTTGTGCTTTAGTTCCTTGATCTTGGGTCAATTTTTCCCTAAGGAAAATTTTTACATGGTATCAGAGCCTGGGGAGATTCTCTTCACATAGTCATTCAAGACCATTCTTTCTTTAGCACTTTGACCTAGATCCAGAGTATCGTAGATATTGGGAGTGTCTAGAGCCAAAACGAACCTCACCATTGAGTCTGAAGTGTCGATTTAGTGAAAATTGACTATAAATTTGCCTATGCTGGGCCATAGTCAAAAGTGAGGCAACATTTTTTTGCAAACCGGAAACCCAAAGGCCTGATTTGCAAAATTGGTATGGCCTGATTTGCAAAATTGGTATGATCATTTCAGATCTGTACATTTAATTTTTGGATCTGCATTTTTTCATCTACATCTTTACAATTTTTTTTGAATCTGTATTATTTTTCAAAATTTTTTTGGCCATCAGGGTAGTAGGATAGATTTTTTCAAGTGAAGATTGAAGCTTACTGGTACAAATCAAATATTTTCTCACATTTAGAAGGTCAAAAAACCCCCAAATCAGATTTTTTAAATCCAAATTAGACATCTGAGGCAAAACCTAGAGCTATTTGATTTTTGAAGGTGCAACAGTGGCGATTTAGGAAAAATAATTACAGCAACAATTTTTAAACAACGGTATCTCCCTCATACAGACTCCTTTTTACGAACAATTATTTTTGTTTTGGGGTAGAATTTCGTGATCTACACATTAGTGCGGTGGTTTGAGATCTCTATGCCTAAATTTTTCTAGAACTCGCAAATCCTAGTTTTTGCCACTTCAAATGCTTAGTACAGGCTCATCTAGTCACATAATCAGGTTCCATTTTTTTTTGAAAGTGCATTTTTTTTTTTTCCTACTTTCCAGATCTATAATCAGATTATAGGTTATGTGGACATAAATACTACTTTTATAAATAGGCCCTAAATTGGCCATTGTAATTGCAATAAGTATAGAGTGCCCAAATCATACATTAGGGGTAGTTGATTGATTATTTCTATATTTTGTAGGGATGCATACATACATTGATCTCATGAAGTCTTGTCACATATGCCAGTCTGGTTTAACACCAAAGTTGACACCGAGGAACTATAAAAAATAGAGTGCTTTGATGTTTCATCATCTAAGAGAACATTAGGAAGTGTTTCCTTATCTCTGCACGAAGATATTGCCACCTAATCCTAATTGGGTAGATCACCTTCATCTTCTTATTTGATTTATGTATAATAGTATGAGTAAGGAATTTTTTGCTCCTCTTCATATGGCAAGTTTTCCTCATGATGTTTGGATGGCTCTTTGGGAAGCATATGGAGATCCAAGAGTTCCTCCATTTCTAAAGGACATTCTATCTTTAGTCACTTCAGCTATGGTTCCTCCACCTCCAAATGAGATCCCACCTCCAGATACTCCTGTTGATTCTATTAATCTAGATCTAGCAATAGATACTCCTAGTTTAGTGCAGGTGGAAACATTATTTCTTCCTACTTTACCTTAATGGAATGACTTCCTTCTAGATATTGCAGGTCTATTTTTGGAGTCTCAAATTAAAGATGTGTGAGATATCATCAATTATATTCATCTTCTCTTTGTTGAGGCAAATAATTCATCCATAGCCACAGTGATAGGTCTAGAATAGCAAGGTACACCTTGTCTTCCAACTCTAGCATCAGTGGATGACTTCTTGACAGATATTTTTAGTTTTTTTGTGTAGTCACACATAATATATTTGGGAGACATCATTGATGATATACATCTTCTCTTTGATGAAGAAGATCCTTCTTTAGTTGTTGTGAGGGCTCACTCTGACCCTCATGTCCATTCTTTACATGATCGATCTTCACAGGTTGATATGATTGTGGATTCTTATGTATAGTAGTTGAAAGAGGTCTCTTTATCATTTGAGGAGATAGTAAGTTCTTTGGGACAAGTTCTACATCCATCCTTGCTAGATCCAACATTGTTCTTTTTAGCAACATTGGAAGGTGCGACAATCAATATCGATACAGGGATAGTTGAGCAGGTTTTAGAGGCATCATTGATCATTGATATACTATCTACACATAGGGGAAGCATCTCATATATACCTATGCTATTGTTTCTTCCAAAGGGAGGAACATTATTCAATAGTCCTAGATCAACTTCTACATTGGAGCAACTATCATTGATCGAAACTCAAAATTTGGGTTGGGGGGGGGGGGGACTACCTTGTCTCCTTCTTCTTCTCTTTTATGGGGGGATTTTATTCCTCTCATGGGGTTTTGTCCTTTTGCTTCTCTTTTGTATATTCTTGATGTATGTCGTAATGGGGGGTCTTGAGTACTCCATCCATCCATGCATCTTGTCTTTTCATCTCTCTTTTTGGGGGATGGTTTTTCCCATGAGGTTTTCCCTCTTTCTCTACTTTATGAGAGATTGCATTGCATTTTGTACATTGGTACCTAACATGGCCTAGTAGCTAGGACCCATTATGCATTTCATCCTATCTTTCATAAGCTTAAGTGCATTCCCCTAAGTTACAGTTAAGGGGGGTGTTGGTGTAAATAAGTATTTACTTATTACACTTTACTTAACTTTACTTAGGTCAATGCATTATATTAATATTATGCATTATTTTATTATTTCTTAGGTGAGACACTTAGGAGTTTGCATACTCTTATGAGTTGTCATGTTGACAACATTGGAGTAAGCAACTCTAATACAACACAATAGTTTACATAATTAATTGAGTTGTCATGTAGACAAAATAGTTATTCGCACTCCAAATTTAGCACATGGTGTCTACAACATAATTTTGCGTGCTACACCTTTGTAGGCTTATCCTCACATCATCACACTTACTCCTATGCTTAATGGAGGATAACCCACACCTAGTGGACATGTGCCTAGTTGTGTGACTTATCATGTTGTTGATTCCTATGCATTCTAGAAGCATTCTAGAGGCCTTTATATATAGGCACTCCTAGTGTACTTTCATATTAAATTGAATATCATATCGTTATTTTGATTATACTCTTTTGGTCTACTGTTGTGCTTGTATTTGAGTTCCTTGATCTTGGGTGAATCTTTCCATAAGGAAAATTCTTATAATGACTTAATGGATGCATTATCCTTGATACCACTTGAGGTAATCATGATAAATGATGTGCAAATTTTTTATATGTGTAAGATTAGAGAAGTTGGAAACTATGAGATTCGAGAGGCATATGAGAAATTGTGTGAGAAAGTAGTTCTGAAAGACAAATTCAAAGTTGTCGAGAAGAAATGGTTAACTTGTGCCTAGACTTTCCATGAAATTTCAAGATCAAATGGATCAAGGTAGTGTTGAGAAGGATTCACAACATGAAATTATGGTTAAACAATGGACCAATTTGGATAACCAAGAAAATGATTCACAAGGTTACATGTTATCCCACACTAGATAAAAGAAGACTATACAATGTCTAAGTCCTGGGGATGTTGAGGCGAATACAAGAGCCAAATAGAATGGAAAGGGGATTTTCATCTCAAACATCTCCAATCCATTGATTGAATTTGCAGTAAGAGCAATCTCTCAAAAATTATATCAATCCAACAAATTGAATAGTGTACCATGTATGGCTATCAACCAGGCATGGATGATTGTCATGAAATATCATGAATATGATCTTGTTGAGTTGCAGAAACTTCAATTGGCAGAAAACTTGTTATTCATCAAGAAGGAAAAGAATTGTACATGTAAGTTTGGATTGCGTATCATGTATATTTTCTTTTATGTTTAGAAGTATTTTCCTGGCATTGGAAATGTTGTTTAGGAATAAGGAAAACTAGTGATAAGGCAAATCAATAAATACTTAGCTCAATTAGTAGAGATTTTTGATAATGTCATGGACACATATTTTGAAGAATTCAAATAGAGAATGAAGATAAGAATGAGCATACTAGAAGAGTTGGTAATGAAACATTACAATGATGTATGCCTTGTAGTGGACACAAATAACATATTTATGTAGGCAGTGAAGCCAAGGAAGGCATGGCTATAAGAATTTGAATATGAAATTGATAGTGATATAGTTAGTGCAAATATGATTGCATTATTAAAAGAAGAAATTGACAATGATGCATAATCTTTTGTAAACTATGAAGAAGATAGGGCAAGAATTACTGTTTACATTAAAATAGCTTCTAAGGAGAAGAAATTAAAGAGAATGATTAAAGACCTAGAGGAAAGACTAGGCACACAAGGAAAAGGCAAGGAACTCTTTGTAGCTTACACAAGGTCTTGGAGAAGATGAGGAAAAAGATGGTGGTGACAAGGAAGAGGAAGAAGAGGAAGGAGAATAGGGTAAAGCCCTGGTTGTTTTTGTACAACCCACCAAGAAGGCTAAATCTATCAAGCCTAAAGCAAAGGGAGATACAAAGAAGAAAGTGGTGGTACCCTTCTCTCCTTTACCACAAACCAAACCAAGGACTAGGGTAGAAGTAGCAAGAGCCAAGACATTTGCGAAGAAAGGAGTAATTAAAATTACCAAACCAAGTAGCTCAGGTGTAGAGAAAATGAAATCACAAGCCTCTATAAGCCAGCCAAAGAGGAGAGAACTAGTAATGGTGAAGAATTTGAAGAATATTATGTAGAGAGGACATAATCAGATAAAATGACTACAATACCTAGAAGAGAAAATAATATTAATATGGTATGTGCCAACCTAAGAAGCTTTGTAGGCTTATCTAGTTTTAAATTTGTGAAATATGACACATTGAATAATGCTAATAGAACTAAATTTGAGGAGGCCATGACAGACATGATGGAAAACAATAAATTGGCTCCTAATGAAGTAGTAAAGAAAAATTCCTATTGATTTGTTCAATAGACTAAATAAAACATGGGAATAAGAATCATTAGTAGAAAAAGATATTAGAGAAGGAAAATTAGAAAAATTTATGCTTGATCTATCAAAAAAGTAGAAGGCAACATTTTTGGAGAAGCATAGGAATAGATTTGTTCTTAAGTTCATAATTTTTATGGTTTTATAGAATAAAATTGAATTTGTAGTTCAAAAGAATTAATTACTATGGAAGAGCATTTTTTGGTCTCATCACTATAAAAGTGACACAAAAAAAAAGAAATTGAGATAATGACCATCTAGGATGACCAAGGTGATGAAATGAGTTTAGGTGTGGTGAGTCTGCAAGGCAACATGTCACCTATTCATGTTGACACACATAAAACTCCAGTTTTCGAGCAAGAGAAACCCTTAGAAAAAGATAAAGAGGAGCAAGAGGAAGAGGAAACTAATAAAGACACAAGTGTAGACATTTCTACCAAAGGTCAAGAAGGACCAAACACATTTCAGAACCTCATATTAAGGAAAATAAGGAGGAAAATTAAATAGTTCCAAGTGCTAATATCATTGTTTCAAGCACTGATATACAAGAAAGACCGAGTGATGATACCCTCTCACCATCTCCAAAATTAGTGCTAAGAAACATCAGTCCTTCACCAAGGAAAGGGAAATAAATATAGGACAACTAGTTAGATATTCAAGTTATTCTAGAAGAAGGTATTGAAATGCCAAAATGGGATATGACAAATCTCACTCTTGTGCAAACTATCATGTTGCAAGATATTTTAGTGAAAAAGAAGAAATAGAAAGAGTTGATAAGAAAACATCAACAAAGGCAAGTATTACATGATGTTAAGGAGATTTTTGTAGAAGCATTTGATATATAGAATTTTGAAAGCCCTAATAATTTCCTAGCTTGTACATATTGTTGAACATATATATGTTGGAGATATAGATACAAATGAGAAATTGATGGATTGGTTAGCAAAGAAATTCGAGAATAAGGTTGTGGAGAAAGTCTCAACAACCATTTCCAAGAAAAAGGTTGAATTATAGGAACATGTACATAATACCATGGAACTTATACAAAAAGTACAACATTTAAACAATATTTTGTGTGATGTGCTAAGATTCACTAGTGATCTTCAGGAAAACCTCTAGCAAATTCAAGTTGATATGTAGCGAACAACTAGCATTATTTTACAGTCAGTTGAATCCAACTCACACCATTACAATAAGTTATTATTTCGGCAAGGAAAATTGGTCAAGCTTTAGGTAGCTGATAACAACATGATGTCAAAATTGATTTCCATCCAATCCATGTTGATACCTCATTTGGAGGTCATGCAGTGAGAGTTGAAGTCAACATAAGATCTTATACAAGAAGAATGTAATCATTTGGTTGTTGATAGTTTGATTGACTTGGAAGCTACATTGGAGCTGTAGAATCACATTTTGGAATTAACAAGAACCACTTGAGGTCATGCATTTTCTAAGATCAACCAAGTACACAAGACATTTATTGAAAAGTGTGGTTTGATTCCACTCATTCCACCCCAACAGAAGTCATAAGTGACACAAAAGGGGGAAAGAAAGGATGAAATGATGATTACATATAGAATGGAATATTGATCACAAGGGGAAGTCAAAGAAAAAGAGTCAGAGTCAAATTCAACATTCAAAGATCAAAATTAAGAAGAAAAACATTGTATGACACTGAAACAATCAAACTACTTAGAGTCATGTGTATATATTATTCAGTGTTTGTTTATTCGAAAAAAGTTTTATAGTTGTATATGAAATAAGTCATAGGCTCGGGGGGAGTACTCCTATTATCATTGTAATAATGTAATCATGAAAATGTGTTTTTGCTACTAACGTCAAAGGATGAGATTATTGATATCTCTGACTATTTTTTTCTATTAGTGTCAAACACTTGGTCATATACTAGGCAGAATTGGAAGGTCATCACTATGACCAAGCTACTCTTTACATGACAAGTCATATAAAGACTTGCTAGAAACATGAATACTGATGACACTTCTATGGGGGAGTCTTGTAGAAAAATTATTAGATCATTATCATGATGATATGCTACACTCATGATTATGTTTTTCATTGATGTCAACATAGCAATTTTTTGTGGTATTTGATAGATGAATAGTGGAAAGATAAAGTTGGTATGGATAGATAGTTGAGTACTTTCACTAAGTGAGGTCAAAGGGAGATAATGCTAAGTGTCTAATATATGCATTTAATCTTGGAAGCATAAGATATTAAGTCTATAAGAAGTTATGCAAGTTTTGGTGAAGACTATTATGAGATAGAGTTTACAGAAGCATGTTCTGGTAAACTTGATATATCTCTTAGTAGAATTGTTATTATAAGAAGCCAAAGTTAAAGATGTGTAGAATACATGTTGGATATGGGGTGATTCCACAATAGTAGGTGCCACTTTTTGATCAATTTTGACATTGAAATCAATATTTTTGAAACAAACCTCACATTCGAGTGACTATGTCTCTAAAACTATGAATAATTTAAAGATGACATAAACAAGTGATTTCTAGTACTTTGTTCCTACTTTCTAACAATATTTTTCAATTTAAAAAAGTAAATATTTAAGTCAATTTCTTCTTCTACTTTGAAAAATGGTACATATGAAAAATCACAAATTTTAAAGAGTGACAGTCTGCTTGAAAAGCATAACTTTTTTTCTAGAAATGATTATTAGGTAATTCTTTTGATGTTGGATTTGTAACATAAATATCTAGAGGATGCATTTGGTTTGATTCAATTTGGTTTAATATTGTATGGTTTATGAAGTTTTGAAGTGACATTAATCGTAATTCAGACATACGTTCACTTTGACAAGGATAACTTGAACACAATTTATCATAAATCAAATTTTCTTTTTTCAATAGAAAACTATCTCAGTAACCTATTTCCTAGTTATTTTTCAAAAAAAAATTGACTTGGTTTACAAATTTTCCTAAAGTTTCAAAGTCAGTTGATGTTCAATCGTTAATCAACCTATAATGAGTTAAACTCATATTTGAAATTCTCAATTAATGCCTGAGTGCAAGAAGTTGGGTCTCACTTTTGGCCAAAAAGTGGAAGTGTTTTTCCTATTTTTGAATTTTTTTGTCAATTGATGTCAAAATTTGAGTCACTTAGATATTGAATATAAAAAAACTTCAGAAAAAAAAAATTAGTGTTCGGAATCTAGTTTTTGAATATGTAATTTATTTGTGTACCCATATAATAGATTTTTTTTTGGTATGGATCTTTAAAAACCACTTTTTCAAAATGCATGTTTCACGACCATACCATGCTCATGTACGAACACCATAATTTGACACAAATAAATGTATTTTTGAAAATCCTTTTAAAGGGAGTTACCTAATACACCTAAGATTGATGACAATATTTTTTATTAATTTTTTATTGAATACTTTTATTATTATTAATTATTAAGTTGATATACAGGTAAATTTTAGAAGCTCTCATGTACAGACCACATAATTTGATCAAAATCTCACTTTTTCCAAATTATTATTTTTTAACCTCAAAAGAATTGTATGTAGATTGATAACATATAAATTAATTTAAGAAAAATTATGAAATAAAAAAGTTATTAAAGTTTTAGAAAATGCCACTTTTTAACGTTTAAGAGATAGTTTTGATTAATAAATAATGAAAAAATAGAAAATAAACTAATAACACTATAAAATTTACATTTTTGGAATTAGAACAGTAAGACCTATAATGGGTTTTTGTTTCATAAAAAAATTCAATGGGGACGACTATAAAAAAATTACAATAATACTAGAAATTGTCAATTAAATGCCTTAGAAAAAAAAAATCATAAAGGCATGGCTTGGTGGAACCAAGCCTATACCCTGCCTTTCCCCAAGGCAAAACCCCATGCAAAAGTCACATGCCATACCAAATTCCCTCTCATGTCTCAAGAATCGGGCACCCAATTTGTAATTCAAAAATTGAGTGCCTAATTGCTTTTAACCGTTGTACCTGATTATTCAAAAATCGGGTACCTGATTCTTTTTGAAATTGGGTACGCAATTTGTAAGTGGGTACCTGATTTGTAAGTAGGTACCCAATTTTTAAACAATCGGGTACCCATTTCTGATGTACTCGTTGGGCCCCAAAAGCTGCCCCACAGATCGACTTTCAATGATTGAAATGATTGAATAATAGTTTCGATTTGCAACAACGAATTTTGTCATAGTTATTTTGTTTTCTTGTCTTCTTATACAATTTGCAAGCTACTGATTCAAATTCAAAATTGGTGCAAACATAGGATCAAAACAACGAAGAAAGAAGAAGGAAAAAGTTCTGATGGATGAGGAGATTGCAGCAAATAAAGAGAATGAAGCACGACATCAACGAGAGCGAAGACAAAGAATTAGAGATTTGAACAATGTTTCAAAGGATAAAGACATTGAGGATAACACAATGGATGAAGAGGTCAAAGAAGAGAACCTAATATAAGGTGATCCCACAATAATGGGTTGCACTTTTTGACCAATTTTGACACTGAAATCAATATTTTTGAAACAAACCTCACGTTCGAGTGACTATATCTTTAAAACTATGAATAATTTCAAGATGACATAAACTAGTGATTTATAGTACTCTATTCCTACTTTGTAACTGAAAAAAAAAATATTTATGTCAATTTTTTTTTCTTCGAAAAGTGGTACATGTTAAAATTCAATATTTTTAAAGAGTGACAATCCGTTTGACACACATAACTTTTTTCCTAGAAAAAATAATGAGGTAATTCTTTTGGCATTGGATTTTTAACATAAATGTCTAGAGGATGCATTTGGTTTGATTCAATTTGGTTGAATATTGTATAGTTTATGAAGTTTTGAAGTGAGACCAATTGTAATTTAGACATACATTCATTTTGACACAGATAAGTTGAACTCAATTAATCATAAATTTATTTATTTTTTGAATAGAAGGCCATCTCAATAACCTATTTCCTAGATATTTTTCAAAAAAAATTTTGAGCTAATTTACTAATTTTTCCAAAGTGTCGAAGTTAGTTAATGTTCAATCGGTAATGAACCTATAATGAGTTAAACTCATATTTGAAAGTCTTAATGAATATAATATGTATTACAATTATAGTCATTGGAAAGCTTGCTTTGAGTGGCACAAATTGGCATTTTTAATTTTATAGTAGGAGATCATTAAATCTCAATTTTAGGGGTCAAAAGAGCCGATTTCATTTTTTTCCAAAAAATAACACCAAAAATTTGTAATTTGACATGTTCACACGAACATTATGTTTGTGTGAACATATTAGACATGTTATGAGAAAAATAATCTGGTAGTCAAAAATTTAAGTTAACTTGTTTGCGCAAACATGTAAAATAATTTGTGTTCGCACGAACATAAAAAAACCAAATTTATCAAAATCTCAAATGGAAAAATGGAATTTTAATTGCAAAATCACCATTAAAAATATGTTCATGCAAACATATTAATAAAGTATGTTCGTGCGAACATGCCTTATTTAAACTCAATATGTTCACGTGAACATATAATTGTTTTATGTTCACACAAACATAGTTAGCACGTTCGTGCGAGCATATGTAAAATTCAATATGCAAAATTTTCATCATTTTGTGATTTCCTTCATCCCCCAAATGTGGTACCCAATATTGTGGGTTCACCCTACAAGAAAATTTAGGTGCACATTCTAATCATGCGTTCAATACAAGTGTGTCTCCAAACCCTTGAATTTTCTCTCGTGATGAAATTGGTGATTTTTTAGAAGTAGATTACAATTTAAACAATTTAGATTTTCTTCATGAGAAGCAATTGTCAAACGATCATGCACAAAAGACTCCAATTGAAATGCATGCCCCGAAAGAAATACCAAGAAAAATTGAAAATGAGATTCAAATCCCAAATAACAGTGAAAATGAAATGTCAATTGAAAATAAAAAATGCATGAATGTAGACATAGAAACACCAACTATTGAACAAACATGTTAGACTAATAATAAAATGTCTGAACATAATTTTCATATTCCTAATGATGTGTTAGATAATCTTGAGGGATTGGTTTCATGGAGACAAATTAGGACACATGCTAGTAGATTGTATAGACATTTTTTTTATAATAAGAAATTTGGGTTTCAATGTCAGTTAATGTTGCAATTAATTAAAATGTCTAAAATCTGAAAAGTAATGAGAAGGTTGGGAATGTATGCAAAACTCAAGAATACAAATGAGTCTTTAAAACAAGAGCAATAACAATAGCTTTATTTAACAAATCAACATCTGACAAAAGATTGATTAGCAACATAAGTGGATATCTTAATGTGAATCGTAAGGCTTTAGAAAGAGTTGTAAAGAGAAGGGTTAACTTTCAATGTGATCCAACAAATATTTTATGGACTTCTAGCGGTAGACTCTCGACATGTGATATGAAACTTACTAGTGAAGTCAAAAGTTAGATTGAAATTTTTTGGCATGATAATACAAGAGTATCACCTAATTCAAGAGATGTTATTAAATTGAGAATTGGGTCAAAAATATGTGATCCACATCCTAAACATCTTTTGGACATGACTCAAATTGAATTGTTTAAAAAAATTGTAGATGGTAAGGTATTAAATACTACCATTAGTCAAAGATCTTTTAAAAAGTGTAAAGCATGGTATGTAAGGATTAACAAGGAAAGAATCACATGTTGTTGTAAAACTCATATTCAATTCTATTACCATTATGACGTATTTCGATCTATACATGGTACCATGCATAGTAAAGAAATGTTGCAGGAATGTGGTATAAAAATACCACCTCAAACTATAAAGGATTTCATATTAAGTTTCTTTTGTAAGCCACCTAATGATCAATACTTTCTTTTCAATGCATGTCTTTCTGGTACATGTGATATGTGCGCAATCTTTCTTTGTTAGATGAATGTTTGCATGAAAATTCTTTGACTACTTTTGGACAACAATTAGTTGAGGTAAAAAGATTCAAAACTATTGAATATCCACTGAAGGATGGGAAGATTGGAAGAAGGTGTGATCTAGTTACAGATAAAGTTAGTTTTCATGCATTTATGGATGAGTTTAAGAGTGCGATCATACCAAAATATGTTAAACAATCTCCATATTCTAGATGGCTTGATGGACAATTTCACATATGTAAGAATACATTTCCAATTGGTACTATACTTTCAGTTGTTGACTTTGCAGAGAACTACACACTTACACCACAAGAAGAGGTACAACCACAATATTACATTTCAGTGCAAGTAACAATTTATGTTCATATAGTTTATAGGCATGCACCTGATAGTACAGAGGAGGATTGAAAAATATTGAGAGAGTACCATTTTTATATGAGTGATAATAAACTCCATTCATCTGAGTTTGTCCAATATTGTTTCAAGGTATTTTATGATAATTTAAAAGAGGGACAAATTCAAATGACGCAACATTGTATATGGTTAGATAATTGTACAGGACAATTTAAAAATGCTAGAATGTTCTATTGGTTGAGTAGGACACATAAGCAAACTAACATCTAACATGTATGGAGTTTTTTTGAGGCTGGACATGGTAAAGGAGAACATTATGGTGTTGGTGCATGTGTGAAGAGAGCCCTTGGTAGAGAGAAATTAAAATTTGAGGAAAAAGCTAAATTCAAAAATGCACATGAGGTTTTTGAATTGTGTAACAAATATTTATACACGGGATCAAGTCAGAACTCTACAAGCAAACGTTTCTTCTACCTAGTTGAAGAAAAGAATATCCTTTCAAGATATGACTTTCATACAATTAGTGGGTCAGCTAAATGGCATTCATTTAGGAGTTTAGATTTTAACACTTGGACTATATGGACTAGGGAGCTTGCTTGTTTTTGTCAATTTTGTCTTGCAGGTGAATGGGAAAAATGTGAGAATATAGAATGGGTTGAAGATTAGAAACAAAGATCATTAGCATCCACTGACATGAATTTTGAAGATGATATAGTAAATGAAGGCCAGAATGTTACTTTTACATTAGAAGACTATGATCATATTTTAGGCCTCATAGAACTTGGTATGCACAATTTAATTATATTTTTTTGTGATCTCATGCTTCAATTTATATAATTTTCATATGCACTCATGTGATTAAAGTGAAACTATATGTTATCTTATCTTGTAGGACATGTTTATGCTATTATTACACCTAGTAATAATGATGAATAGACTGAGTATTGGCTTGCTAGATGTGCCGAACCTAAGAAAAAAATGATATCTCATCAAGTAGATGATGATGGTTTTGAGTATCCAGTTGGGTCTTTCATTGTAGTTGGCACCTGGCTACGTAGATACCTAACAAGAAGAAATGGTTTACCAACATTTGAAGACTACCAAACTAAAAAGAAGATTTTACACTATTCTCATTTGGTTGTGTCAACGAATATCAAATTAGAAAGATACAAAGGGAGACCCGCCAATAAGGTATTAGGGACAATTTTAATGGATGAGCACGAGACAATCATAGATGCATTACAAAAGAGATAGGATGTAGATGGTACAGTGGAATGACTACATTTAAATCAAACACACATAAGTTTTTTCTTTATTGTGTTATTTTTATATATGTACTTATATAATTTAATTACATGTATGTATTTTTATATATGTACTTATATATATTCCTCTTATTCAGGTCTCAATTACAATTTATGCAAATTTAAGTGTTAAAGTGGATTGAGCATCAATATTTTGTGCAATTCCACATAATGAGTACATACAAATTACACACATATTTACATAGTTCAGCTACCTCATATTAATTTATGTGTTTATTAATATGTGTTTTTGTTTTACAATTTTATTTTACAAGACCTCATTTGAAGAGATGTGTTGAACCAATTTTATACTTTGTGTTCGTGCTTCTATATATTTATCATTGACGTTGTCTTACATATATTGTGAAATATGTTGTACAAACAAATTTAAAAATAGGAGTTTACTTCTATTTGAAAGTTAAAGGTGTGCACTTGATATTATAAATTAATTGTCAATTTAAGTAATGGCCTCCTATTTTTTTCCATTACTTTTACATTCAAGCATGTTTAAATTAATGTTTGTTTGAATTTTTAAATTACTAAATTGATTGTAATTAATAACCCTTCACTTGTACATGATAATTTAAAGATCATTACTCATTGTATTGATTATATGCTATTGTTATGTTGATAATTGAAATGTATGTTTAACCATGTTAACCATGTTAAGTGAGAGGGAGGGAAGGAGGAAGAGAGGGAGAGAGAGGGAGGGAGGGATATGGGGAGGGTTATAAGTGCTTGTAATTTTTCAAAAAGGGGTCCCATTATGATACCTTAGGACAAATTAGCACCTCTTAGGACCCCTCACAACACATTAGTTATAATTGTAGTCCTAAAAGTAATATTTTCTAATGTGTCCTAGTACATTCTAATATTTCCAAGAGGTTTTGATGGGTCATATGTGGTCATAAGAAACCTTAGGACCCATTATGACTCCTTGGAACCCATTCATACCATTAACACACTTTATGAACCCTAAGAACACATTAATTATCATAGGATACACTTTAGGGTTGTAATGTGTCCTATTCAATCCTATTTTTTCCTAAGGAGTTTTAGTGGGTCCTAAGTGGTTCTAGGAATCCTTGAGACTAATTAAAACCTCCTAAGAACCATTATGACCCATTATGAGCCTTTATAGTCATATTAGTCATATGTTCTAAAGGGACATTATGGATTTTTAGGACCCATTAGTACATAGTAGGTCTCATTAGGACACATTAGGATCCACTCGCACAGATTAGGACCCATTAGACCCCATTAAAACCTCTTCTAACACATTAACCATTGCAAGACATAATAATGTGTCCTAAGTGGTCCTAATATCTCACAATGAATCATGATTGGTCCGATGTGGTTTGAAAGCCCATTAATATTATTTAGGGTGCACATTATGATCATTTAAAACATATTAAAATTTATTAATGCCTCTTAGATAATCTTAAGGGGCATTTAAGACACACTAATGGATTATAATATGCCCTAATGGGTCATAATGTGTCTTAAGGGGTTCTAATGTGTTTTAAATGATCCCATGAACTTTTAGGACCCGTTAGGAACCCTTATAATCCATTAGGGGCCATTAGGACTCATAAGAACGAATTATAACCCCTTTGAACACATTCACCATCATATGATACACTACTATGTCCAAAGGCATTATAATAGTTCCTAAGTGGTTGTAATCAATCCTATTGTTTCCGCTTGGATTTTAAACTATGGTCTTAACATATCATGAAGGGTCATAATGGGTTCTTAGTGGTCCTAGGACATCTTAAGGTCTATTAGGATCCCTGAGAACACATTAACTATAACAGGACACACAAATGGGATGTTAATGATTCTAATGTATCATAAGGGGTCATAATGGATTGTAAGTGGCCCCAGGACCCATTACAAAACCTTAGAATATATTAGGACCAATTAGGACACATTAAAACTACCTCAATTTGATGTGATATTTATCCAATTCTCTTTTTGATATCAGTACTATGTTCTATAAATAATTAAAATTATGTCAATTAGGATTAGTACTTTAGGTCCTAATTTTAGATTAATCTTAGGGATGTTATCCATGCATGTGTGTTGTAAGGGGACATAAGAGTCCTAATAGGCCATAATATTTTTTATAGGTTCTAATAAGTCTTAATATGTATTATTAGGATATAATAGGTCTTATTAGGTAATAGTAAGTCTTACATTACCAAACAACACACAAGAGTCCCTAATGATACATTTCTAGGTACTTACATCCATATTTGTATTAAGGGGACCTAGAGAGTCTTGCTCGGTCCTAATATGTGATATAGGTTCTAATAGGTCTTAACATGTCTTATTACATAATAATTAGTTCTATGTTAACATAAAACACATAAGGACTCCTTATGATACATTTCTCAGTACTCTGATTCATATGTGTGTTAATAGGACTTAGGGAGTCCTACTAGGTTCTAATGTCCAAAGGCATTATAATAGTTCCTAAGTGGTCTTAATATATCATGAAGGGTCATAATGGGTTCTTAGTGGTCCTAGGACATCTTAGGGCCTATTAGGACCCCTTAGAACACATTAACTATGATAGGACACACAAATGGGATGTTAATGATTGTAATGTATCATAAGGGTTCATAATGTGTGAAAGGAAGGGTATCATCCATCATTTCATAAAGAGAATCTTCAATCTTTACCTAAATTTTATAAATTTAAATTTTTAGAATGAAAAATATTTATTTAATAGTAGGTCAATTTTATTTGTATGAGTCTCAATGCATACATTTGATGTGATATTTATCCAATAAGCTTTTTTATATCAGTACTAATGCTCTATAAATAGTTAAAATTATTGTTCATCTAGCATATATACTTACAAAATGTGTCATATGTTCATGAATAAAATATGTTGCAATAAAGAAAATGGTTTGAATACTTAAAACATGATGAGACATAATAATATATACTACATACACAAGCATGATAAGAAGTCATAAAAAAATAGTACATGGTCTAACATACATCATAACATGATCTATGAAGTTTATATATATATATATATATATATATATATATATATATATATATATATATATATATAAAATACAATTTTAACTATCCTAACAAAAAGTGTATCAAAATATACAATGTGTCATAAAAACACAATCTACAGGTGCTGACAAGACCTAATCTATCTGATTGAATGTCCTCTTTACTCCACGTGAAGAGGACTCAGATGGATCATCCTATGTAATACGAGCTATCTCATCATGTGGGACATCTTGTGAGGTAGATGGATCACCCTGTATAACATGAGGCACGTCTCATCATGTACATGCTTAATTGAAATGGGTTTCAAAATCTAGCTTGCAAATAAATTAAATATTCACTACATAATAAAATAAATACCACATGAGATGGGTGGCCCTCAGTAACGGGAGGACGTGCACTGTGAAAACTACCAAATGAAGCAGTAGTGAGGTCTTGTAATTTACAATACATACATATTTAAAACTTAATTTTAGAGCATAATGAACTATAAATTATGCACATAAATCACAATACTGACCTCAAAGGATGATGTAGGTACCTCCATTTGGCTAAGTCTTGTGCTCTTAACAACACTAATGGTGACATAGTCCTAAAATTATGGATACATAAACATTGGGTCAAAATTATATATACATGAATAATTACAAAGTACACAAACTAAAAAGTGCATAATTTGTACACTACATTTTTTATACACTATAAATTTAACATGTATATATATCATACCTAAGTACTAGCCAATGTCACAAATGTGTCTACAAGTATGCTAGCACGATAATCATAAGATGGAGTCAAAAATAGGCTATATCGAGGCCTGTATGGATGAGTACGATCCATCTCATGTTCGTTAAATTAAAATACATAAAATACATATACATGAGTCAAAATTGTTTAGATTATAAGTTAATAACAATGTATAGACATAAAAATAGTACAAATTATTTCTCTTCAGTCAAGAGTTCATACCATATGTATTTGAGGCTATGCCTCAGTGGTAACTGGAGCAGGACCTATACTAACATCAAACTGTGTAGTTGCAAACAATCCCTACAAAATTAGATAAAAAGAACATATGAGCACATGTTATTAAATTTGAGTTTGAATGTACATTTTTATAGTGTAATTCAAAGTGCATACCATATTTGGGATGCCAATGTCTGTAGGTCTAAAAAAAATACTATATTGCCTCCTAGGAGGAACAATATCATCCATCCTCTATTATTTCAAAAGTACAAATTAATATAGTTTATACAATTACACATGTATGTAGAAAGTAAATAATTATGTGTACTTTATATTTAAATTAAAATTAAAATTTTACCTGCTGCTCTTGAGTCCTATCTTTGGGCTCTTCCTAGTGCATGAGCTCAACAAATGATGACACATCAATCTCGTCACTACGATCACCATGGGCAACATATATGTCATCATCAAAATCAAAACCCTCACCATAATGGTCATCATGTGCTACATCAACATTGCTTTGGGGGCCTGTGCATATGCCTCCATAGCTAGTACAAATATGTTCAAGTGGACGAACATGTCTCGCCTGCATCCACTACTATATTAAATTTCCTTAAAGGGCACTCAAAGAGGTAAGAGCAAGTAAAACTACTCCATGATGGTGTGAAGCTGGTACAACAGGAACAGGAAGAGGTACAAGGGGTTGAGGTTGCCTATGGTTTCTCATTCTATCACTCAACTTTGCCCCAGACCTATCCTAAGGCATCCCTCCACCAACCCCCTGAAATGCATTCATATCAAAATAATTGGGTTTCAAACCCAATTCAAACTCAACCCATAGCTTCCTAAGGAACTACATGGGCACCTCATGATTAGCATGTGATGGATGGTCAAATACCATCCAAAATCGGTCCCAAAAATGTGTTGCTATACATGGATGTGTGCACCACCTAATAGAAATGAGAGGCTTCTTCTCATTAATCTCCTCACTCGTCTTAGGGTTTAGAAAATAGCTTTTAAAATTTCCTTTACCTATATTGAGGTTATGAACCTCTCTATATGATAAGCCATTAGAATAGAAGGCATACATGTTTTGCCTCCATAATCTGAATGAATCAATATCAAAATCTAAATGATGTATAGAGTGAATGACACCTTGCATGCTATCTACAAGGCATAGTAGGTGAGAAGGGGGGTGGGTCTCGCATTAGATAGCCTCAATATCATGCAAGAGGTGGTTAAGAATATGCCTCATGCTCTCACGGAGATCATCTACGATAGGTGGT
Organism: Cupressus sempervirens; assembly: GCA_028749045.1. Classification (NCBI taxonomy): domain Eukaryota; kingdom Viridiplantae; phylum Streptophyta; class Pinopsida; order Cupressales; family Cupressaceae; genus Cupressus; species Cupressus sempervirens. The sequence goes on from CM053784.1 coordinate 660,223,532, forward strand.
GGGGTGGGGGCAGAGGTGGAGATGGAGAGGGTAGAGGTAGGAGTGGGGGAGGGGGAGGGGGTGGCGGCGGGTCCATCAAATATAATCTGCATATATGTTTAAACAACATAAAAAATGACAAAATTACTATTTAATAAAATTTAAATCTAAAATATCAATTATATAAATGCACAGATCTTTAAAATCATATCAATTAAATAAATAAAGTTAAACACTTAAGTCTAATTAAACATTAAATACCAAATTTAAGTCTAATTATAGTATAATAATCCATAAAAACTATATAGGTTACTTCAAGGTTTCTTTTCTAAAAATAGGAGCCACCTAGTTAATTGCTTTCATGTACACTTATTTTGTGACAATAGGGGATTGTATTCTCATTATGGATTATATGTTCATCATAAGATCAAACAAAGTTAAGATTATGACAAGGTTATGGTTTACAATTTTGTTATGTTTATGATTTTCATGATGGCTAAGCTTAAGATTATTATAATGATTATGACTTTAATGTTAGGGAACTTACGTAGGATTATGGTTTTAGTTAAAATTATATTTAGGTTTTGGATATTTATTATGGTGCTATTATTTAAAGGATATATAATAGATGGCGTTAGGATGAGAGTTAAGGTTACAATTAGAATGAAAGCTTAGAGATAGAATTATTGATCTGGTGGATATTTTCAGTGAAAATTGAAGTGTCTTATTTCTCTCCAAAATTTGTACCATCAAAAAGATCTCGGTGTCCTGATTCCAATGCAACTTGAACAGACAAAAATGGAGTCCGGATGAAGAAGTTACGCCTGGTCAAAGTTCTAGTCAATAGGTAGACCGGAGGGCTAGATAAGGGGCAAAATTGGACCATCTTGAAAGTGGTCAACAATGGGTTTCAAATTAAAGATCTCATCACAAGCTTTTCGACAGCATTCGTTTTGTCAAAAACGAACTTCATATGTGAAAGTTATGGCAATTTGAATTTTGGAGGTAAAAATGTCATTTGAAAGTTGATAACATCATCATGACATCATGGTGGCAATTTTAAATGTAAAATAAAAATAAAAATAAAAAGGTTAGTGGTGAGATTCAAACTCCTAACGACCCCTTTGCTAAAATAAGGCGTGGTCGTTGGGCCATGCGGATTGTTCATTATACAAATGTCAAAACTTCTATTTAAATTTGAGCTAGCCACCAATTCGGTTGTCAAAAAGGTGCCAGTGTGGGTTGAATTGCCGACCCAACACCTTTCAAAATTAGCTATAACCGTTGCGCCACGTGCATGTTCTAAGATATGGAATGTGCGATTGCTATTTAAAGTTTAACAAATGGCCCGCTCCCCTTTTAAATAAGGAATGTCGTTATTTTGTTAATCTTTAACCACCCTAATTTGGTAAAATGTCAAAATACAAAAATGTAAAGAGGGCTATTTCGAAAGGGGGAGTTTGTTCAAGGCCTATAATTAAATTATTTTTTTTTGGCCTAATTTAAGTAAATTTGTTGTATAAAAAGGTGGAGAGAGTGAGTGTTTTTCACTCATAATTTTTTTCAAGAGTCTTTTTGGAGGAGAATTTTGGCCAAGTATTCTCAGAGGCAGATTTTATTCTCTTCAAGTGATGATTTGTTGAAACAGGCATTGTGACAGAGAGGTCTTGTAAGGAGATTTTTGTACCATTCTTGTATCTCGGAGTTTTGTTACTACCGAAGTGCTCGAAGGAATGGTCTTGGTGCTTTGTAATTGATTTCTGAAGATTAATCGGATCGGTTGTACTCTATTGGAGCCGACCTAGAGACGTACTCACATTTGTGGCGAACTCCGAAATCAAACTTTGTTTGCACTTTCTATCTTTTTGTCTCCTCTCTTATGTTTTGATTCTCACCTTAAGTTTTTAAGTTTTAATGCATAATTTTAGTTATGTATAAATGTATTAAGACTTCCATTGAGTTGTGTTTTTAATTAAGCATTCAATACTGCAATTAGTCTAGATCCGTCCATCAGATCAATTATGATTATAGTTCATCCTAAATATTATCTGCTTTAGTGCAAACTATAAGTCTAGATAATCCTAATTCTAATACATGAATCCTATCGCTAACCATAATAATCTTAATTCTAATCATAATACTTAAACTTATATTTAATATCTTCTTTAGTAATTTAAATCCTATCTTATCATTTGACAATTGTTATGAATTGCTAATAGAACTTTTCTTCCCTCTAAATCTCTATGTTGGAATGTGTTATATTAATTGCATTTGCTAATTATGACCAAAGTCTTTTTACTATTAGAAAACTTTGTATTATATTACTTGATCACATCTTTTATAATTACTTTTGGATGCTTACATGTCTTCCACCTGCGAACTTCTCTTGGCTCATCCAAACATTAGCCTCAGAAGTTTCAAAGTTAATAAAATATGTTTTCGTAATTCTGATTTGTAGGTGGAAGCTTTTGGCACTCAAAAGTGCGTTCTCATTTTGAGCATCTATTTCAAATTTTGAATCAAATCAAGCCCCATAAGCGCTCATAAATGCATGTGTACCTGGCTATACCTTTGATACCCTGAGGTGTTTAATGTTTCTAACACCTTTCATTCAGTATGTCTATGTGTTCCCTGAAGTTAAATTGACATTTCGAGCCATTTCGTAAAGTCTCATTTTAAGCTAGTGTCAAATTTGCATTTTACCCAAGTGTCAAACAACGACAGGAGGCTATGTTTGCAAGTGAATATCTCGCACCCAGAAATGTGTCATGACCCACCGCTTTGGAAGTGTTTAGTGTCCATACCAAAGAACCTATGTTTCAGATTTTGAGTCATTTTGAATCTGTTTGACTAGGTTTCGAACCCCTCAAAGTTGGTTATTTACTGTTTTGCACATTGCACACAATTTTGGGAAGCCCTGTTTGATGAGCTATAATTTTTACCCAGTTGATCAAAATGTGAAAATTCTTTTTGCATTGCATTGTAGATGTTAGAGACTTGTTATGTTTAAAGTTTCAGCTCATGACAAATCCCTTTGCTTTATTTTCAAATGTGATTCCAAATGGAATTTCTATATTTTTACCGGTGTCAACATTTGCAAATTGATCAGTATCCCTGTTCGTGATGTCATATCTTAAAATAAGTGATTTGCTAGATTGAATGGATTGTACCACTTTATTATTCTTTGAAAATACTCCAAGTGTACCAATTTTTAAGTCTTGATGAATCCATTTGCACCCTTTTCCAGATCAATTCCATTTGCAAAAATCATTATCTTGTCAATGTTTCCAATTGCAAATTTTGAGTAGCCCACTTTGACCGCTCACCATTTGCATCCTGTTATTTTTCATGAGACTAGATTGTAGATTCATAATGTCCTCTGGACAATCAACCAACGCCCCAAGTTTCATTTTCCCAAGTGTCCATTTGCCCAGTTTTCAAGGCCAATTCAGAACCCAATTTATTGTTTTCTGACTGGTTTACTTGCAGGTAGTTCTGAGAGGTCAACTTTGACGATCAATATCTTTTGACCCCAAATTTTTCATGAGACGAGATTTGACAAGGTGCAAGAGTGTGGAGCAAAAAATCAACATCCCGGATTTCAAAGCCCAGTTATCTGTTTGGATCAATTTTTAAGGCCAGTCAAAGGACCTCCTGATGAAAAGTTGATAGTTTGCAGTAAAGGGTAAAAATGAGGTTTTAATGATGGTTCAGTGATCAAACTTGATTCTAATTAGTTCAGGATGATAAATAGATCAATTTGAAGGTTCAATTGTCTGAAAACAAATTATTTTTTTAGCTGGACCCACTTTGGGGTCTGACTGTTACCATCAGATCAACTAATTCCATAGATATCAAGGTTATGTTACTGGTCCTAATGTTTGCATTTGTTAAACATCTTGATATGCTTATATCTAAAGAATCATGAGCAATGGAGAATATTAGATAGATCGTTTGCCTCAAAAGGACCATGGGAAGTCTGCCACCATCAAGTCAACAAGCATCTTATTGCACTACGGGATGACAGATGCATCTCTTCAGAGTTTCACAAGGAAGCATATTATAAGTTAATACGATTAAATTCTTAATGATATTGAGGCTACTTTGAAGATTGTGAAAGTATTAATCCAAGATGAAGGCTGAAATTTAAGGTGAAGAACTATGCAAAAGAAGATGAAAATATATGATGGAAATATGTTTATGTGGGTATCACAATCTTCTGAATGATCTCAAGGCACGAGACATTACTAAGGATCATACTCTTGCATATCAAAGTCGAGGGGGATCAGAGGAGTTGCAGCACTCAAAGATAGAACTAAGTCTACAGGAGCAAGCACATACATCATCAAAGCATCAGAGAGTTTAGTACCTTAAAAGAGGCATGGCATAGGAAACAAAAGCTTCACGTGTGCAGATTAGCCAGATGGACATAGCCCCACGGTTTACGAATGAAGAAAATCCTGTTGGAGATTTAGCTCACACAGTCAAAAGGCAGAGCCTACGACAAAGACATGGAGTAGGAGGCCACTTCAAAAGAACAAGCAAAATGAAACGTTGAAGATCCCACGCATTGGAAATGAAAAAGCAGCCTGCCCATGTATGCAAAAACCCATGCATCAGTTTAGAAGTCTGCAGCATATCAAAGTAACTAGTCAACACATGAAGGAAGGTGTTCCAAAGCAGGGCAGGGTGTTTGGAACAAGCCAAGTAGCATAAAGAAGCCGCAGACCAGTCAATAGAAGAGTCCACGCCAGTTGGAAACAACGACATGGATGAGCTTCAAAATGCAAAAAGCTGCTGAATACTTGGAGCCGCTGGTCAAAGGCAAAACTCCACACACGCATTATTTAGAAAAACCTTGTGCAGGAGTAGTCACACGTAATAAAAGAGGAAGGCACCAAACAAAAAGAGAAGCCGCCCAACAAAGACTCATGCAGCATACTCCAAAACACAGTCAAAACACATTAAAAAACACCCTACGCAACGGCAATAGAAAAGCCATGAGCAATCACGCATGTGAAAAGAAGACTTAGTCTCATGCTAAGCATAGAAAGCAGAAGCCAATGCAAACAAGGGAGATTTACGCCAATTAAATGGCAACCCGTGTGAGAGTAGGGGCGTCTTTGGAAAGTCAATGGCAATTGAAAAATGCCCAAGCCGTAGCATGAAGAAGAGTTGCCCGCAGTATGCAGGAGACACCAAGGTATGTATAAAAGCTTCAAGCAAAGAGTTTAAAGTTGCAAGCTGTGGCATAGAGCAGGGGAGGCGTGGAGAATAGAGACAACATTCAACGCATGAAGATAAGAGAAGCGTTGGTTAAAGAAAAGCTCAGTATGTGGAAAATACCCAAAAAAAATGTGTCCCACATTGGCGAGGGCATTGATTTCCAAATATTTAAATACAAAATCACAACCCATGAAGTAACTTTGAAGATACACATTTTTTCAAGCCAAAGCAGGCATGAAGTGGCTCGCGAGCTTGGAAACTAAAGTTTTGATCTCCGGGATCATGCTCAAGCATATGAGCGGAAGTGATAAGTTGAGGCTTCTTGATGCTACGAGAAAGCAAGCATCCCGTATAGGCATGAATCAAATTTTGAGCATATCTGGTGCTACGCTCAAGGTCGTAAAAGCGTAAGATGTCAGCAATCAAATTTTGAGCCTCTCTGGTGCTACGCTCAAGGTCGTAAAAGCGTAAAGGGAGATTTCATCGTATGAACGTAAAAGGATGTGAGCATAAGCACGTAAAGCAAACTTCAGAAGGCTCCGGGGATATGCGAGGGTCGTAAAGGCGTAAAGGAAACTCACCCCGTATGAATGTAAAGCCAAACTTGGAGACTTTCAGTGCTACGGGAAACATAATTAATTAGTATATTAATTAATTAATCAAAGAAATTTCAAATGATAATGGGCAAATGGGGAGTTGACAAGTGGTGTGGACACAGAGAGAAATGAATTTATAAAAGTGAAAATTCAAAAAGGATTTCAAACACATGAGTTTGCCAATGGAAAAATTTGAATGAATTTCAAAGTTTTATATAGTCTAACTATATAATTTTTTTTTAAATTTGAATTTTAATGCTCTTTTCATAGCCCAGGCCTGATTTTTTCAAACTGCTACCAGAGAGGCATTTTTTGTCCAAAATAGGCACTATAGTATACTGTTGGAATCGAGAGAAGCTGATTTTTTCAGATTTGAGGTCAGATTTTGCACAACAATTCATTGGTTCGGTCTATAAGCAGTTTTGTGTTTTCCGGGGCATTCTCAATAAAAGGGGCAAAATTCATCATGAAGCATCAAGATCAAATAAAAGGCAGATATGAAGGTTTTATGAGGTCTGGGTGTGAAGAAAATCGATTGTAAAGGGTTTTCTTGGCTTTTAGAAGCCAATTTTTAATTGATTTTCATTTTTACCATGAGTAAAAATCAGGAATCAAATCAGTTATCTATTCAATCAGATATTTTAGATATTCTGTGCTTTTGGAGGCAAAATTGATTGAAGATTTGATATGCAAGTTGAGGGAAGAGATTAAAATGATGTTTTTAACCTATTGAGAAGGTTTTCCAAGTGGATAGATGTCATGTTCAAATCAAATCCGAGAATGAACTCTTCTCCTATATCTTCTTTTCTTCTCCTCATTGTAAGGTTGGTTCCAGTCTTTGGACAAAAACTAGTCACTGCTGTGATACCATGTTTTGGATCTAGTTTTGATGTGTTCCCATACTATGATACCATATATTTTTCAGCAAATCTCTCTTGTATGAACAACAGTAGGAAGATAAATACAACTAGTTTTGATATGTTAGGTAATTTCATGTATTTTATTGTATTGTTACAAGGAAATGAATACAAATGAGCTAGAATTACATTAGTTTCATTCTGATTCTCATCTCCCGTCTCAGTGAGTTTTCAAAGTTTTATGATCTTTGAACAAAGAGCCTAGGTCATAGTTGCAGTCCCTTAAGGCTGTATGTTGTTTCATTGTCGCCTATAACTCAAGGGGTTATGTAAATGCCTCAAAGAAATTAGCAGGGTTGCAAGTTTACTGATGGGGATATCATGTAAGAATGAGGTTTAGATTGAACATGGATGTCTATTTACAAGGTGAATGGATAGATCATATATCTGAAGATACAAATATGTCTTAGATATCCATATGTGTGTGATTGATTCATGTAATTGCCCAATAGATAAGACACTGATAAGTTATAGGATCACTTGTTCATGCTGCTGCATATTAGGGGTTTTGTTGAATTCAAAATCATTTTAATCAAAATAAATTCAATTTTTCATGTCTTGTAGTGGGCTGAAAAGAATTAACCCTCACTCAACTTATGAGATTCATAGATTTGCATTTAGCTACTGTAGATCTGTGTCATTTCATGAGTTATTAGGAGATATAAGGGTTTTTAATCTGCAGTAAATAGGTTCAGATTTATGTTTGGTTGCACTGTTACCATATCTCAGAACCTCAAGGTTAACCCACTTAGGTCTTGCAGAGCCTGAAGTAGAAGAAGGGACATGACTTATAGTTGGCCTAGTGTTTGAAGTGATATGTTGAGAATGGGAGTTAGTTGCCCCTAGATATGTCATATTCTCATTGGGATAATTGAAAACCCTCCAATGTTTTCAAACACCAACAGAAGCAACTTCATAAATTATCATTTTTCTTAAGGTGTTTTAATGAGTTGCTGGATATAAACCTTAATTATAAACCTTAATCATACATCTTAATTATAAACCTTGATTATAAACCTTAATCATAAATCTAAATACACTTATAAAATCTAAATTATAATACTTAGATCCTATTTATATTTTAGAATTGAATACAAATCCTAATACTAGATCCTAATCTTAAATGTTAAATGTTAAATCCTAACCTTATACATGTATATCATAGTTAAGTCAAGATTAGGGTTTAACATGTAAGCTTAATATTTTTATTTTGAATTAGGAGAAGGGCTTAACATTTATGATTATTTTTACGATAAACGTTTAGCGTTTAGGATAACTTAGTCAGTTTAAGGGTTAAGAATTTAGGATATAAAGGTTTAGGATAATGGTTAGACTTGAAATAATTAGAATTTAAAACTTAATGTGGTTTAATATTTTGTAAATTAGGTGCATGTAATCATAAAATGGATGTAATCATGAACTCAAGTCACACTAAATAAAACCTACATGATGCTAGAAAGCTATAAAGTGTAATGAGATTATGATCTTGTACTATAGGGATTAGCTCTCAAATGCCCATAATTCACTCAGAAGCACTTGCAAATCACCTAGAATGATTTGCATAACCTTATTACAAAAAATGCAGATATCTCAAAAGCTTGAGTCGATGGCACATTTATAGAAATCTCTGGGACTTCAATGGTTTGGATTAATTCTCCATGAGTAGTGGAGGTTGAATCCTTGCTTGATCAATACATGATTAAGCTTTACTGGTGGGAATTAATTTCATTTTCCATTAGTGATGATATGGATAATTGATCATTTTAATTAATTCATTTAATTAATAGTTCTAGCCATAGGATTTAAAAACTTGATTTGATTAATTATTTTAGGATTAATTAATGAATCAATGCCCCTTTTTAAAAATTGATTTTTTATATTAAATTATTGATGTTTTATCATGGGCCTCTGGAGCAAGAAACCAAAGGAGAGCCCACATAAAAAGATGTCATTAGGGAACTCTAGAGAATATTGAGAGTAGCACAATACTAGGTGATAGTCTAGACATAGGTGGTCATCTAAGCTAGCATGGTAATTGATCATGACAGGCAGATTGTAGAGCTAACTTATCAATTGAGGATTACACAGGGTGAGGCCACTTATCATAACTCTAGAGAGGCTTACTATTATGATGAATACTCAACAACTATTCTAGCAGAAAGACAAGTTATTCACTTCTCTATATATTCTTAGGCATCCAAGGGTGTATAGTCCCTCCTACTCACACTGATGTTCCACCTCCACCTCTTGATGGTGAGGGAGGGTTATTTAATTAGATGCCTGATTCCTTCTTCTCTTCTATTTTTTTAATGATGTAGCATTGTCTTTGTATCATTTTGAGACCTTGATATTGATAATTATCCAATATCACACATTTATTGATATTTTGATTATATCACCCCCTTACATTGATAGTATATGTGATGATTACAAATACTATTTGATCTCATTACATGTGTCATGATCAATTTTTCTAGTTTATACATGAGATACTCCTATATGGTGTTTTTCTTTTCTTATAATATCGTGTTATATATAAATTTACCTAAGTATCCTTCTAGATTATCTATGATGGATGTAGTAAATGACATGTCTCTATATGATTCTTTTGATATGATATGCATGGATAATATAATGAAATTTTTAAATCCTTCCTATGCAATAAATGATGTAATTAGATATGTAAATGTTTTTAGATTCATATGACATGTAGATGTAGATATGATGCTTCTCCAAGATAATAGTTTATCATTTAAGGTTATGATTATGGTTTGACATTTATAATTAGTACTTGGTTCTTAGGATAGTTATTCAATTATTTATATATTAGGGTGTAGGTTTTAGCAAATTAAGATTATGCTTAGGATGACAGTAAAGGTTATGATTAGAGTTTTGGTTAAAATTGAGATTATAGTTAATCATAAATGATGCCCAGCCAAGGGATCCAAAGAACTAATTTAAAATTTTACTAAGCAAGCAATAACATGTACGATAATTTACATTAAAAAGAGAGAGATTACATTCCTTAATGAGCACATTTTCATTTCATTTTAAAATAATTATAAGTACTAGAAGTAAAATAAATAACACATCCACATGAAAGAATAACTACTTGAGTTCAATCCATTTAAATAATACACATTTGTTTCGAATGCCACTTGGAAAATTAATTCGGAATGCACAATCATCCTCTGTACATGTCACAGGGTATGAAAGGTTGAAAGAATATACATTTATAAAATAGTTTAGATCATCCATTTTCGATCCATGAAACAAAGTACCATACAATAATTAATATCATTAAATACTAAGTTTTTTCTTTGGATCCCTTGGCGGGGTGTTATGTAATTAAATACTTAGTTATGTGTTTAGGGTTTTATTGTACAAAACTATATGGTTAGCTCGAGGTTATACTTAGTTTAAATACTTTCTTTGTTATATGGTTTACAAACTAATCTAGATAATTAATCACTAGTTATTTGAAATCAATATTTATCTGTAATTACATGTTTAAACAATGAATTTACATCTAATCTAATCATTCAACATTGTAATAAATACATAAATTAAATACATTTCAAAACATCTAAAATAAGAATTTTTAAATGAACATCTACGAAACTATTATTTAAATTAACAGATACAATAATCTAAATATAATACTCATTAAAAATGTAAATTTACAATTTTATGTATATTAAAGCTGAAAAAAAAAACAATAAATTGATGTACATATAAAATGTAAAATTGAAAATAATTAAGTAAAATAGTACAAAAAAAATTAAAATACCTAGTATGTCAGAAAATAGCAATAGGGGGTAGTCGGTAGAGGTAAAAAATGGGCTCCCGTATCGCTCTCAAATTGGGCTTCCATTTTCTAGATGGTGAAATGACCCCCAAAATGCATAAAAATGGGTATTTGTAACTTTTAAAAATTAGATACCCAATATTTTACAAATCGGGTACCTTATTTTTAAGAAATCAAGTACCTGATTTGCAAAGGTATTGGGTGCCCGATTTCTAAGTGGTTTGGGCACCCGATATGCTTTTCAATAATCGAGTACCCAATTTTTGAATCACGGCTTGGGTGCCCGACTTGTGATTTTAGAAACGGGTACCCAATTTTAAGAAAATTGGGTACCCATTTGTAAGAAGTACAATTCCACAGATTTGACTTTCGTGGAATTGTGACCTAGCTTCTTGCAGGTACTCTAATATAATATGTATTGCAATTTCCTTTGAGTAGCACAAATTGACATTTTTTATTTTAAGTTCGGAGATCGTTAATTCTCAATTTTTTGGGTCAAAAGAACCAATTTCAATTATTTTTAAAGAAAGCAACCCCTAAATTTTGACAATAATGTGTTTCTGCAAACACTATGTTCATGCAAACATATTTAGCATGTTCATGTGAACACTATGTTCACATGAACATATTTAGCATGTTTGTGCAAATGTGTGTTCACGCGAACATACAAGACAAAACATTCTAGTTGCCAAAAAATTAATTTAATGGGTTTGCACAAAAATATAAAAAAGCTTATGTTTACTCAAAAATATTAAAAAAACATATGCTAGCATCACTTGTGCAGTGAGGAAAAAAGTTTGAAAGTGAAGCTGAATTTTATAAAGTTACTCAAAAATTTTATACAGTTACTACAAATTTTATAAAGTTACTCAAAATTTTTATAAAGTTACTACGAATTTCTGAAGGCAACAACATTTTTTTGGTTTTTTGATGGGAAACAAGAAAGGAAGATAAAGAAAACATGCAAGGAAGAGATCTCAAGAAGTAGAATAAAGAAATCTTCATAAAACTCTGGCACGTTATCATCAAATTAAACAAGGTTTGCAATTATGTATCTATATAATTTATTTTCATGGTCTTGAATTTAATTATGTATCAATCTTATTTTTTATCTAATTTGATCTATTTATAAACTTCTTGCAGATAATAAAAAAGGTGAAGGTGAAGAAAATGTTGAAGGAGGCTACAACAGGAGTAGAAGAAGTGTATATGGGAGAAGGGTCAAGATCACTCCCTATAGAATCTCAAACAATAAATGTTAAAGAAGGTTCAAGATCACTCCCTATAGAAGTTCAAGATCACTCCCTACGAAAATTCAAGTAACAGAAGTCAAAGAAGGGTCAAAATCTTTCCTTGTAGAATCTCAAACAATGAATGTTGGAGAAGCCTCAAGATCACTTTCTATAGAAATTCTAGTAACAAAAATTAGAGAAGAGTCGGGATCAGGTGTAGGAACTAGTATGGATGAACTCATAAATATTGCCCAATCTGTAAATAATAGAATTTCTCATAATAATTTAAATCATTTACTTAAAATGGATGTGGATAAATTGAGAACACTAGCAGCTACTATTCAACCTTTAAGTTTGTCTAGAAAAAGGTCAATGAATAAGAAGATAAGAGAAATAATGACTAAATTTGATAACATTAAAAAACTTGAACAAGCTCAGTTGCTTTCACTTTTTCTTACACAAAAGAAGTTGCAAGAGGTGTTGAAATTGTTAAATGTAGACACAACATCAAAGAACAAATGATTTTCTAACATGCAAACTGATGTGATTGAAAATGTTAAACAAGGTTTGAGAAACATAGGAAAGAGTCTTGAACTAGAGATAATTCCATAGCAAGAAAAGTGATGTTGATGTTTGTTGTAAATAAGAATATGACCCAAAATAGACAAATATCTTCAATTTCGTCCAAAATGGGTTTTAGTAGGAAAATAATGAGAGAATATGTTAAGAGAAGATTAATTCTAGATGACAGTACTATGAAAGGAAATTGGGCAATCATGTGTAGACCACCTCATTCTAATAGGATTGATGATCGATTCAAAAATTTGGTCATATCATTTTGGATTGATAATAATCATCCATCAAATAGTAGAGATGTTATCAGGCATAGGATTGCATATGGTCAACATGAACATCAGACAACAACACAACATGAGATATATGTGTCATTTTGTAGTGAACATCCTAATGTAAAAATTGGACAAACATTGTTTGAAAAATTGAAGCCATACTTTGTAAGGTCAAACAAATTGTTTGAAACATGTTGTTGTCATCATCATATTGGCTTTTATCTCCACTATCAGGTATTTTGAAAGTTTGTAGAAGACATATATGGTTTTCATGCTACTCCTCCTATTAGGAGAAGTGAGTTTATAACATCCATTCTATGTGACAAAATTTGATGATCTAGTTAGTCAAATAAAATGCATCAAAGGATTATGTGAAAAATGTGGTGAATTGGTTCTATTTCCTTTGAAAATTGAAAATATTTATGTAATAAAAAAGTTAGATTGTAAAAGTTACAAGTATGTAAAGAATGATAGAAAGTTGGCAAAAGAGACAAAAAGGTTGGAATATGTTGAACATGAGTTACCTATTATAACATTTACAGATATATTTAAGAATTTGATTCAACCTTATATTCATCACACATCTTTGCAAAGTGACAAGCACAATAGTTTCAAACTTTGAGAGATAATTTCACGCTTGGAACAATCATGGTTAGATTTTGAGTTAGGGTTAGATTTTGATTTTGATTTTGGAACGACTAGTGTTAGATTAGGGTTTGAGTTTGAGTTAGGGTTAGATTAGGGTTAGAGTTTGAGTAAGGGTTAGATTAGGGTTTGAGTTACCTAGTTAGTGTTAGATTAGGGTTACAATTCTAAGACTAGATTAGAGTTTTAATTCTAGGGTTAGTGTTAGATTAGGGTTTGAGTTTTTAGTTAGGATTAGATTAGGGTTATAGTACTAGTGTTAGATTAGGGTTTGAATTCTAGGGTTACAGTTAGATTAGGGTTACAATTCCAAGGTTAGATTAGGGTTTTAGTTCTAGGATTACTATTAGATTAGGGTTATGGTTCTAGGGTTAGATTAGGGTTTAAGTAAGGAAACTAGTGTTAGATTAGGGTTTGAGATAGATTTAGGGTTAGAGTTCTAGGGTTACAATTAGATTAGAGTTACGGTTCTAGGGCTATATTAGGATTTCAATTAGGATTAGGGTTAGATTAGGGTTTGAGTTCTAGGGTTATAGTTAGATTAGGGTTACATTTCTAAGGTTAGATTAGGTTAGATTTTGAGTTAGGGTTAGATTAGGGTTTGAGTTTTTAGTTAGGATTAGATTAAGGTTTGAGTTACCTAGTTAGGGTAAGATTAGTGTTACAATTCTCGGGTTAGATTAGGATTTGAGTTAGGGTTTGTTAGGATAAAACCATGGACAGAAATAAAAACTACATGCAAATATAACCAATAATAGAAAATAATAGATCACACAAAAATGAACAAAAGGCACCAAGATTTAACGTAGTTCACCCAATCCCTGGGCTACGTCCACCAAACTGAAAGTCCAATATTATTACAATCCAGTGATTACAACCTGATTAAACCATGGACAAAAATAAAAAATATGGGTGAATGCACAAATTTGGGTCGCAATTCTGCAGAAGTCAAATTCACAAGATGAAATTTCTTAGAAACGGTACCCGATTTTAAAAAATGGGCACCCATTTTTGGTTCGGGTGTCCGATCTTAAATTTAAAAAATGGGCACTCGCTATTTTTTAAAGTCGGGTACCCATTTTTTATTTTCAAAAAACAGGTACCCATTTCTCAAAAGAATAAAAATATAAATTTTTAAGAAACGGGCACCTGTTTTTTAAAAATAAAAAACGGGTACCTATTTTTTAAAAATTGGGTACCTATTTTTTAAAAGTAAAAAATGGGTACCCGTTTCTTAAAAATTCAAATTTTTAAGTTTTCGACGGATTTTACATGCCGCTTTTAGCTTTTCAAAACGGGTACCCATTTTTTGAAATTCAAATAACAGGTGCCTGTTTCTTACAACATGAGGCGGGATTTTTTTTCCTGCCTCGAATTTTGGTTTGGGATAGGCTTGGTGAGACCAAGCCTATGCCTTGGCCTCTTAAGATTTGGCTAAGGCATTGAACTGACAAATTCATGCCTTGCCATAATTTTTAGAGGGTCTTCCCGATCAAATTTTTTTACGAAACAAAAACCCATTAGAGTTCTTACTGTCGTGATTTCAAAAATATAAATTTTATAGAGTTATGTTTTTATTTACTATTTTTTTAAAAAAAAAATCAAAGGTGGTACCTAAATGTAAAATAGCAACGTTCACTAAAACTTTAATAACTTTTTTATTTTATATTTTTTCTTAAATTAATTTATATGTCATCAATCTACATTCAATTATTTTGAAGTTAAAAAAAAAAAAATGAAAAAAGTGAAATTTTGATCAAATTATGGTGTCGGTACACGACAGGTTTAAAAATTTTCTTTTATAGCCAATTAAAAATTAATTTTTAAAAAATATTCATTAAAAAATTCAAGAAAAATATTCTCATCAATCTTTGGTGTGTCAAGTAACTCCATTTAAAAGGATTCACAAAAATTCATTCATTTGTGTCAAATTATGGTGTCCGTACACGAGCGTGGTATAGTCCTGAAACAAGCATTTTGAAAAAGTGATTTTTAAAGATCCATACCAAAAAAAAATCTATTATATGGGTATACAAATAAATTACATATTCAAAAAGAAGATTCCAGGTACTACAATTTTTAGTTTTGAAGTTTTTTTATATTTAATCTCTAAATGGCTCAAATTTTGGCATCAATTGACAAAATATTTCAAAAACAGGAAAAACACTTGCACTTTTTGGCCAAAAGTGAGACCCAACTTCTTGCACTAACCCATACATGCAAATACAACCAATAATAGAAAATAATAGATCACACATAAATGAACACAAGGCACCAAGATTTAACGTGGTTCACCCAATCCTTGGGCTACGTCCACCAAACTGCAAGTCCAATATTATTACAATCCAGTGATTAAAACTTGATTACAATCTGTAATCCCTTACAGCTCAATACTGCCGCAAGAAGTAATTTCACATCACAACATAATGAAAATACCTAACCCTAAACCCTTTTATACAAGTATTTTATACCATTTTAGGGTTACAACATGTCGGCCATATGTCGGCTACAACATCGGCCACAACCAAATTTTTTTTATGAAGTATGTACATTACTTTCTTGATCAGTCACCACAATCTAACAATCTCCCACTTGGGGACTAAACAGGATCCACAATAAACAATAATCTCCCACTTGGAGACTAATCCTGGAGCAATAACACTATCACATGGGGCTCCCACTGGATCAAACCACCCTGGACTCTACTATTCTTTTATTCATGTTCAGTCTAAAAGACCAACCAAAGCTAAAGAGGAGTCCAACTTCTCCCTTGTTACAACCTTTGTCAACATATCTGCTGGATTGTCATTTGTATGTATCTTCTCCAGCTTTAACTATCCATCCTTCAAATCTGACCGAATGAAATGGTACCGCAACTGTATGTGTTTGGTCTTAGAATCTAGAGCTGAATTATTTGCAAGATGAATGGAACTCTGACTATCTGTGAACAAATAAATATCCTTCTGAAGATGTCCCAATTCTTTCAAGAAGAACTAAAGTCATATCATCTCCTTGGCTACCTCTATAGCAGCAACATACTCTGCCTCTATAATGGATAGAGCATTAATCTTCTGTAACCTAGAAACCCAGCTCATGGCTGCCCTACCAACAGTAAAGACATAACCTGTAGTACTCCACCTGGTATCAATATCCCCTGTCAAATTTGAGTCAACATAGCCCTGTAAATTAGTAGTAGAGCCCCCAAAGTGTAAAAACTTATTGGATGTTCCTCTCAAATATCTGAGAATCCACTTGACAACATTCCAATGCTCAAATCTTGGATGACTCAGATACCTACTAACGACTCCCATTGCATGTGCAATATTTGGCCTAGTGCATACCATATCATACATCAAGCTTCCTACAGCTGAAGCATAGGGTACCTTGGACATCTTATCCTCCTCTTCTTGTGTCTTGGGACACATCTCCTTAGTCAAATTCAAATGACCAAGTAAAGGTGTGCTGACAGCTTTAACATTCTCCATAGAGAAATGTTGCAACACCTTCTCAACATAATAAGCTTGAGATAGCGTTAATGTTCTATTCTTCCTATCTCTACAAATCTTCATACCAAGGATTTGTTTTGCTGCCCCCAAATCCTTCATAGAAAATGCATGTGCTAACTTGTGTTTTAGCCCCTTAATATGATCCATGTTAGACCCAGCTACAAGCATATCATCAACATATAAATATAAAGTAATGTAGCTATCATCATCCAACCTCTTAAAATAAACACAATAATCTAAATGAGACCTGTTATAGCCATGCCCATGCATAAACCTATCAAATTTTAGATACCATTGCTGAGGTGCTTTCTTTAAGACATATACATTTTTCTTCAATTTGCACACTAAGTTCTCCTTACCTTTGACCTCAAATCCCCGTGGCTGAGCCATATATATTTCTTCATCCAAATCACCATGAAGGAAGGCTATTTTAACATCCCACTACTCTAAATGCAAATCTTCAATAGCCACAAGACTTAAAATAGTACGAATAGAAGTCATTTCAACAATAGGAGAAAATATCTCATCAAAATCAATTCTCTTTTTCTATGCAAATCCTTTTACAACTAACCTGGCCTTAAATCATTTCTTACCTCCTTCCTCTTTTTTCAACCTGTAAACCCAGTTATTCTATAAAGCCTTTTTACCTGCACGCAACTTGCACAAATCCCATGTCTTATTCTTCAGCAAAGAGTCCATTTCATCTTTCATTGCAGACTCCCACTGAATCTTAGTATCCACTTGCACAACTTCATCATAACTTTTAGGTTCACCAGCATCAATAAGTAAAATAGAATACAAAGAGGGAGAAAATCTTAGTGGCAGTCTAATTTTCCAGGTTGACTGTCTAACATTCACTGGTGTGTGTGGTATTTTTTGTTGTAGTTGTTGCACATCATGAGTAATGCCTGAAACATCAGCTTTTGGAGTATCATCCAACACTACATAATCATCTTCTTTCTTCTCATGTTGCTGCAACAAATCTTTGTACAACTCTTTCTCATTGAATATGACATCCCGACTTGTAACAATTTTATAATTTTCAAATTTCCAAAGCCTATAACCAAATTCATTAATGCCATATCCAACAAAGACACATTTCTTTGATTTAGCTTCTAGCTTGGTTCTATTTTCAGCGTATATATGAGCAAAAGCTTCACAACCAAAGGTCTTGAGAAAAGAATAACTCACCTTCTTACCAGTCCATGCCTCCTTTGGAATACCACAACCCAAAGGAGTAGAGGGACCTCTATTAATCAAATATACTATAGTATTGACAGCCTCCACCCACATGTGTAAGGGCAACCTAACATGCAACCTCATGCTCTTTGCGCGCTCCATTATAGTCCTATTCATGCATTCAGCCACTCCATTTTCCTATAGAGTCCTTGGAATAGTTTTCTATCTACAAATACCATTAGTGCAACAACAATCTTCAAATTCATGACTACAATACTCACCACCATTATTAGATCTGAGACATTTTAATTTCTTACCAGTCTCATTTTCAACCAAGTATTTCCATTTCTTAAAAGTTTGAAATACATCAGATTTCTGTCTAAGAAAATAAACCCATACTTTTCTAGTTGCATCATCAATAAATGTAACATAATAATGAGAGCCACCAAGGTTAGATACCTAAGCTAGTCCCCATACATCTGTATGCACAAGCTATAATTTCTCCTTTTTGTTTTCCTTCCCAGTCTTTGCAAAACTCAGTCTCTTTTGTTTTTCATACACACAACTTTCACAAAAATCCATATTAACACATTTCAGACCTGGTAAAACTTTCTTTTACTGAATTATTTTCATACCTTTCTCACTCATGTGCCCAAGTTTTTTGTGCCACAACGCTGTATCAGAATCTACAGTAGCTATTTGTTCTCCCTACTCAACTGTAGCAATTGTTTCTAAACATTCATTTTTCTCTGAAACAATCAAAGTAGAAGGAACAATATGACTTGTACAAAGATATAAGGTGCCTACTTTTACACCTTTTGCTACTACAAGGGAACCTTTTGAAACCTTCCAATTTTTATCATTAAAAGTAACTACACAACCCTCATCATCGAGTTGCCCTGCTGAAATTAAATTCCTACTTAGCCTTGGAACATGTCTTACCTCAAGCAGTAGCCAATGATTCTCATTCTACGACTTAATCTTAATTTTTCCCTTTCCAACAATTTGACAGGGTTCATTATCCCCCAAATAAACAAGCCCAAAATCTCCTTGGACATAATCAATGAAATAACCTCTATGAGGTGTAGCATGAAATGAAGCACCGGAATCTAAAACCCATGAATCATCAACACTTTCTAAAGACAAAAGTAAAGCGTCCTCTTCGGATTTGTTACTTACCACATTTTCCTCCTTGTCTCCATTTGATTTATCTCCTTCATTTTTCTTTTGATTCCATCAATCTTTCTTTTTATAACCTGGTTTGCCATAGTACCAAAAATTGTTTGGTCCTCTTGATTGAGAACTCTTCCCCTTTGACTTTCCTCTTGATTTTCCACGATTTTCAGAGTTATTTCCTCTCTCAGTTGTTCTGCCCCTGCTTTGTGCATTCAAAGCACTTCCTGATGTAGATTGACCTAAGGATTTCCTATGAGTTTCCTCACTCAAAACAACACCGATCACATCTTCACATTTTAGGGTACTAGATCTAGGAACAAAATTACTCACAGCCATTACCAAGCCATTCCAGCTTTCAGGAAAAGAACACAAAATCAAGAGAGCCCTAATTTCTTCATCAAAATTGATACCCACAGAAGATAATTGACTAGTAATAGTATTAAACTCATTTAAATGATCTGCAACAGATCCACCTTCTGCCATTTTCATATTAAATAAACACTTCATGAGAAATACCTTGTTTGAAGCGGAGGGCTTTTCATACAATGTTGCTAGAGTTTTCATCAACTCTTTTGTCGTCTTTGCTTTTGTAATATTAAATGCCACTGATGCCGCCAGGCATAACTGAATGCTTTCGAGTGCCTTTCTATCCAAAAGATCCCATTCATCATTTGACATAGATCCTTGATTCTTGGCTTTGCCTTCCAACGACTTCCATAAATCCTTTTGATAAAGATAATCTTCCATTTGCATCTTCCATAATTGGAAGTTCTGCCCATTAAACCTTTCAACCCTTAGCTTACCCTCATCTTTCGTCACTCTCACTCAACTGTGAGACTCCCACTTAACTTGTGAGACTTTCTTGCAAAGGAAAACTGAAAGACAACCTCGCTCTAATACCACTTGTTAGGATAAAACCATGGACAAAAATAAAAACTACATGCAAATATAACCAATAATAGAAAATAATAGATCACACAGAAATGAACACAAGGCACCAAGATTTAATGTGGTTCACCCAATCCCTAGGCTACGTCCACCAAACTGCAAGTCCAATATTATTACAATCTAGTGATTGCAACCTGATTACAATTTGTAATCCCTTACAGCTCAATATCGCTGTAAGAAGCAATTTTGCATCACAACATAATGAAAATACCTAACCCTAAACCCTTTTATATAAGTATTTTATGCCGTTTTAGGGTTACAACATGTCGGCCATATGTCGACTACAACATTGGCCACAACCTAAAGAAGTTATGAAGTATGTACAATACTTTCCTGATCAGTCACCACAATCTAACAGGGTTGTGATTCTAGGGTTAGACTAGGGTTTGAGTTAGGATTTGAGTTTGAGTTATAATTAGTTAGAGTTAGGGTTAGGGTTAAGAATTAGAATTAGAGTTCTAGGGTTAAAAATAGGGGTACATATCTAGTTAATGTTTGGGTTAGCAAATTAGGGTTATTGTTATGTAATTACAACTTTATAATTAGGGTTTGAGTTTGAGTTAGGGTTAGATTAGGGTTTGATTTTAAGTTAGGGTTAGATTAGGGTTAGAGTTAGAGTTATAGCTTGAGTTATAGTTAGTTAGAGTTAGGGTTTGGCTTAAGAATTTCTAAATTTGTTTCATAATGTTATACTAATATTTTTATAATATTCTAGATTAATTTAAAAAAAAGATTTTCTAATGTTTTTCTAATATTTCAGACTATTGTTTTTTAACATTTTGTAATGCTTTTCTAATATAAATTGTAATATTCTATAATAATATTTTAAAAATATTTTCTAATATATTTCAATGCTTTTTCTAATAAGACTAATATTTTTATAATATTCTAGATTTTTTTTTTTTAATATTTTCTAATATTTTTCTAATATTCTAGAGTATTGTTTTTTTTAATATCTTGTAATGTTTTTCTAATATTTTCTAATGTTTTTTCTAATATTTTCTATTATTTTTTCTAATAAGACTAATATTGTAGATTAAAAAATTTTAAAAACATTTTGTAATGTTTTTATAATATTCTAAACTATTATTTATTTAATATTTTGTAATGTTTTTCTAATTTTTTTAATATTTTATAATTTTCTAGACCAATGTTTTTAAAAAAATTTCTAATATTTTGCAATGTTTTTTCTAATATTTTCTAATATTTTTTCTAATAAGACTAATATTTTTCTAATATTCTAGATTAAAACATTTTTTAATATTTTCTTATGTTTATCTAATATTCTACACTATTGTTTTTTAATATTTTGTAATTTTTTTCTAATATTTCCTAATATTTTCTAATTTTCTAGACCAATGTTTTTTTAATATTTTCAAATGTTTTTCTAATATTTTCTAATGGTTTTTCTAATATGATTAATTTTTTTCTAAATTTGTTTGGTTATAGTAATATTTTTGTAATATTGGGAATAGAGTGCAAGGTTCTATGACCTTCTGGATCGAGATTTGGTGATTTGAAGTAGCAAAAACAATTCAGGAGCAAAGTCATTTCTACCAAGGGTGAGATAATTATTTATTATGTCAAAAAAAGTATCGAAAGAGAAGTCATCAATGTATTCAGATCGGCATTGTGAGCTCCAGAAAGGCATTTCACACCTTGAAGAATCCATAAATGTTGTTCCATTGCTATGATGTGAATAATGGTATTTCTTTCAAAGGGTTTTGCATTTGTGTAGAGATCTCTTAAAGGGTTCGAATCTGCATGGCGACAAGAAGTGTGACAGACTCATTTGTTTTATTTTCACAATAGTTGGAATACAGAACTCAGATTGAGGAATACGATCTGCACAATCTCCTTTGATCTATTGGTTTTGGTGCGCGATTCAGAGAACCAAAGAAGATATTGAGAATTTGATAAAGTTTTTGGTAGTTTTGACAAAGAAATAACATAGTGCCCATTCCTCCTCCATAGCAACAAACTCCAGTAGCGGCAATGAACTTCTGTAGCAACAACGATTTTCAATAGAGTGCCTCCAATTCATTTCTACTTCATCATGACCTCCATTTATAGCAACACATGATTCAAAAGAAGGTTTCAGAAAGGATTCAACAGGTTTTCATAGTTCATTATTGGGAAGTGAAGTCGGAGGTGCAAAATCAAAGATCACTCTTCAGTTCTTTTCTTTGCTTTGCTTTCCTCCCTTGCAGTGCTAACAGCTTGTTCACCCTTCAAGATCTGTCTCCTTGAGTTCTTCCACTCATTATGCCAATGCATTCTATGGTCACTTGATCAACTCAGAGTCTTGATGCTCTATTCTTACTCCTCTTGGCTTCTTCGCATTGCCACACTTAAGACCAACTCCCTCTCATGCATGTGCATTTAATCTTTGACCTGTAACTCCTTATAAAGAAGTTTTGTTCTCGATTTCCCAGTCAAATCTTTTGAGAAAACAATATTGTTTTCCCTCCAAATTATTTCTTCTAGAAACTTCATGATACATCCATTAGCATTTTCCTTGAATTGGTTTGCATGGTTTACATAAAAGTCTATGACATCTACTCATCATCCTTATCATCCAACTAATTCACAAAATTTGATGTAACAAACATATCGCTACTGATCTGGAAAATCTTTGACTTAACAAATAATGCAGCAACTCGACATCATTGATTTACTGATGCTTGGCTCTTTCTGTGTTACTCGACTTCTATTTTTATTTTACGGGTGCTCGACACTTGAAGACTTAGCTCGACACTTGAAGACTTACTCGGCATCCATTATCTTTTTTTGCTACTTGGCACTTGAAGGATTCTATGTTACTCGGCATCTAAATAATTACTCGGCTTACACTAAAGATCACTCGGCACACACTAAGTTGAACTAGCTTAGCTTCAACTAAGAATCTGTTTAGCACTAACTAGCTAGCTTAGCTCTCTCCAATGAACTTAGTTAATCCTTACATCTTTCATGTGTCTTAGTGTGTCCATCCTCTGTGTCTTAGAGTATTTTTATCAATACACTATTTCATCAATGGCTTATCTGATCCTTATACTTCATTGCAACATCATAACTTCAACCTTTCTTTAGGTAATCTAGTTACATCTTATTGATTGTCACCTCCTTGTCAATCAACCAATTGATAGTATTTGGATCACTTAAGCAATTGTCATTCCTGCAAGTAGCAAGTTTGAAATCAATGACAAAACAATGATTGAAACATTTTTACCATTTCCATTTATGATCTTTTCAATCATTTCCAACAATCTCCCTCTTTGGCATTGATGGAAAACCAAACTGATCAAATGATTAAGCTAATCAACTTAGTTACCACCAAAATTACATACGTTTTCTACTTGATATATAACTCCTTTTGCTGATACAAATTGAATCCTTTTTTTTGCTTCTCCCTCTGGACTACTGTATCCTTACTCTTCTAAATCTCCCTCTTTCATATACATCTCTCATATATATATATATATATATATATCTCCCTCTTACTCTGTATTGATCAGTTTCTTAGATATCTCCCTCTTTGACATAAATGCCAAAGATGTAGCATCTTCAACATGCTAAATATAAGCTTTGCATCTTATGTTTTCTCCCTCTGTTACCATGCTTGTGACTGATCTAAAATTTCTACTCATGTTGTTATCCTCTGCATCATTCTTCTGATATTTCAATGATCTACTCCTATTGATGTAGGGCAGCTTCTTTGTTGTTTTAGACTACTTGAGTTAGGGGCATTATCCCCAACTTGCCTCTAAGATATTCATAAGGATCCTTGGGAAATGGTTTGGTGAAGATATCTACAATTTGTTCCTTTGTGTGAATGTACTCCATCTTCACTTGTTTGTCTTCCACCAATTCTCTAACATAGTGATACTTGAATGCAATATGCTTGGTTTTTGCATGCATTACTAGATTCTTGGATATGTTTATAGCACTTGTATTATCACAATACAGTATCACATGTTTGGTTACCTCTTCTTTCATTCCTTTCAATAGATGTTTGAGCCACACAATGTTTGTGCAATTGACTACTATTGCTACATATTCTGCTTCTGCAGTGGACTGAGATGTGCATGTTTGTTTCTTGTTAGTCCAAGTAACTAGCCTTTTACCTAAGAATAGTGTTCCTCCACTTGTGCTTTTCTTGTCATCAATGTTGCCTCCACAATCTACGTCTGTGTATGCATTAAGCTCAAACTTCTCATTCTTTTTGTAATATAGGCCAAAATCATCAGTTCCTTTGAGATACCTCATTATCCTCTTTACTGCCATGAGATGATTTTCTCTAGGATTAGCATAGAATCTAGCCACTATTCCAACTGCTAGTGCTATGTCTGGTTTGTTATGTACAACATATTGTAGTTTTCCAATCATGGATCTGTACATTGTTTGATTGACTTCAGCTAATTCATCATTTTTAGATAGCTTATGTCTTGTTTTCATTGGTGTGCTTACAGGTTTGGAGTCTTCCAATCCAAATGTCTTGAGTATCTCCTTGATGTATTTTGATTGTGTCATGAATATGCCATGTTTTAGTTGATGTACTTGCAATCCTACAAAGAAATTGATTTCTCCAAACATAGATATTTCAAACACATGTTTCATTTTGTCAGTTTAAATTTTGCAAAGTACTTCCTTTCCTCCAAAGACTATGTCATCCACAAATATTTCAGATACAAGAATATCCTTACCGTCTTCTGATTTGATGTACATGTTGTTGTTGTCATTAGTTCTTTCAAATCCTATTTGCATGAGATACTTGTGAAGTCTCTCATACCATGCTCTAGGGGCTTGCTTATATCCATATAGAGCCTTATGTAATTTGCATACCTTATTTTTGTTCTTTTCATCAACAAAACCTTCTGGTTGCTCTATGTAGACTTCCTCTTCAAGTATACCATTTAGAAATGGAGACTTAACATCCATTTGATAGACTTTAAATCCTTTGAAGGCTGCATATGCCAGTAAGGTCCTTACTCCTTCCATTCTGGCAACTGGAGCAAAATTTTCTCCATAGTCTAGTCCTTCTTCTTGTGCATACCCTTTACAAACTAGTCTTGCCTTGTTTCTTGTGATTTCACCATTCTCATCTAACTTGTTTCAGAACACCCACTTGGTTCCAATTACATTCTTGTCAACTGGTCTTGAGACTAAGGTCCATGTCTTATTCTTCTCAATTTGTTCTATTTCTTCTTTCATAGCATTGTACTAGTCATCATCTATTATGGCTTCACTTACTATTTTTGGTTCCATTTTGCTGAGCAGACATGTTTCACTTTTGAGTCTATTCCTTGTTATTGGTCCTGCCTCTTTATTTCCAAAAATTTGTTCTACAGGATGATGTCTTTTCACATACTTTGCCAATACATGTTCTTTCCTTGTTTGCATGTTGTCTCTTTCAGAATCTAAATCTTCATGCATATTTTCATCAAGTATTTGTTCATTTTCTTCCTGTTGGCTATTCTCAGAATCTAAATGAACATTTTCTGTATTTTGTAGCTTGGCTTCTAAATGTGTCTGTTGTTTGGCATTCACTGTTTGTGATTCGATAGATACTAGATTTTGTTGCTGATTGTCATTCTGAGTTGCAACTTCACCATTATTAGGTATACCTTCATAAAAGTATACAAAGGTCTTGTATTCTTCTGCTTTCTTGGTATTCTCAACACTTTGAACTTTTGCAAGCTCATCAAATGTCACATTTGTGCTTTCTACTACTTTGTTAGTGTTAACATTCAAGCACTTATAAGCTTTGCTTCTAGTAGAATAACCAAGCAATGTTCCTTCCTCACTTTTTGCATCAAAATTTCCATTTCTAGAATCTTTATATATATAGCATTTACATCCAAATATTTTGAAATATTGTACATTAGGAGAATGCCCATACCATAGTTCAAAAGGTGTTGCATTTGTACATTTCTTGACTTGAACTTTGTTGAGTGTGTAGACTGCAGTACTTATAGCTTCTCTCCAGTATTTGAGTGCAACATTTTTCTCCATCATTAAGGTCCTGGCATAGTCAATAACTAATCTATTCCTTCTCTCTGGTATACCATTATGAGGTGGAGTCCTAGGTGCTGATGTTTGCCTTTTGATTCCTCTTTCATTGCAGAACTCTTCAAATTCTCTTGATGTGAATTCACCTCCTCTATCAGATCTGAGACATTTTAGGCTCTTCCCAGTCTCTTTCTCCACTCTAGCCAAGTACCATTTGAACATTTGAAATGCATCTAATTTTAGTTTCAGAAACATGGCTGTCATCATCCTTGAATAGTCATCTACAAATAACATTATGTATTTGTCATCTTTGTAGCTTTGCACTTCAATTAGACCACACAAGTCAGTATGAAATAGCTCTAATACTTCATTAGAAGTATAAGTCTTGCTTTTGAAAGTTGACTTGGTCATCTTCACTAGTTGGCATTGTTTGCACATGGTGTTATCAAGTTTCTTCAACTTTGGTAGACCTCTAACTTTCTTCATCTGGCTGATGCTTATCAGATTGTCAAAATTTACATGACATAGCCTCTTGTGCGATAACCATACATCATCAGTTCGAACAATGAGACAAGAAGCATCTTCCATGTCTAGATAAAACAAATTTCTGCTAGTCTAATCACCTTTTCCTATTAGACTTCCTTGAGAATCATAGATTTTGGCAATTCCATTTCCAACATAGTATGCATTATCACATGATATTCTTTCAGTAAGCTTGATACTACCTTTCCCTTTGATCTGACATGGTGCATTGTTACCAAATCTAACACTATTTCCTACATATTGAGTAAAGGTAATGAACTTACTTTTTTCTCCAGTCATGTGATGAGAGCATCCACTATATATGATCCATCTATCATTCTTGTTCATGTAGGTTACCAGGGCAGTTGCTTCATCTTCATCTGATTCATCTTTCATAGCCACATAGACTATTTCATCATCATTCTCATCAGAGTCTTCTTCAACAATGTAGCATCTTTTGCCTTTACCTCTATAGTCCTTGTTGTCCTCTTTCTTGTTCTTGAAATTGCCTCCATCCTTGTAATTTTTATTTTGTGTGTATCTGGCTGCAATGTGACCAACTTGATTACAATTAAAAAAAATGATTGGTAGCTTATCTTTGAATTTTCCTCTTCCTCTGTGAAATCTTCTTATTAGTAATGCCTCCAATTGGTCGACATCATCTTCATCAGTGCTGCTATCACTAGATACATACTTTCCTTTTCCATTCTTTTTCTTTGTTTGCATCTCCTTGTTGTCTTTTAATGCCATGTTGGCTTTGAATGCAGATTCAATGTTTTCCAGCTTGTAGTTATCAAAGTTGGATAGCTCAAAGGCAACGAGTCTTCCAATTATTCCTTCAAATGACAATGCATTTCCTGGTACACACCTTATCTCTTGGATGGCTAATGCTCTTATAGCATAGATGGGAAGCAAAGTTCTCAAGTATTTGCTACATACTATTTCTTCTGCTAACTATCCTCCTAGGCTTCTTATAGCACTGACTACTTCCTTCATGCTTGCACCATATTGAGTAGCATTCTCTCCTCCTTCCATTTTCATATCATCAAATTCTCCTCTTAGGCTCTCTCTTTTGGCTCTCTTGACATTATCATCTCCTCCATAGATTCTTGACAATGTTTCCCACATCTGATGTGAAGTATCACATCCTTTGATGTCATCATACTCGACATAGCTTAGTGCTGAAGCAATATCTAACATCCCTTGATTGTGCTCCTTCTTCTTGCTCATGTCATCTGCAGTGAGGGGTCCTGTAGGGTCTACATGATCAACTGTGATTGAGGTCTGTACATAGTCACCTATTGATCCAAGGTGTAGCTTCATTAGACTTTGCCATGCAACAAAGTTGTCTTTGTTTAGCTTGGGAACTTCTCTCTTGGACATCTTGAATTTCCTACTGCTAGTACCTTGAAACAAATCAGTAGTGAGCTCTGATACCAATTGTTAGAATTCTTTAGAATAACTGAGAGGGGGGCACGGGGGGGGGGGGGGGTGTGAATCAGTTATCCAAGGTCCAATGATGTCCAATACAACTTTTTCTTCTAATCCTTAATGGCACATAACTAAAATTATCATGCATGCAATTGAACATTATAAAATCATGAAAAGTTAACATGCATCACACCATAACACTAAACATTTTGATGACCTAGAAACCCTCCAAGAATAAGAAGGTAAAACTGGGGTGGAGATAATACCCACAAAATAACTGTGCAATTGATTTCAACCACTTCTGATGGTTTGCCCTGTTAAAGGCTACACCACATTGTTAAATGTGACCCTGTTAAAGGATTTCTACACCCTGTTGGGAGTGTGCCTTGTTAGAGGACTTAAAAACATTCAACTTGGAATGTCACCTTGTTAAAGGATTTACATAGAGTTTTTAGGCTTACCCAAGTCCATGGGATTTATAGTCACCTTCTTAAAAGAATCTTTCATCCCTTCTATGGATCTCTTAATCCTTCTCCTGAGAATCTCTTTGTCCTTCTCCTAGGGATCTCTTTATCCTTTTCTTGAGGCTTATCCACTTAGTTGTTAAGCTAACCTAGAAATGTAGGATTTCAATATCTAATACAATGGTAAGAGAGTATTAGAAGGGTTTTGACTTGATAAAGATTGCAACCCCAACTGTGCAGATTTTAGATCACTCTTCAGTTCTTTTCTTTACTTTTCTTTCCTCCCTTGCAATGCTGATAGCTTGTTCACCCTTCAAGATCTGTCTCCTTGAGTTCTTCCACTTGTTATGCTAATGAATTCTATGGTCACTTGATCAACTCAGAGTCTTGATGCTCTGTTCTTACTCCTCTTGGCTTCTTCGCATGACCACACTTAAGACCAACTCCCTCTCATGCATGCACATTTGATCTCTGACTTGTAACTCCTTATAAAGAGGTTTTGTTCTCGATTTCCCACTCCAATCTTTTGAGAAAATGGTATTGTTTTCCCTCCAAATTATTTCTTCTAGAAACTTCATGATAAGTCCATTAGCATTTGCGTCAAATTGGTTTTCATGGTTTACATAAAATTATATGACATCTACTCATCATCCTTATCATCCAACTAATTCACAAAATTTGATGCAACAAACTTGTCGCTGTTGATCTGGCGAATCTTTGACTTAATAAATAATGTAGCAACTTGACATCATTGATTTACTGATGCTCGGCTCTTTTTGTGTTACTCAGCTTCTATTTTTATTTTACTAGCACTCGGCAATTGAAGACTTACTCGAAATCCATTATCTTTTTTTTCTACTTGGCACCTGAAGGATTCTGTGTTACTTAGCATCTAAATAATTACTCGGCTTACACTGAAGATCACCCGACACACACTAAGTTAAACTAGCTCGACTTCAACTGAGAATCTTTTCAGCACTAACTAGCTAGCTCGGCTCTCTCCAATGAACTTAGTTAATCCTTACATCTTTCATGTGTCTTAGTGTGTCCATCCTCTATGTCTTAGAGTATGTTTATCAATACACTATTTCATCAATGGCTTATCTAATCCTTATACTTCATTGCAACATCATAACTTCAATCTTTGTCTAGGTACTCTAGTTACATCTTATTGATTGCCACCTCCTTGTCAATCAACCAATTGATAGTATTTGGATCACTTAAGCAATTTTCATTCCTGCAAGTAGCAAGTTTGACATCAATGACAAAACAATGATTGAAACATTCTTTAACTATTTCATTTATGATCTTTTCAATCATTTCCAACAGATTTTAGTCAAATAAAATTACAACCAGATCAGACCATTTCTTGCACTATAAATCAACTTCTGAAAAGTTGCATCAGAAAGTTAGGTTGGATCAAGGAAAGTTGAAATTAGATTTGCATCCC
The DNA here is from genome assembly GCA_028749045.1 of Cupressus sempervirens. NCBI lineage: Eukaryota > Viridiplantae > Streptophyta > Pinopsida > Cupressales > Cupressaceae > Cupressus > Cupressus sempervirens. Next base: position 660,253,468 of record CM053784.1, read on the forward strand.
AAGATACCAATTTGTCACTTCCATCAATCATTAATTTGCTACTATATTTACATGAGAGGAAATCAAGACATGTAACCTTGAACAAATCTAGATCTAGGATTTTGTATACATTTCCTAAGGTTTGTAATTGGATTATTGAAACAAAAATATGGCATAGAGTGGGAAAAGGACCAGAAAGGTCAATGGTTTGATTTTCATAAGGGTTATGGATTCATTACCGCTGATGATGGCAGCAAAGAAATTTTCATTCACAAGACATTGATTCACTATAATGGATTTAGATCTCTAGCAAAAGGGGAATTGGTTGAGTTTTCTATTGAGCAAGAGCAAGGTGGAAGGACTAGAGCTCTTGATGTGCATGGGAGGTCTTCAAACCAAGCTCATCTTCCTCTTCTTCATCATCATGGTGGAAAAATTGATGTAAATAATTTCAACATATCTTATGGCTTTGGTCATAGTGGACGTGGTGCAAAGAAGAAAAAACATGGACTCGAGGCTACCAAACCCCAGATCCAGCCGATTTTTGACATTTATGGCCCAAACTATTTTTTCTATAACTAGTGAGGAGATTGAACATTTCAACTACCAACTCCCTTCTTACGTGTCATGGCCAAATAATGTCTCCATTGCCGATCCAAAATTTTTGTATTATCCTAATAATATTTCACTTGGAGGTGTAAAATTTGTGGGAAATTAGCCTATCAATGTTTGGAAGGGAAAATTGGGGTTTACATCTTCACTAAGATCAACTTTTCCCAATAATAATTTGGATAGTTCAAATTCTACACTCACAGATGGTGATGCCTAGTTTCTTGTGATTGAAGATGGACTTCTCGAACCACATATCTCTTACATGCTCGATATAGCAATCATTGGTAAGATTTGGTCCTTCCTCTCAACTGCACATCTTCTTTCATGGGTGAAGCACTAATGGTATGATGTTACTAAATTATTCTACACTAATCACGAGTTTTTCTTTTTTATTGTTATACTTTTTTCTAAGCTTGCTCGAGATAATGTTCTTCAAATTAAGAGTTGGTTTTGTAAAGGGTTGGGAATATATACCAACACTTGGTCTCCAAACTTTAAACCTAGTCATACAACCTATAATTTTATGTCATTTTGGATTGAGCTTCCTACTTTACCAATGGAATATAGAGATCTACAAATTATTGAATTAAGAGAAAATAAAATTTGGGTATTCATCAAACATGATCTAGTGTCTTTTGATGAATCATCCCTTTCTATAAGGTTTTGTGCCTTGCTAAATTCAAATAAACCGTTATCTTCTTCCTTAATTATGTCATCTAAATATGGACATTGGAACCAAATAATTATTATTTAGGAAGCATAGACTGTGGTTAAGATGGTAGGTTTGTTTGGTCATTTTACTAATCAATGTCAAGATCCAAGTTGCTCTAATCTAATAGTTTGTAGTAAATATAACTCTGACCCACTGAAGTGCACTTTTAGGATGTAGTCTATTCCTCCTACCCTTAATGATGCTTGTGTATCTCAAGCTAAACTATCAAGTGACCCATATGATTTCTCATTTGTAAATCTTTTTGTTTACCATTCGCCAAAGGATCATTATTATACACAAAAAGATCAATCCCATAGAGACTGTTCAGGTCCTAATAACTCCCAATGTTCATTTTTAGGGAAATCTTTTTCTCTTCTGGCTTTCCCCAATTTAGGGTCTTTTTCCTCTAATTTTTATAAACGCTTTATTTTCTTTTTGACCCATCTTTTCTCTAAATGGGATACTCATCGAGATAAGTATATAAGTCTAGATCAGTCTCTTTTTACATCATCGACATCCTCTAAACTTGCAATTACATATTCATCTACCAATGAAGAAGATATTGTTTATCCCTCTCATATAGATGTTGTTGTTAATGAGCTCATTTTTAATGATCAACCTCTTTCTTTCTTTTCTAGATTAGAAGTTGCATCAATTTCCCAAGGACATTCATTGTCTTTTGAAAATGCCCAAATTTTAGCAATAGAGTGTAGTGTACCAATTGCTCCCAAATTCTTTGATGAAGATAAAATGCTCCATGACCTACCTAAGGAAAATGAACACTTTAAATTGGATCCCCCTTGACCTAGGATGAAGGGCTTTATGAATTTTTTAGATCTTGGCTTGGTAGTCAAAAAGTCTAATGCTCAAACAGATAATTTTGGTCAGACTATGTCCCATTTTGCTGATCCACCTCTCACTAATGTTAACTTTGATTTCTCCAAGAAATTTTCTATGTTGAAAAACCACCTCTCATCATCTCCTATAACTAAGAAATCTTCTGAGCCTAGAGGTAGGCCATCAAAAGTATCAAAAGCTAAAAAAGTAGTTGATGAAGGGATCAAGTCAACTTTGGATGATAATTTTCCTATCTCTAAGTGATCAACAAGGAGTGCCAAGAGTGCTCCTTGTCAGTTATGAAGATCCTCTCATGGAATGTTAGGGGCATTAATGCCCCTGATCAATGTAATAGGATCAAGTAGTATCTTGATTCTATCCAATGCGATTTAGTCTTGCTTCAGGAGACTAAGCTATCAACAAATAACTTTCAAAAATCTCTTAGATGTTGGTCAACATGGAATTCCTCACATGTTCATAGCTTAGGTTCTTTTGGGGGCCTTGCTATATTATGGAATCCTAAGACTATCAAGGCTCAACATCTTTGTCAAGGAACTAATTGGAATACTTTATCCATTCAACATTATGAACTTTCATTCCATTTGATTAATGTTTATGGCCCTACCCCTATGTTAGATAAACAAAGTTTATAGCTTACTCTCACAGGTATCCAAAAATTACTAGGTTCCAAATTTATTATTGTTAGTAACTTTAATACCATTCTTCATCCCAAGGATAAGTGTGGAGGTATTATAAGATCAATTTGAGGGTTAGAATGTGAATAGTGGTATGTGAATACATTGAAGATTTGATGATGGCAGGAGGAAGTGAATCAAAAGGACAAGCAAAATATCCTTGTGGAGCTAAAAAGATATATTCAATCAAGAAGGATCAAGTATTCTAGAATTGAGATCTATAATAAAAAATTAAGCTCCATCAAAAATTAGGTCATCTCGTTGTTACTCTCTTACCATTGTAGTAGTGATCTAAATCTCTTAAAAGAGTTGGCTTAACAACTATTTGTAAATCCTATAACAAGGTGGGAGTTCTCCTAAATTGTCTAAAGACCTCTAGAAAGGAAACTCCTAATAGGGTCATTAAATCCTCTAACAGGTCACATGTAATAGTGTGTTTTGTAACCTTTAATAGGGATAGCTCCTAACAGGGCCCACTTTAAAAGAGTGAAAAATAATAACTAGTTACAATTGGTGGTTTTTCCCAAATTGGGTTTCCATGTTAATTCTCAGTGTCAAATGTGTTCGTGCTATTTCTATTATGTGTTTGCAATAAGTTGAAGTAATAAGTAGCTATAGATAACATTTTAAGATTTGCATGTTAAGAAGTTACCTAGCATTCTCAGTGTTTAACAAGTTACAACATTTCTTTACTGAGCATCAATAGGATTAAGTTTTCACATAATTGTTTTGTAATGATATCTAAGGGATCTAGGATTTATTATAGTAGTAATTGATTCACCTCTCCCGTCTTAGTTACTCCTCTTATATTTCCAAAAATTGGTATCAAAGCTTTTGGTGCTTGCAGAGAAGGTTTCAAGGACCTAAGTTAAATATCAAGATGTCTTACTAAAGAGAGATTCCCAAGTTGAGCAGAGACAATTTTGCAGCATGGCAAGGACTTATGAGGTTACATCTAGAAACTATCAGTGATTTAGGCTGTAAATATCTTGATGCTAAATACAAGACTTCAGCTAGAACATTATCAATTGAATAATTTGTTGAAAAGAAGAACCATAACATCATGATGATTGATATATCATCTGCTCTTAGTTATGCTAAATTTGATGACATAAAAGATTGCAAAACATTTCATACAATGTGGACCAAGCTAAAAGACATTTGTGGAGGAGATGATAATGTAAGAAGAGCCAAAGTAGAAAGTCTTAGAGGTCAATTTGATTAGATGAAAATGAGAGAAGATGAAAACATTGCAAAATATGTAGAAATAACCAAAGCAAGTGTGAGCACAATCAAAGCATCTGGAGGAGACATTGATGAAAAAATAGTTGTAAGCAAGGTACTGCTATGCCCTTAATATTATTGTATATATGGTTATTGTTAGAGTAAATAATTATTATTTACTCTTTTACTTAATTTTACTTAGGTTAATGCATTTTTTATTAGTTGTAGAATAGGAGTTGTTGACAACACGAGAGTTTGTTCCTATCTAAGTCATGCTTATCCTCTCACCTTGATCGAGGATATCCCACATTTTGTGGACGTATGCTTAGTTATCATTCTTATCTCCTGGCACTTTCTAAGCTTGTTTTACAAGCTTCCTAGAGGCCTTTATAAATAGGTTCTCCATTTGCATTTTTTGTACATCAATTTCATTTTCACATTGTTGCAATATAATTTTTCTTTGTTGCTTCAAGCTCTTGTTCCTTCCTTCTTTGGTTTCTCTTTAGCAAGTGATATTGGTGCATTGTGAAGTTGACTTTCATCAACTTCTACATGGTATCAAAGCCTCCTTGTTACTTCCTAGTTCAAAGGATTTTTGAAGCCATAATATAGAGATACAAACCCTAGTTTGTTTATGATTTTTTCTTCAATAGGGAGGAAGAGCATTTTTTCAATATTTGAAGAAAAAGGAGAAAGAGGGTTTGACATAATAGATCTAACATTTTTTGGGTTTTTTCTTCTTTTTTTTGGAGGTGTGACGGTGGCGATTCAGAAAAAATAACTATAAAGGTGATTTTCAAACAATGATATCTCCCTCATACAGATTCATTTTTCAAGCAATTTTTTTTTGGTTTTGGGATAGAATTTTGTGATCTACACATTGGTGTAGGAAGTTTGACATCTTTGTTCTTGAATTTTTTTTGTAACTCAAAAATCCCATTTTTTGCACCTTCAAAGGCTTTATTTGGGCTCATATGGACACATGTTTCAATGCTATTTTTAAAAAAAGTGCATGATTTATTGTCTATATTCTAGATTTGGAATTAGTTTGGAGTAATATTGAGCTCCTATTTTTGGTTTTGAAGTAGAGGCTTTAGTTTCCTCCCTCTCTGCATCTAGAATCCAAGTTCTTCTCTCAATTTTTGTGCTTTCTACAATTGTTTCGTTGGTATTTGAGAGATATCTTTATTAGTTGTGGGGGCATTTTTTTCTTCTATAAGTTACATCAAAATAAACCCTTATTCTTCTATCTTCTTCTCTTAATGTTGGATCCTTCTGTGACCTAGCTCATGCCACACAACTATCACAATTGGAAAGCACAAATGACTAGGCTTTTCATGTCACAAGGTTTATGGTCATGTCTGGATGAGAACCAACCTATTCTGTTGTGCCCCTTTGAGGTTCTTTAGCACGGAAACAAAATAGATGAGGCCATGGGATTGATTGCACTGAACATTTCAGATAGCCTACTAGCTCACTTGGATGCTTTGACCACTCCACGAGCTTATTGGACCAAATTTTAGAACTTTGCACAATGAATGAGTTCTAGGCACTTCAACTTGATGCAAAGTTAACTTCATTGTCACTAGACAACTTTCCCACCATTGAAGACTTCTTGTTGAAGTTCAAATCTCTGTGTGTAGTTTTGCAGGGATGTGGGAAAAACAAAATAGATGATGAGTGTATCTTTTTGATACTCTCAAAGTTGTGAGGATAGTATTAGATCTTCTCTTCCACTTTCTACTCCACTATAGATACCTTAGGTAATAGAAATAAAATGCCTTCTTTTGAGACATTTTGTGATTGGTTGACATGGGAATAGTCCAAGATCACTAAGATTGATTCACTTATAGGTTCACAGTGATAGGCATTGCTTGCCAAGGATACATAGGAGCAGAAGTTGAAGCAGATACTTGATTCCTCTTCTCAGCACTCTACTAGTTCATCATCTTCTAAGAAGAAGGAGAAAAAGAAGAATGAGACTTCTACCTATTCCTATTTTCGGAAGGGATCTCATGATGAGTCACATTGTTTTTAGAAGAGATTTGATGGCTATGAGAAATAGATTGTTGATTTGCAAGCTCTCCTTCATAAGAGCACTATTTCCTCTCTATCCCCTTCTACCTCACAAGGTTCTTCTTTTCAAGCTTCTTCCACCTCTTTGACATCTACACTGGATCTTCGAAAGGGTCATACATTATAGGCTTCCATTGCATCTCTTTCACATGTTCCTTTGATACTAGATCCAAGTGCTTCTCACCATATGATGTCTTCTCAAGGTGTCTTCTCCACTATTGAGGCTTCTCTCATTCCTCATATTCTCATGGGGAATAATACTACCCTACTAGTCTATGAGAAAGTTTCAGTTCACATCTAGGATGGTTTATTCAATGATGTATTGTATGTTCCATCTCTGTTTGCAAACCTTCTCTTGATTTCTCAGATTATACATAGTGGATCAAGGAAGATAGTTGAGTTCATTGCTGATTTAGTCTACATTTGGGATCGTGTAATAGAAGGTCTTATTTCTATAGGGGTAGTTGATCCTTCCAATCGTCTCTACACATTCTCACACTTTGGTCCACCATCTCCATTGTCGGAGAACACTACTTCTCTTTCATAGAAGCATCATGTGGTGTAGTTAGGGTACTTGAACCTTTGTATTGTTCTTGAGATCCTTGTTTTGACTTCCACACCACATCTAGTTGATGGCTTTTCCCTTCAACAGGATTCTTCTTTAGCTCTGCCTGAACCTCTAGTTCCATTCATCGAGCCTCTAGGTGCATCTATTACATATTCAACAAAGGACATTCATCTCCTCTTTCATGACAGTGTTAGCACACCTGTAATTAGGATTCTCATTCAGGATCCTCATGTTTTCTCTTTTCAACATTAGTTTGGCCTTTCTGTTTCACCTCTCATTTAGGGGTTTTCTTGTTCTATACCCTTGTTTCTTCCACATTAGAGTTTCATTGGTTTGATCATTTCTATAGGGGCTCCATCATTCTGGGGGGGCTTTGGTGTCTCTTCTCATGGGAGAGCTAGTTGTACTTGTGGTTTTGAGAGAGTCTCTTGAGCCATTTCTAGTCTATGCTTGGGATTGTGGAAGTTGTCCTTGGGGGTCTTGTTGAGGACTTCCTTCCTTCATATATTTTTTTTCAGCATGTTTGTTCTCACCTATTTTTGGGGGAGGGTTTTACCCATGAGGTTTTCCCTCTTTCCCCATTTTCAAAGGTTTCATTTCTTTGCATTATACATGGGTACCTAACATGACCTTGTTTTTGGGACCCATTCTGCATTTCATCTTAACCATTGTGAGCTTAAGTGCATTCCCCTAAGTTGCACTTAAGGGGGGATGTTAGAGTAAATAATTATTATTTACTCTTTTACTTAAGTTTACGTAAGTTAATGCATTTTTTTATTAGTTTTAGACTAGGAGTTGTTGACAACATGGGAGTTTATTCCTATCTAAGTCATACTTATCCTCTCACCTTGATCGAGCATATCCCACATTTTGTGGATGTATGCTTAGTTGTCATTTTTATCTCTTAGCACTTTCTACGCTGCTTGTACAAGCTTCCTAGAGGCTTTTATAAATAGGCTCTCCCTTGGCATTTTTTGTACAATAATTTCATTTTCACATTGTTGCAATATAATGTTTCTTTGTTGTTTCAAGCTCTTGTTCCTTCCTTCTTCAATTTCTCTTTAGTAGGTTATTTGTATGTAGGTGATCTTGGTGCATTATGAAGTTGGCTTTCATCAGCTTCTACAGTTATGAATAGTCAACTTGTGGCTATCTTAATCCTTAATTAAGTCATGCTATCATTATTATATTATAATTTAGGTAGGTAGGTCAGCCTAGGTGTTTGAAGGGTTTTGTCTATTCAACCTAAGCATAATTAGGTATATATAGGAGGTTGTGAGTCTTATTACATCATCATATTGTGAAGTGTGTTCTCATTGGAGATATTTGGAGGATTGCCCCCTCAAAGTGGCCTATTAATCTCATCTATTATCAAGTATTTATATAATATTTTATATTATATCTTCTAATGTGCTAGTTATTTCATTACAAGTGGTATCAAGGTATGATCTTGGCACCTTAGAGGCAATATTTTTTCTCAACAGTGGGGTGATACTGTGAAGAGCATAACTTTCAGATTTTAGCAAATTTTTTTGAAAGATTTTTAAAGGGTTTTAGAAGAATAGATTAAAGAAGCTATAGTCCAAAATTTAGAGGAATTGGAGAAAATTTGAAGAAATTATTGTAGAATTACTATTTCTACACATTTTCTTGAGATCCTCATATCTCTCACATCCTACCGAATTGGAGTATAAGTTGTATTGGGTTTTTCAATACATAGTAGAGGAGCCTAAATTCAAAGCTTGGAGAAATTGAAAAACAAAAATAAGAAAGATATTCTCTCTCAAGGCAACAAATTTGCTAATTTTTATGGGGATATTTTTCCAAGTAAGGATTTCTTGGCCAAAGTAAGTTACAATAAAAGATAAATAAATTAGAGAATTTATATTTCATTTGTGTGATTTATTTAAAAAATATTGGTTTCCATCATGACAGCGCCTCCAACAAGAGGGAAAAAGAATTCTACCACACCGGTGAAATCCTCTAATCAAGATTCGGGAGAAACAAAGGATAGTAAGCCCAATGAGGAACTTAGTAAGTTCAAGGAAGAGGTTAAAAAGGATATGTGTGACCTATGAGAAGATATATTAGATATACGAAGCATGTTAAGCACCTATATGAATGAAACAAGGAAGGAGCTCTCAAGCCAATCAAGGTGAAAACTTCAAGTTGACTAATAGTGATACAAATTTAAATTAATCCTTTGGGATCTAGGAATTTTTTTCCAAAGGTGGATATACACAAATTTGATGGCAAGGATTCTCTAAGATGGATAAATCAAATGTAGATTTTTTTGAAATACATCAAATCACATATGGAAAAAAGGTTATGATGGCTTCTTTATATCTAGAACCAAATACATTAATTTGGTATCATTGGCTTTGTTCTCATAGGAGGAAAAAGGGTCTCATTATATCATGGTCAATTTTTATAGAAGAACCCCAAGCATAATACAACAATAGTGTGACAGAAAACTTCTTTAGCCAACTTGCTAAGCTTCAACAAATAGGATCAGTTAAATATTATATTCAACAATACCAAAATCTATCCTTAAGAGTGGATACAATTACAAAAGAGAACTTGAATGATTTATTATTGGGTAGTCTCAAGGATTACATTCAACATGAGGTACACATGTTTTGTCCCTATTCAGTAAATGAGTATTTTATATTGGAACATAGGCTAGAGGAGAAGTTCTTGATTTCTAGAAAGTAGGGGGCTAATGTGACAAGAGACAAAGGATATTCAACACCTTATCTTCCTCAACCTACAAGGTTGACTCCACAAAAAATTGAGGAGAAAAGAGAAAAAGGGTTGTCTTTCAATTGTGATAGCAAATATAGTCAAGGACACAAATGTAGTGAAAAGAAATTGTTCTATATTGAAGGTCCAAGAGAGGAAGAAGAGGATGAGCCCATATTAGAGGAGGATAGGGAGTTAGGTGAGGAATCACATTATTCCCAACCAATAATTTCTTGTCATGCACTTTTAGGTTTCAGTGCACCACAAACTCTCAAGGTAGTGGGTTTCTTAAAGAAGTAGAAAGTAACAGTGTTGGTCAACTCAAGTAGTACTCATAGTTTCATCAACAAAAAGTTGGCAACTCTTCTAAATTGTTTTATGTATCCAACACCAGAGTTTTAGGAATTGATCATAGATGGGGGCATAGTTAGTCATTCAGGAAAGTGTCATAGCATCAAATTATCCATGGGAGATTATCAACTTGATACCCCAATGTATACGATATCCATGGGTACAATAGATATCATTTTGGGAGTAAAATGGCTTTACTACATTTGGAACAATTGAGATGAACTTCCAAGCAGTATTCATGTGATTTCAATCACAAGGAAATGTAGTGGAGCTAAGGGGATTGAAGGAAAAATACCCATAGATGGTAAGCTCTCATCAAATGCAAAAAGGTCTTAAGAAAGGTGCGGATGCATTTGTGGCCCAGCTATGTTCATTAGAATTCTCTCAATCTAATGCTCTTACTCATCTAGATTTACAAGCAATAATTGATCGTCACTCAGTGATTCTTAAAGATATGCCTAAAGGAATTCCTCCTAAGAGGGATCATGACCATGCCATACAACTAGTTCCAAGGGGCCTTATAGGTATCCACACATACAAAAAAGTGAGATCAAAAAAATTGTTGAGGAAATGCTAGAGGCAAGAATTATCAAGCATAGCCAAAGTGTTTACTTCTCACCTATTGTGTTGGTGAATAAGAAGGATAAAACTTGGCACATGTGTCTAGATTATAGAGTGCCCAGTAAGTACACCATTAATGATAAGTTTCCTATTCTAGTTATTGATGATTTCCTAGATCAATTAAATGGAGCTATGTATTTTACCAGGTTAGATCTTAGCTCGGTTTATCACCAAATTCAGATTAAGGAGGAAGATATTTGTAAGACAACATTTCAACCTCATGAAGGTCATTATGAACTTTTGGTGATGTCATTCAATCTTACCAATGCACCATCTACATTCTAAAGTTTGATGAATTCAATTTTTAAGAAGTTCTTGAGAAAGTTTGTGTTAGATTTTTTTTATGATATATTAATTTATAGAATTACTTGGGAAGAATATTTGTAGCATGTAAATCAAGCATTAAAATTACTTGAAGATCATCAACTCTATGCTTAGTCATCCAAGTGTACTTTTGGTCTTAAGGAGGTGGGGTATTTGGGGCACATAGTTTCACATGAAGGAGTAAAGGTGGACCCTAAAAAAATTAAGACTATCATGGAATGGCCTATTCCAAAAACTATTAAGAAGCTGGGGGATTTCTTGGGATTGACATGATACTATAGAAGATTAGTGAAGAATTATGGTCGTATAGCAGCACCCCTTACAACTCTATTGAAGAAGGATTCTTTTCATTAGAATGAATTTTCTAATGTATCATTTGAGAAATTGAAGAAGGCTATGTGTACAACTCTAGTGCTTGCCACTCCAGACTTCACCAAGGAATTCGTTGTGGAATGCGATGCTTCTAGAAATGGGATAGGAGTAGTTCTCATTAAAGGTCAACCAGTTACTTTTGAGAGTCATCAATTAAAAGGTAAAAATCAACTCAAACCTATTTACAAGAAGGAAATATTAGAAATCCTTGATGCAGTTAAAAAATGGAGGCCTTATTTAATGGGTCAACACTTCAAGGTTTAGACAGATCATCATAGCATAAAATATTTTTTGGAACAAAGATTATAATTTGAAAAGCAACAAAAATGGGTCACTAAGATGTTGGGATATGACTTTGAAATTGTATACAAGAAAGTGAAGGGAAATATTGTGTTTGATGCATTTTGTAGGAAGGATGAAAAAGATGAATCGTTATTGTGTGCCCTTTCAATATTACAAGAAAAATGGGTCGTAGAAGCCAAAGAAGAGTGGAAAAATGATGTTGCAATAAGAAATCTCATCTAGCAAATAAAAAGTGACCCTAGTCATTCAAATAAATTTTGTTTAAGGGGGGATATTCTTTGGTATAAAGAGCCCTTGTATCTCTACAATAATTCCATTCTTAAACAAAAGATTCTCAAAGAACTACTTGAGTCCCCAATTGGTGGTCATTTAGGATTTTTGAAGACATATCATAGGGTCAAGAAATATTTTTTTGGGAAGGGCTAAAAGGTGATGTTCAAAGTTTGTGGTTGAATGTTTGGTTTGTCAAAGACATAAGGGGGAAACAATCAAGACACTAGGTCTCTTGCAGCCTTTATCTATTCCTAGCCAATGTTGGGAAGACGTACCCATGGACTTCATCATAGGGCTCCCCAAATCTAAAGGTCATATTATCATCATGGTAGTAGTTGATAGCCTCACTACATGTGCACACTTTATTGCATTATCACATCCTTTTACAACAAGTATAGTGGCAAAATTTTTCTTGGAGAATATCTAAAAGCTACATGGTACACCTAAGGTTATTGTTAGTGATTGTGATCCTATATTTACTAGTCACTTTTGGAAAGATTTATTCTCATACTTGGGTACTCAATTGGATCATAGTTCTTCATACCATCTATAATCAGGATGGGCAAACTAAGGTGGTTACTAAATGTTTGGAAGGATATCCATGTTGTTTCACTTCAAAAAAACAATCTCAAAGGGTAGATTGGATACCTCTTGCAGAATGGTGGTAGAATACTTCTTTTCATAGCTCATCAAAAATGTCTCCATTTTTGGCACTTTATGGATATCATCCTCCTTCCATCATGTTGGTTTGATTTTTCACATTTTCAAAAATTATGGAAAAATTTAGTGAAAAATCATTTGAGTTTTTAAATCCTGCAAATTAGGGTTTTGTTCCTTGTATTTTTCAAACCCTTAGATTGCCCTAGTTTTAAAAAACCCTCAAAATATTTTCAATTTTTTTTTTTTAATTGTATATCTTTTCACCTAAGGAAGGGCTTGCACAAGCATGAATTCATTATAATTTTGTTTAAACCTTATGTGGTCGTGCTTGGCTTGCAAATTTCTTAATCATTCTATTAGGAAATACCTCTGATGACACAAAGTTTTTATAATTGTTGATCTTGTTCAGATCAACAGGTATCACATGCCCGCAATTTCAAGATGCAAGGTTTTTAAATAATGCGGGCATATGACTTGGTGACACGTAGCCCTTGCCTTTCTAAATTTCTAGTAAACTATAAAAGGAGTCATAAGTTGTCAAAAACTCTTGCAAGTTTGTCAGTACTTTTTGTGCATGTTCTGGATTTCTTGTGATATCATTGGTTGAGTTACCGATAGAGATATGCCTTTATCACCAAGAAGCATCAACCATTGATTTCATTTGAATCAAGGGCTAGCGCTTTCCCACAAGAAGGAGATGCTTGTCAGATAAATAATGCGAGAAGTGAAAATTGGACAAGTGGCACATTCTGACAAGATGGGCCCGCCATGGCAAGTGTCAGACAAGTTGGAATGAATGGAGGTATTTTATTCATCACTTCAACCAGTGTGGTATTTGAAATGCATGATTTTATAACTATTGATCTATCAAGGATCAAAGGCTAGTGCATGCTCGCATTTTGAAGATACACAAGAGATAAATAATGCGAGCAAGCAATTTTTGGACATGTGGCAAGGTGGGGTTGAGAAATTTTAACTGTATGCTGCGATGTGCCATGCTATAAAATGATCGCTGACTTGTACTGCCAGATGTGCCATTGAAAAAGTTTGTCTGCCAAATGGAAGTGAAGCCTCATTAGCTGTAGATCTTTCAAAGATCAAGGGTTAGTGCAATCCCGCATTATGAAGATGCTAGAGATTTAAGGAATGTGGGTATGCACGCCGAACTATAGAAGAACATTGGGTCATGCCATGTGGTCTACCACTCGTGCTTAGCTAGAAACACTTATGATGCAAGCATAGAAAGTTTCAGAAATTAATGTTGTAGTCAGGTGAGTTAGAGCACATGGATTGAAAGCAATCATTTCATTGGCCCAAGTGGATGGTGTGAGCATAAAATGTAGGATTTTTTTCACACCATTGATCCTGTCTTGATCAACAAAGGATGCTTTCCCGCATAAAAAACTTGAGTGAAGTTTAAACAAAGCAGGAATGCGCCATGCCAAAACGTGTCCATGGTAACATCACTTTTCCCATCTTGTAAGGTTTTTAGATTCCCAACATTACCATTGTTGATCTTTTGAAGATTTACGACTGGTGCAAGCTCACAATTTTAAGATGGTTGTCAGATAAGAAAAGCGAGAATGTGCTAGCTTAACACGTGGAAAAGATGATGTCAAGAACTTGCTCACTTAGAAGAAGATATGGGACCCACTGGCATGGAATGTTGTTAGAAGGCACAAACTCATATGAAGGTTTCCTACTGGTCAGTCTAGTTGACTGGACTTTGTTCAAATATGAATTGTTTTGATCATTGATCTTGTCTTGATCAACGAGTGGCACTTCCTTGCAATTCTAAGGTGCAAGAAATTTAAGAAATGTAGGCAAGCGATATTGTGACACATAGCCTTATTTTTAAAGCCATAAAGCTAGTTGCCTTTTAAATCAAATCTATCCGATCTGGTGAAAATATATGGATAGGATTCAAATTTGGTTGCAATTTGGAGGTAATGGTTACTGAGAGTAAATATGGTGCAGATTTCCTTCGTGCGATTTCAATGTATGAAAAGTATTCACGATCTCGCCATTAATGAATCACCAAAGTGCAAAAAGAACATCAGGGCATACAAAATTCTTAGAGCTAGGGCATGGAAATTTTAGCTAAGCAATCCAGTAAAATTGTAGAAGAAATCACATAATGTAGAAGTGTGAATTCTAGCAAGTAAGTACTCTGTCACCTTTTAAAATGTTCGAGTATCTGCTATTGTAAAATTTCTAGGGTTTTATTTAAAATGCCGCCTCGAAAAGAATTCACCAGGCAAACAGATTATTTGAAACGTTCTATGCACGATGATTTTCTTGAACAATTCCCCTTATTAGTACATGAAATAACTAAGGGCAGGGAACTCATTCCAAAACACCCAAGAGTGGCTATAGCAGAAGGTTTCTATGAAAAAGAAAATTGGGTAAGAGATGCCCAAGTTTCCATGGGGGGTCTGGAGTTGTTTAAGAAATGGTTTTCAGAGTGAAAACTGGATACTCTTATAAGCAATATATGGGAGTTCGATATTGGTAAATTAACAGTCCCCACAATTTTCTTTGATAGTGATTTATTGATGGATTTGGTAAAAAAATACGATCCAATTACAGGGTGGGTAAAAAACTATTCTGGAGTGAATCTCTTTAGGGTTTGCCCTGAATTAATTAGTGAGGTTTTCAACCTCACTCCTAACCATGCTATACATGAAACTATTGGTATGGATGACCTTCAAGCAAGGTATGATGCACAAATAATTTACCTAAGAATAGGGCCATTACAGGAACATGCTGCTAAAATTGGCACCTTGCCTGTGATTACAACCAGTACCCCAGAGCCATTGTTGAGAAGACATTTCAACCTGAGAGCTCAAGCATTGTATTTGTCTCTTTGCAAGATTTTTGGGATAGATGAAGTTGATCAAATTCTGGGATCTATTGTCCTTATCATAGCTCAAACTCTTCAATTTGGGATGAGCACTATTCTGGATTTTGCTACTTTTCTTGCGAAAGAAATTCATGATGGTCTGGTGGGAATAGCACAGGGAAAGGTAGACAAACCATTCTATTGGTATTTATTGCTTATGCATGTACATGGGATTTACCTTCTTTTCCAAGGGTATGGAGTTGGAAATGATAAGGGATGGAGAGAGGAAATTAGTGTAGTTGTGGAGTGTAGATATGACTTTAGAAGCTACAGATGCTAGCTATGTGAGATTTGATAGATACTTTGCTTCAAAAATTAGGTTGCTTTTGAAAGGAGACAGCCCCAAAATTCCACAAGCATTGCTAGAATTGGTCAGAATAATGGACCATGCAAGAGGGCTATTGGTTGGTCATAACTAGGGGGATATAATCCCCTACAATGTCTCAACAGTAATAAGAGTATATGGCTTTTTGGGAAAGCCTTATGTTCTACCTTTCCATGCGCCCTTGAAGATAGGGACAGCTAAGCTCTTATGGAAGATAGGCACTATAGATAAGAGGGAATTGTCTAAGAAGGGTACCTTCTTTCCAATTGTTACTGTAGTGCATGATTTTGTTTTTGTCAAGAAAGGGTGGAAATACATGAATTTGTTTTTGGATAGATATAACATGGCAGAATCTCATGCCAAATTCATTGATCCTAAAGGATTCTATGACCTCTTAAGAGAGAGGGTGAAAACTTCTCGTATGGTAAATCAAGTTTATTATCCAAAGGATATAATCAAAAATGTTTTCACTTTGTAAGAACAAGAATTAAGGAAAGAAAAGTGGATAGTATTTAGTAAGACTTTAGAATTCATTAATTCTTTTGACCCCCAGTATGACCCATTGAAAGATAAGAAATATTGGGGAGCTAAAATGCAAGCATTAATGAATAATTTTGCTATAATAATCCAAACCATGAATGAGAAGAAAGCCATATATGTTGAGACACATCCAGACAAGGCTATAGAGGTACAAAGAAGGATAAGCAGCAGAAATGTGGTGGCTCCTATCTAGTATACCTTGCAGAGAAGGGCAGGTTATATAATGGTTCAAAGTGTGCAACAAGCACCCTTTCATCAGAGGCCAAGATCAGGAAGTCCATCTGCAGCCAGCTCTCCAAAAAGATAGAAATTAGAACAGGCATCTTCTTCTTCTTAGGTAGAACAATACTCCCCAAGCCAATCCCCAATTTGAATCAATGATGAAACATCCTTAAGGGAGAAGCTTAGACAAATGGGTGGACAAGGGGATGTGATTGTTACTTCTACAGATTTGGATGTTGGAGAGCCACAAGAACCTCCTACACCTTCCTTGGACCTAACCATTGCTGATTACCAAGGTAAGGAAATTGATCCAATAGTTGCCCAAGCTTCTGAAAGGTTTATTAATGATGAAAATTTTGTACAGTCTAGGGCTTTTTCTTAGTTTTTGTGGAGATTAAACATGGGCAATTTGAGAAAACCTGTGAGAAGATAAAAGAAGAACAACCAGACAAACCTAATTCAGATATTAAGGAAGAGGTGAAATCTAAATTTTTGAATGATTTTGCCTAGTTTACTCCTAAAGCTGGGAGACAAATAGTTAGATAGTCAGGAGTACTCCTTCTGATGCAATGGGATATAGAAAATGCCATTATTTTTTATTCAGTAAGGAAATAGAGGGATATTCAACTGATGATTGCTGAAGAAATACTATAGGCTCAAAAAGGAGTCAAATTTAGTGATGACCACCAAGCCCTTATCAGAATGCATGAGATTCCCATTGCAGAGCATACTAGTGCATTGACAGTGTTCAGGGTTGGTGAGGTAGGTAGTAAACAAATAATTGGGATGGCATTAGAGATGCTAAAATTTGGTAGCATAGTGTCTGGCCAAGAAGAAGATAAATTTTCCCAACTCAATTCTAGATTTGAAGAAGTGTTGAAAGCATATGAAGAGAGGAGTACACAAATACAATCATTAGAAAATAAAGTAACTCAAATGGAAAAGATTCTTGGGAAAAGAAAATTAGGAGAGAGTAGTAAACCTAGGATTGCATACCCCCAAGGCCACCTGTTAAGCCTTTTAAATCAACACCAATTATTGAGATACCTGCTACTCCAAAAAGACCTTAGTTCTATACTATAGATGATTTTGAAGAGGAGAAGGATAAGTTATATGCAATGCATGTAGAACTTAATAATCAATATGAGGAAAAATTGAGGCAAGGTATCATGTATTTAATAGATAAGATAGAATGGCCCATATTTTTTGATCAATTAGCAAGGATCTCAACAATTAGGGATGAATTGAAGCAAAATGAAGCTATATTTAGACCCATTGTACAGAAGTGGACAGAGAGAAGTTCAGATATCACTGCTATGTGTATATCTATTATTTAGCTAACATATCATCAGATAGAAGGAATTTTTGATTTACTAAATAAGTTGCAAGTTTTTTATGATAAGAAAGATTCTTTCTATAGAAGATTAACTAATTTTTTTCCCAAGTATTTTATGGAAAAATTTGATTTATTCCCTTGTGCTCTAAAGACAGTTGATAAAATAAAGGAAAAGGAAGAATGGAAGAGTGAGCTAGATGAAGCCTTCCGTGAGAGAATAAATAAGGTTATAAATGAAATGGGCCATTTATTGTGGGCAATGACAAATGAGGAGTTTGTAAAAGTATAGATATTCTATAACTCCATCAAAAAAGATTTTGTTGATATAGAGGCAAATGCAAATTCTTTATTAACTGTACAAAGAGAAGTTCTAAATTTTGATTGGCCAGAGGACACTACCTACAATAAGTGTAAGGAAGAGTTTATGTCTACAAAAAAAATAGAAGAAGGTGATGAGGTGGAGGATGATGATAAAGAAGAGAGTACAAAAGTGGAAGCCACTTCTAGCACTGATGATAAAGACAAAGAGGATCCTCAGGTAGCAGGAGATGACTCATCATTGTCACATTTGATGGCCACCTATCCCAAAGAACCAAAATGTTAAAGAAATCTGATCATAATATTTTTGTCTTTCCAAAGGGAATAATAGAAGCGGACCCACAAAGGAATGTTCAGTGTGCCAGTCTTTCTATTATTCACAGTTTTGTCTAGTTGTGATGGGTGTATGTAAATTTTTTGAAGGACACCTATCAATCACATCTACCCTTTGCTTGTTGCAACTCATGCCTATATAAATGAGTTTTCAAGGCAATGTGAGGGTCTAAATTTTGTACAATTTTAAGTCTTTGAGAGAATACAGTCGATCCAATAGTGTGTAGCTGTTCTGAGTTTATTTTCTAGTTGTACTTTCTGATGATATATTGAAATGACAGAACCAACAAGTTGTTCTAGGCTTTCCTTTGAATTCTATTGGTCATTGTATTAGTTATTTGAAAGAATAATCCAAAGGGGTATTTACACTATATTTGTGTCATCAATTTATGTCTCCTTTTTATGGCTTTGTCTACTTTGAAGTCATTTTAAATAAGGTTTAACTTGGCTAAATGCAATCTGGATGGGTTGTATGCTGATATCACTGTTGCTTTTAATTCAAGGAATTATAGAAATGCTTCAATAAATCAGTAGGGTTTATGAGTTTATAGAAAGGATACTTTATAAGAATGGAAATAGGTGATTACAATTGATTAATTCATTTACAAGTTAATTTAATTAGATCTCCCACCAATAGGCAATTTTCTGCCCAATGGATAAGGCACTGGTCATATAAGTCAGAAGTGAACAAGGATAAATTTTGCTACTGCATATCAAACCAATTATAAAATCAAAATCATTTTTCATTCAATTTTGTTCAAAGTTATAAATGCTGGTCAATACTCATTTATATCTATTCTCTAAGTTTTAGGTAGCTACTATTATCAAGAATATTTGTAAATTCAAGGAGAATGACAACCAGATCTACTAATAAGGGATGCATACAAGTTTGAGAACATTGAAAGAAGTGAAATAAATTTCTCATGTGTTAGTGGGTAATATATGAGAATCAAAATGAAACTTAAATAATCTCTACACAATAGTTTGCATCAGAATCATCCCTAGGTATACCCGCCTTGGTTTAGCAAAGCCAAAAGAGTAGGAAGCCATCCTTTGGTTTAGTTGAAGTTGGGTCCAAATGGTTTACTTATGTAATTGATAATAGGAATTGGCTGATCCTTAGGTTATATGAGTGTTATCATTTTGGTATTGAACATTTTGTTGTTCAGTAGTTTCAAACACCAACACATCACGTCATTATTAAAGGTGTCACCAAGAGTTCAAGCACTAGAGGATCACTTGCTTCATCAACCATAGGTACTGTTAGGGCTCAAGGAGAATTTTCCTATGGAACAAAATCAAATTAAACAACAAGTAGACCAACATCATAGTGAAAGAAATTTTGAGGTTGGGGATTGGGTTTTCTTGAGATTGCAGCCTTATAAACAAATCTCAAGGAAGTGAAAAAAAAAAGTTGTCTCCAAGATATTATGTCCCATACCAAATCATGTAAAATATTGATAGTTTTTCCTATGAGCTTGAGTTACCACCAACAACAAAGATACATCTAGTTTTTCATGTTTCTTGTTTGAAGAAGGTAATTGGGTAGAGTATTCCTACTCAAATAGTACTACTTGAACTTGATAAAGAAGGAAGAATAATTTTGGAACTAGAGTGCATTTTTCAAACTTGCACGAAGAAGCCAAGGAAAAAAACCCTATCTCAGTATCTCATCCAATGGATGAATTTACTAGTTGAAGAGGCCATATGGGAGGATAAGGAGTTCATTCAAAAGAATCCATGCTTGGTTAGCATTGAGGACAATGCTTCTTTCAAGAGAGGGGGCACGCTATGCCCTTAATATTATTGTATACAGGGTTATGAATAATCAACTTGTGGCTATCTTATTCCTTAATTAAGTTATGAATAATCAACTTTTAGCTATATTTGGAGGTTGCCCCCTTGAAGTGACCTATTACTGTCAATTATTATCAAGTATTTATATAATGTTTCATATTACTTCTTCTATTGTGCAAGTTATTTCATTACAGAATCTTAATGGCCTCTTGGAACCAAGAAGTAGGCCTTGTTAATGTAACAATGGAATGGAAAAGCCAGTAGGATTCATTTGGCTAATTTTTCAAGTGACCCCTAGGTAGGCCTAGAGTTTCTTAGCTAGGAATTAAGAAGCTTGCAAGAGAGTTTGAATGACTTTGTTCGATTGGCATGAGAAAATTACAAAGGTGGAAATTTAGTTGAGAGAAAGAGAGATAGAGTAAAGGATCCATGGGAAATAGGATAAGGCTTAAGAAAGAGGACTCAAGATGTTATGAGGAATTTTCTATTCCCTAGGAACCTATTGTCATAAAATTTTGCACCCTTGTCCAAAGTTTTTACCTAAGGACAACCTTGTAAAGCATGGAAATATTCTCCAAGATATGAGACTTGAACTATGAGGTTGAGTCTTTGGAGAAGGCCTATTTCCTTCACTATTAGGGTGCACCTTACTAGACTTGGAGAGGAAAGGGGAGAAGAAATGCATAGGAAATAAATTTACCTATTCTAACCTAAGGGTGATGCACCAAAAATGAGTGTTCAAACCAATGTATGTCCATACATGCATGCTTGAACCATTATGACACCAAAAGATATACACACCTAGGCTTGTTTGCATCTAACAATCACATGCATATTAGAAAACCCAAATAAATGACACATGGAAGATGAGATTCACTTATATATCATTCATAGGCCAGAGAGATACAACCATGCAAAATTGTAGATATCCTCAATACACTAATGAAAGGAAAATAGGTCTTACAAAATACATCAATGGCTAGAGGAGATAAGGTAGAATGTCACATAGTTCAAAGGAAAAGGAAATTTATAGTGAAATTACAGAGCGATATTAGAAAAAATAGAAAAAAGTTGACCTTTACAAAGATTACAAACTTTTCCTTTATAGCTTAGGAATAACTAATATATTTCTAATTGAAGTTACTCCACAACCACTGCCATTAAATTCTTAGAGAATAATCAAGTTGGAAAAAACAATAGATTTGATTTGGTACACTTGCAGAGGCATGAAAATCATGTAAACCCTAATTGGAGCAAATTCTAAAGTGATAGAAACAATGCCAATTAATACTAAAACTCCTCAAAATGGATGATTAGATGGTGGGAAGAGTTTACTTTGCACCACTAAAAGCTAGCATTAACTTGGAGTGGTTGGGATTGATTAGAAGGATCAGATTGTGCAAGAAAACCCAATTTCCCTTCGTTTCTAGCTTACAAATTGACAAGGTCAACAGACCAATTGAGTCCTGTAACCAAGATGAGCCATGTGGGCCAATAGTATTCTATCTTTCCACCACCCTACATAGTCCTCATGGTTTGATCATCTTGTTCATTATAACTGCGCCACATTCTTAACTTCACCAAGAAGGCTTATGAACTACCAACTTAACCACCATTGCAAACTACTACTCTTAACCTAGGATGCAAGGACACATGTCATTTAGGTGCTTCCCTACATTGCTTAAAATTCTTGCAATCTTATAATGCATGAAATCATTGATCATCAATCAATAATCGTGGAAAACCTTGTTATTATTGCACCTATCCTATTAAGTTTCAGATCCACAAACACTTGGCATCCACCTCCACAAATACATAAACCCTTGAACAATTAGGACAAAGTGAATGACACATACTTTCCACCTCAGCACAACCTAGCATCCAACTAGTACTACATTTGACAAAACTGGTGGCCCACATAGAAGATCAGACCCACATGTTCACATGTCATTGTTCGATACAATTGATTAATTATGTGTTGTCTTTGATGTTACACAAATATCATATCAATTGATAGACATCATTTACCAAGTTCACTTGGTCAGTGAATATAGTTTTCCTTGTTTACTAAGCATTCATAGGTTTACTCTAAATAGATGACAATGTCTACCAAGCTCACTCAGGCATCAAAGGAATTTAGACATAAAAGAGTGTTAACCAAGCTCACTTAGTTAGCAAAGGGAAAGTTGGACAGAGTTTACTCAGTTTCCAAAGAATTTCTACAAGTTTGTAGTGTTAATCAAGTTTCTATTGGTTAACAGAGGAAATTATTTCAAAGTTAGTTTCTATCGTGCAAGGTCAGTTTGCAAAGGATTTTTCTTATTTTGGCATATGAAGCTTAATTACTTTATGTATTGATTCAATTTGACTATGATGATGACTACTAGTTATTGTAATTTGAATTTGGGCTGACTTGACAATCTAGAAGGTATAAATAAAAAGTCAAGTTGAGATTTCTAGTGTGTG
The DNA here is from genome assembly GCA_028749045.1 of Cupressus sempervirens. Taxonomy (NCBI): domain Eukaryota; kingdom Viridiplantae; phylum Streptophyta; class Pinopsida; order Cupressales; family Cupressaceae; genus Cupressus; species Cupressus sempervirens. The sequence goes on from CM053784.1 coordinate 660,276,056, forward strand.
TGCAAGTGTATTGATTGAATTGAAAAGAAAATGGAGGGAGAAAAATTGAAGGATAAGAAGGTGTCCTTGTGGAGCAGAAAATTAATATTCGATTAGGAAGGATCAAGTTTAAGAAGAAAAGAGATCTAGATTCAAAAATTTAGTTGCATCACAATTAGGTAATTTTATTGTTATGCTCTAACCATTGTAGCTGTGATCTAAAATATCTTAACAGAATTGGTTTAATAGCCAGTTGTAAATCCTCTAACAAGGTGAAAATGTTGGAATTTATAAGTGGGAAGAATACTTCTGAGAGGGGGGGTGAACCAGAAGTACCAAACTTATAAAACTTTTAACAAAAATCAATACATGCATGAAACATTTCTAATTAACATGAAAGTAAAGGCATGCATGAAAATAGATAGCACAATATTTGATCACTTAGAAACCCTCCAAAATGAGAAGGTAAAACTGGGGTGGGGCTAACACCCACAACTTGTGACTATAGCAATATGTAACTTGTTAAGGTTACAAAGTTTGACCATCATCAATGGTCTGCCCTATGAGAGGCCTATCCTCTTAAAGGCTCCAACACCTTGTTAATGGTGTACCTATCTAAAGGATCTACAAATATTCACTTGTAATGTCACTCTATTAAAGGATTTACAAAATGGCTATTAAACCAACCTATCTTCATAGGATTTTCATTTTCCTAATATAATGGCTAGAAAGTATAATAGAATGTGCTAAATTGACAACTTACAATATTCAATTGCTGATTTTAGATTGATGTTCAGTCCATTTTGATCCTCACTGATCTGGTATGAAACTGTTGTGATCTTGATTCACTTGTTCAGCTAACTAGTACTACAATGTTTTCCTTCTTCTAAGTCTTTACAACCCTTTCACCTCCTTCAAACTTCACTAGTATTCCCTCCTTGCATGCATTCTCTTCTCTCATTCTCTCTCATGCATTCCCAAACATTACTGAATTATGGGGTTTCAACCCCCTTAAAAAGATTTCATGATTTGGGTTAGGTATGAATCTATGATTGAGATTCATCCATCTTTCCCACTCAATTCTTTCCATTTTTCTTATTGGTTTCATGTTGATTTCATAGGGAATCAAAAGGATTTGATCTTTTCTTTTAATCCTTCAAGATTCATCATATTTTGGCTCAAAAATAGTCTACATCTTAGTTTGTGAGGGCACAAACTCTTATTTTGATTCTGTGTTACTCGACACTTATTGATTATTGATGCTCAACGCATATAGAAATTCTATCTTGCTTGACACCTATAGAAATCCTATCTTGCTCGACACATATAGAAATTCTATCTTGCTCAGCACCTATAATTTACTTGACACATATACTGGCTTGACATCTATTAGACACTCAACAGTTGAAACTTGTTCGGCACTATCTATTTTCTCAGCATCTGAATGAATCAATACTTGTTGAATTTCTAGCATAGCACATACTACAACTCGATATCTATATTATACTCAATATTATCTACAAAAATTTGTTAAGTGTGTTGACACTCAATTGTCAAAACCAATCTAAGACCAACAATCTCTCCCTTTGACATGAGTGTCAAAAACACTTAACTATACATGATGAATTTAGTCTTTTTGAGTATAATATACATTATGTTCGGCATGTATAGAAAACTATAAAAATTGTTCAAAATTTTGTTAAGATACCTCAAAATTTGTAACTCCCCCTGAGTTGAGGTGTCATTGCCATATCCATAACTTCTCATGCTAGATTCATCTCATGTTGATTCTGATACTCTTTATCTCTGCCTTTCCTTATCATTCTTTCTCTATCTATTTTGTATTAACTCCCCCTTTTACACATCTTCCCTTTTAATTATTGTTTTCTTTTGGCTTATCTATTTCTCCCTCTCAAAATTTATATTTATTTATATTTATCTCCCCCTTTTTGATACTTACGTCAAATGGGTTTATACATTAATTGAATATTTAGCCAAAAAGGATTTATTTACCTCCATTACTATCCTCAGAGCAGCATCCCAGTTTTCTAATGCAATCTCCAGTGATTTAAGCTGTATGGTTGTCTCTGTTGCAAGGTGAACTAGGCCTTCCAATGTAGAAATATTGGGATATTTCTTTAACACATTTTTAGCATAGGCCAGTTCTTTCTACAAAACTTCCATGTGTGGCATTATGGTAGATTGAATTTGTATTAACTTGGCCTTGGTATTTTCCTCATGGGCTATTAGCACAGTTAGTTCCTTCTGAGTGTGAAGCATAGTTCGAAAATGCTTCTCATTTTGTGTTGGATCCTTGGGTAGTTGCATGCTTGATATCTTTAGATTCCTCTCCAAGCTCATTATTCGCTAGCTAGTTTCTTGTGTGAAAATTGATGGGTCAAATAATTTTGAGTACAATGAGAATATATTCTCAAGTACTACCTTTACCTTTTCAATCTTCTTGCTAGCTCCACCTATGACAGTGCTATTTCACTTGACATTCTTTCATTCACCTTTGTTTGAAACCTCTTTTCAGACCATTATAATAGTTTTATATTAGTATCAAGGTCTTCATTTTGTACCTAGTCCACTATACTTGATAGTTGTTCCATAATATGCTTGGTTTCATCAAATACCTACAGGCTAAATGCATCTAGAAATATTTCTTTCATCTTAATTAACACTTGCCTTTGTTTATACTCATTTTTGAGTATCTCCTGCTTCCTTTTCTTTTGTAGTGCCTCTTGCACTTCATTTATTTGATCTATGTTCATAGTTTCATAGTCATACTTGGTAATGACTGTGTCCTCATCTAATGCAAGGTCTCCATAGTAAAGTACCCTTGCAACCTTTGTAGAGCTCGAAACTAGTGCTAAAATTTGAAGTGGTATTACCTCAGTGCTCAGCTTTTGAGATGTTCTAGTTGGAGTCCCTTATGTAGGAAAATTTATCAATGTTTGTATTGCCTCTTACTCCTTCTCCTTACAAATTTCCTTTTCCTCTTTAGATCTTTCTTTATTAATTACCATAATCTTTGGGGGTGCACCTTGTGCTTGTGCTGTAGAGATAGAGGAATCTATTTATTTTATTTGATCCTTTACTAGCTCCTCAATAGTTGTAGTGACCCGTACTATGGAGTCAATGTTTGTAGATGTATCTACTGCTATTTGTACTATTGGTTGTCCACTTATAGCTATTAGGATATGAGAAGGTGGTTCTTGTAGATTCACCTTATCCCTTATGAAGTCAACTACAACTTTTTCTAGTTCTTCCACACTCACCAATACTGGATTTGTACATAATTGAGCTTGTAGTGTAGTCTGGTGAAGAATCTTTTTGAGATACTCAACAGTCAATGGATTTATGTTATGACCAGAATTGTCAGGAACATCTTGTACAATTACTGTATTTGCAAGTGCGAGAGTAACATGTGGAGGACTTGGTGGTGGCAATTGTGTGTCTTGCACACTCTATTCTTGATGTTGCTCCTCAATAATTTCCATATCATCTTTTTCTATCTCCTTCTCTACTATAACATTTACCTTATCTTTTTCACCTTCTTCCTCCTTATCATTGTCCTCTTCTTCTTCATTGTTTCTTCCCTCAAAGGGATCTGCTTCTCCTTCTTTCATAGTTGTCAGGCCATAAATTAATTTCCACATTCATTTGAGTGGACTTTTTGGCAACATCTTCAATTTTATTTTGAAGTATACTAAATGCTCTATATTTGTGTGCAAATTTTCTCCCATGCTTGTTATTTGCTTTGCTAATTTTCCCTTTAGTGAGTTCAAGAATTACTCAAGCCAATGTTGACTCTCTTATTTCTTTTTCCATATTGAAGCAATAATGCCATTTATTTTCTACAATTGAATATAACTACTTAGGTATTGAATTGTCAAGTTCAAGTGGAGTGTTCTTGAACTTGGCCATCATAGTGTGGACTGACTCTTCAACTATGTTATGTTCCTCTCTATTCAACTTATTAAAATAATAATTTTTAAACTTAACAAGTTTACATAATCCCTAATGTTTTCTAAATCATACTTAGTGGTGTGACTTACCACTCTAAATTGGTTGTTGTCATCAGATTTTGTTCTTTCTTCGTCTGATTTAGGGGGTGTGACATACTTTCTTCTTAGCTTCTTCTAGGCTGGACCTTCCTACTCAGTGGCCTTCTTCTTTTCTTTCTCCTTAGCCTTCTTTGATGTGGCTCTTGTACTAGCCATTGTGGTAGGCTTTGCTTGGCTAGGCTTAGAAACTTTCTTGGGCTTGGCAGCTAGTTTTGTGGAGGGTTTTCTTTTCTTCTCCTTTGGCTTTGTATGCGCTTCCTTGGTTTCCTCTTCCTCCTCAACACCTTCTACCTATTTTTCATCTTCTCCCATGCCTTGGGTCAATGCAAGTGGCCCTTGATCCTTCTCTTCTTCATCCTCATCTTCCTCTTCATCATCCTCCTCACCTTCTGTAGTGTCTTCCCCAAATCTAGCCTTGAGATTTTTTTACCAATTTGCCCTTTTTCTTCAAGGTTGAAGTATTTTTAAACTCCATTTCAACTTTGGACTTCACAACATCAAAAGTGCCAAAAGGTTTTGCACTTTTATCAATATCTTCTACTAGCAATGTTGTGATTTTTGTTGAAGCCTCATTAGTATTGATTTCATATACAAGTGGCCTTATCCATCTCACCCTTGGTACTGCTGCTTGGATGTATGCGAAATCAATGTCAACTAAGAAACAAATGTCATTAATATGTTGTTCAACAAGAGAGATAGGTATCCTGAGTCTTTGTTTCATTAACTTCTTAAAGTCTTCGAAGTAGTTGGTCATTATAGTTTCAAAATTTGCCCCCATCTATTCTATGTATTCATTGACCTGTACTGCTATTGACCTATTTTTTTTTTCCAGCTTACCTTTCCAAAAGAGGGGAATTCATTTTGAACATAGAAGAATATGCATATCAAAATTGTTCCAGATTTTCATTGGGATCGCTTGGACCTCCTTATTGTTCCCAAATTCTCCATAATCTGTTGTAGTTGTAGTTCAGCTAGATCATAAGTATGATCCTTCTTAACAATTTTGTATCCCATGTCAATTGCAATACAAGGTACACTATTGAGTTGGCTGGACTGATAGAATTTATGAGATATGACCCTAACAACAAATTCTACAAGAGGATCTTTGATGGTGTCAATAGTCATCCCTCTCTTGTTCCACTTTGCCCTAGTGTTTTTCTCTATGGCTTCTTTAGAATCACTCCTTAGGGTCTTTGGCCATTCTAGGGTTGGGTACCCATTTAGTCTATGTATAGTTCTTTTATATAGTTAGATGGGTCCATCTTCCAACCATAGGCATCTATCATTGATTCTACTTAACACAATTCTTATCCATTTAGTTTTGAATATAGTAGGTAAATCTAGGGCACGGGTTGAGCCCTTCCTTTGAAAAATCTAAATCTCTTCCTTCAATACCCTATTCTCATAAAGTTTTTCATATTCTTTCTGAATCTCCATGTCACCAATTGCACCTATTTTATAGTTATAACAACTTCTACCATCTTGCACCATCACAACTTTAGGTAGAATAATGGATAAAGTTCTGACAGGGTCTCTTTTGTATGCAACTCCAGGAATTATTCTAAAATCTGGTTGTTCAACTTCATTATTAACCAATTGAACCTCAAACGACTCCTTGTCTTGGGGCTTCCTAGAGCTAGATGCCATTTTTGAAAACTAGGGTTTCAAGATGTAAAAATTGCTTGACTGCATAGCTTGGCTCTAGTGTAAATACCTTTAATCGATGAAATGATGTTGAATCTTGGTTGGAATCTTTGTAAAAGCATCAATCTCTGCATGGAAACCATTTTTTTGGTCTTTTTGCTCTTTCTTTGTGTTTGAGATGATGAAAAATGATTGAAAACTCAACCTTATACCCTTTGTTTCATAGCATTTAATGTTTAGTGCATATACAGTTGTCCACTTAGATCCTTGTCCAATTATATTTCACTCAACTTTCATCAGTTTTACAACACTTGACATACACTAGAGTTTCACTTCACTTGGCATCCACTACTAACTTTGGTAGAAAACTTGGCATATACTAGGATTTTACTTTGGCAACAATATGAAATTTTTGAAGATTTAACTTTGCATCTTTATTAATGTTGATCTATCCTTTTCAATACTAATTTAGTCTTGGAACTAATGTATGATAAAATATTTGAATATCAGTCCCTTATACCTTCTTTTTCTTAGTTGGATGAAGTCTGACCACTTGACCTTTTAGGATAAGTGATCCCTCCATTGGATGTGTTGCTTCCAACTTTTCTTTTCCATGTTCTATTCATTTCTCCTCTGATGTGTTCAACATCAACTTTTCCTTTTCCTTTGTTGAACTCAGAGTTGGGTGCCTTTGACCTAGTTGGGAAATACTTGTTGATGTGTCCTATCTTTAGGCAGCTAAAACAAGTGGTTTGACTCAACCACCTATTGTAATTGCCACTTAAGTGTGTTCTTATGCAGTTCTCTAGAATGTGTCCATATTCTTGACAGTAGTGACAACTCTGCCTGGTGTTGTAGTCCCAATTGTAGTGATGTCCATGATTATTTTTCTTTTCTAGTTGGTTGGGTGTCCACATAGGCTTAGATCTACATTCAAAGGCTCTATGTCCATACTTCTTGTAATTGTAGTAGTTTCCTTCAAATCTTGGTGTCCTAATGGTTCTAATCCTACAGTCATATGCCTGAAGACCCTTCTTATTGCACTTGTGATAGTGACCCATGTTTTTAGGTTTGGCATTCTTGCTCCTGGATAAATTATAGGTATGTCCCGTTTTACAACAAAAATGAAAAGTAGGTTTAGTATTCTTACCATTGTCACTCCTTTCTTCTGTAGTCTTAGATGACTCTCCTTCTTTAGCATTGGTGTATCCTAGTCTTGAAGTGTCATGGTTGGATCTTGGTGATTTTAGTAGCTTTTAAAAGTACTTGATGACTTCATTAGGTTTGATGAAGCTTTCTACAATTTATTTTTCTCTTCTCAAGTCATTTTGCAGTTGTTCATTCTACATCTTTAGTGTGGAGATCTCAATGTCCTTGACATTCATTCATGATGGGAATTCATCATTTGGCTTAGGGTGTCTAGCTACATGTTGGAAACTCTTTCAAGCTCAATTGACTTTTCTTCTACTCTATTGGCAAGGTTTCTCTTATCATCTTCTATCATAGCTTTGTCTTCAATAGCTCTCTTCTTCTATTCAGCTACTTCACAAAGCATCATGGCTTGTGATTCTTGTTTAATTTTGAGAGTTCTGATCTCTTCTAGTTGAGCTCCATTCTTCTTTATTAGATTTGCAATTGTTGCATCGAACTTCTTAGAATCTCTATTGGAAAATAATTTTGTGGTGTCAATCTCCTTGTACTGTGTATCATTTTCAGCTATGGCTATTTCTTTTCTTTTCTCTAGGGATTTCCTAAATTCTTCCCTAGCTTCTTCTAGAGAATGTATAATGAGATGTATCTCAATCTCTTGATTCTCTATAATCTTTCCAAGCTTGTATAACTCCATTTCTGAATCTTTAATTCAAGCTATAAGGCTTCTCCTTGTAAGAACCTGGCTCTGATACCAATGGTTAGAATTTACAAGTGGGAAGAATACTTCTAAGAGGGGGGGTGGTTGAATCAGAAGTACCAAACTTATAAAACTTTTAACTAAAATCAATACATGCACAAAACATTTCTAATTAACATGGAAGTAAAAGCATGCATAAAAACAGATAACACAATATTTGATCACCTAGAAACCCTCCAAAATGAGAATGTAAAACTAGGGTGGGGATGACACCAACAACTTATCATTGTAGCAATATGTAACTTGTTAAGGTTACAAAGTTTGACCATCATCAATGGTCTACTCTATAAGAGGCCTACCCTATTAAAGGGTCCAACAACCTGTTAATGGTGTACCTAGCTGAAGGATTTACAAGCATTCACTTGGAATGTCACCTTGTTAAAGGATTTACAAAATGGTTGTTAAAGCAACCTATCTTCATTGGATTTTCATTCTCCTAATACAATGGCTAGAAAGCATAGTAGAATGTGTTGAACTGATAACTTGCAATCTTCAATTGCTGATTTCAGATCAATGTTCAGTCCATTCTGATCCTCATTGATTTGATATGAAACTATTGTGATCTTGATTCACTTGTTCAGCTAACTGATACTGCAATGATGTCCTTCTTCTAAGTCTTTACACCCCTTTCACTTCCTTCAAACTTCACTAGTATTTCCTCCTTGCATGCATTCTCTTCTCACATACTCTCTCATGCATTCCCATAGATTACTGAATTATGGGGTTTCAACCTCCTTAAAAATGCTTCATGACTTAGGGTTAGGTATGAATCTATGATTGAGATTCATCCATCTTTCTCACTCAATTATTTCCATTTTTCTGATTGGTTGCATGTTGATTTCATAGGGAATCAAAAAGATTTGATCTTATCTTTTAATCCTTTGAGATTTATTATATTTAGCTCAAAAATAGTTTACATCTTAGTTTGTGAGGGAACAAAATCTTATGATGATTCTACGTTACTTGACACTTACTAATTACTAATGCTTGACACATATAGAAATTCTATCTTGCTTGGCACCTATAGAAATTTTGTCTTGCTCATCACCTATAGAAATTCTATCTTGCTTGACACCTATAGTTTACTTGGCACATATATTGGCTTGAAATCTATTAGTCACTTAGCACTTGAAACTTGCTCAGCACTATCTATCTACTCGGCATCAAAATGACTTGACATTTGTTGAATTTTTGGCTCAACACATATTGCAACTTGGCATCTATATTATACTCAACATTATCTAAGAAAATTTGTTAATTGTGTTGACACTCAATTGTCAAAACTAATTTGAGACCAATAGAAAATTCCATTGAATTTTTTTAAGACCACTTGCAAGGCCACTCCTAGTAGGGTGATTAAATCCTCTAATAGGGTCACACCTAATAGTGTATTTTGTAGCCTTTAATAGGGTTGGTTCCTAATAGGGCTCACATCAAAAGACTGAATAACAATATCTAGTTACATTGGTGGTTGTTTCCAAAGTGGATTTTCATGCTAAATCCTGGTGTCTCACATGTTCATGTTATTTCTCTTATACTTGAAAGTTAATTATTAATAATGTTTTAAGATCTACTAAAAGCAATTTACTCTACATTTACCGAGTTATAACAATTTCTATTTGTTTACCGAGCATCAACAACAATTAGTTTTCTCAATCTAAATTTTTGACATCTGAGGGATTTGGGATTTATTTTAGTGGTATTTGATTCACCCCACCTCTTAGTTACTCCTTCTATATTTCCAACAATTCGTATCATATATTTTGGTGCTTGCAGGAAAGGTTTTAAGGACCTAAGCTAAAGATAGAGATTTCTTACAAGAGAGAGATTCCAAAGCTAAATAGAGATAACTTTTTAGCATGGAAAGGACTCATGAGACTTCATCTAGCCACCATTAGTGATTTAGGTTGAAAATACCTTGATGAAGAATATAAAAATCCTACTGGTACATTATTTGTTCGAGATCTTGTTGAGAAAAAGAACCATAACATCATGATGATTGATATTGCATCTACTATTAGCTATGATGAATTTGATGAGATCAAAGACTGTAAAACTAATTTTGATATATGGAACAAGGTAAAGGATATCTATGGTGGTGATGAAAATGTAAGGAGAGCCAAAGCAGAAAGTCTTAGAGGATAGTTTGATCAAATGAGAATGAGAGAAGATGAAAATGTTGCCAAATATGTGGAAAGAATCAAAGCTAGTGCCATTGCAATCAGAGCTTCTGGAGGAGAAATCAAGGAAGAAACTGTTGTAAGTAAAAATCTCATGACTTTGCTTCCCATCTATGTAATCAGATTGTCTACTATTCAAGAAAAGAGATGTGATTCAAATAGCAAGCTAGGCTTGGATGCCCTAATAGGAAGATTGATAGCTTTTAAAGGGAGACAACTTTGACAATTATGTTCCAGCTTCCAAAAATGTTGAGTTTGCATTTGAAGCTAAAGTTTCACTCAAATAAAAAGGAAAGAAAACAAAGGACAACCAGTCAGAAAGTGAAGGGGAAATAGAGGAAAGTTCTGATAGTGATCTTGAGGTTGTTGAAGCTTTACTTGCAAAGAAATATTCTAGAGGTAGAGGAAAGTACAAAGGTAAAGTTCCTTTAGTCTATTTTTCATGTGAAGAAATTGGTCATATTGCTGCAAGGTGTCCAAATAGAGAAAGAAAGGATGAGAAGAAGAGCCACAAGTACAAAGGCAAGAAGGAATCCAAAAGTCACAAATCTTTTAAAGACAAAGGTAAGAAGACTTGTTTTATGGCTCAAGATTCTGATAAAAGTGAAGATGAAATAGTGTACATTACTATAAAAGATGAATCTAATGAAGAAGAAGATAAGATGACACTTATCTCTCATGTTATTAAAAATGATACATGGATCATAGATAGTGGATGTTCACATCATATGAATAGAGACAAAAAAAAATTTGAACACTTTAAACACTATGATGGAGGTAGTGTAAGGTTTGAAAACAATGAACCTTATTGCATAAAAGAGAAAGGTCACATCTCATTAACCAATGAACTTGTATGTGACAATGCTTGTTGGGTTGAAGGACTAAAACATAACCTACTAAGGGTGGAACAACTAATCAACATTAGATTGAAGATAGAATTCATGCATGGAAAGGCAAGACTGCTAAATGACAAAAGAATCTAATTGGACTAGGAAAACAAATAAGAGGTAACCTATTTTATCTTGATCTTGGTGATTGCTCATGTGTTATTGCTCAAATGGAAGAAAGTTGGTTATGGCATAGAAGAATATGTCATGTAAAATTTGATAATATGGTCAAAATAAGAAAATTTAGAAAAGTAAGAGGTATCCCTAGTTTGAACAAACCAGATGTTGGTTTATGTAAAACTTGTCAGATTGGCAAAATGGGAAAGACTAGTTTTAAGAGAAAAAACTATCAATTTGAAGATGTGTTGGAGATTGTGCATACTGACTTATGTGGACCTATTCGAGTAGAAAGTTATAGTGGAGAAAAATTCTTTATTCTTTTTGTTGATAACTACTCTAGAATGATGATTGTTATGTATCTTAGAGAAAAGTCAAAAACATTTGAGAAATTCAAATTGTATCTGGCAAGAGTAGAGAAAGAAATAGGAAAAAAATTGAAATTCTTAAGATCAAATAGTGGTGGTGAATACATCTCCATTAATTCAATAATTTTTACATTGAAAGAGGAATAAATTGGCAAGTATCAGCCCCGAGCACTCCTGAGCAGAATGGAATAGCTGAAAGAAGAAACATATCCATCATGGATTGTGCAAGGACTCTAATGATTGAAAATAATATTGCTATCAAATACTGGCAGGAAGACATCTGCACTGCAGTTCATAGTTTGAACTGAGTACAGTTAAAGGACTCAAATAAAACTCCCTATGAATTATAGTATGGCTACAAACCCAATGTAAGTTACCTGAAAGTATTTGGTAGTAAATCTTATATCTTGAAAGAGTCTAGAAAAGGAAAATTTGATGTGAAAGGTGATGAAGGTATATTCTTAGGATATTCTTGTAGAAGTAAGGCATATAAATGTTTGAATTTTTCTACTTATAAAATCATAGAAAGTGCACATGTGAGAATTGATGAGTTTGTAGAAAAGAGTAAAGAAGAAAGTCAAAAGGAACTAGAAGATTACAAAAGATTTGTTTACTTTGAACCTGATACATTGCTAGATATATCTAATAATAAGGAGACTTCACCTCCCTAATCTCCCATAGTTACTGAGTTTCAAGAAGTACAAACTGAGTCACAGGGACTCGAGTCACATTTTGAAGCTACTGAGTCAATGTCTACCAAGTCTGAATGACCTGATCCTAAAGTTGAAATTCAAAATGAAGACAATGCAATTCATTCAAAAGGAAAAGAACCTATACTGGTCAAGTATTTTAGAAGGCATCATGCACCTAATCAGATTATTGGATAAAATTAGAAGGTACTATGACAAGAAGAAAATTAAAAGGTACATGTTTACTTGCTGATTTTAGACCTAGGAGTACTAAGGATGTTTTAGAAAATGAAATTTGAATTGAGGCAATAAACAAAGAAATATAACAAATAGAAAAGAACAAAACTTTGACTCTTGTTCCTAGGCCTAAAGATAAAAATGTGATTGGAACAAAATGGGTATTTAGAAATAAGATAAGTGAAGATGGATAAGTATCAAGAAATAAAGCTAGATTAGTGTGTAAAGGCTATTCTCAAGAAGAAGGAATTGATTATGGTGAGACTTTTTCCTCTATTGCAAGATTAGAAGGTGTTAGGACCTTAGTTGCATATGCAGCTCACAAAGGATTCAAAGAATATCAAATGGATGTTAGATCTATAATCCTAAAGGGAATTCTTGATGAAGAAGTCTACATTGAATACCTAGAAGGTTTTGTTGATCTTGACAAAAGGGACATGGTCTATAAATTACACAAAGCACTGTATGGTCTCAAACAAGCTCCTAGAGCCTGGTATGAAAGACTACATAACTACTTGATACAGATTGGTTTTTAGAGAACAAATGATAAAAGTAGTCTATACATCAAGGAATGACCAAATAACAAAATTGTGTTGGAAGAGATATTTGTGGATGATACTCTATTTATAGGAAATGATGAACTATCCAAAGCATTTTCAAAACAAATGAACAAAGAGTTTGAGATGTGCATGTATGGTGAATTAAAATTCTTTGTTGGATTGTAAATACAACAAAACAAAAATAGTATCTATATCACTCAATCGAAATATATAGAAGAGATATTCAAGAAGGTTGAAGTGGAAGATTCAAAACCAATTGGTACCCTCATGTGTACTAGACTCAAGCTTACCAAATATGATGACTCCAAAGAAGTAAATCAGACCTTATATAGATCAATGATTGGAAAATTATAGTATGTAGTTCACACAAGGCCTGATATTGCCTTAGCAGGTGGGCTGTTGGTAAGATTCTCAACTAAACCCAAAGAAAATCACATGATGGCAATCAAAAGAATCTCGAGATATCTAAAAGGTAACGAAGACTATGGTTTATGGTACAAACTTGGAGGAAACCTAGATAGAAAGGCATTTACTGATGTTGATTGGGGAGGAAATCTTGATGACAAAAAAATACTAGTGGTGGAGCTTTCTTTCTTAGTAAAAGGCTAGTATCTTGGACAAGCAAGAAGAAAAACTACACATCCCAATCCATAGTAGAAGCAAAGTATGTGGCAGTAGCAGTAAATTTTTCTAACAATGTTTGGTTCAAAAATTGTTGGAAGGAATGAAGGTTGAAATCAAAGAGCCAGTAGTCATGTATTATGATAACAGCAACACAATTAACATATCAAAGAACCCAGTGATGCATTCGAAAACAAAGAACATTGCTATAAAATATCACTTTATTAGAGAACTAGTGTAGGACAAAGAAATCAGATTGGAATATGTCCATACAAAAGAACAAATTACAGACATATTCACCAAGCCATTACCTAAGGATGCATTCTCATATCTAAGAAGTAAGATAGGGGTCATTCCCCTATTTGAAACTCATAAATAAATTTTAGTGATGCATCAACAAGAACCAAGTTAAAGATCAATAAGTTGACATAGCTTAATCAAGAAAATATTGCATATGAATTAGTACTCAAGGTACATTGATACAAATTTGGCATGTGTTGTCAAAGAGGGGGAGGTTTATTTTCATATCTTTATCTTTCTGAAATTTTGTAGAGGGAGAAGTTTGAAAAGAAGTTATGTAGTTCCTTCACAAAGGGAGAATATAGCATAAAGAAGAAGTTCTTGTGTAAAATCAAAGAGAGAAAAAGTTTTTGTCAAAGGGAGTCTTATTCTCAAATTTCATTATGCTATGACATGTTGTGTTGCCATCAATGCCAAAGAGTAAGATTGTTTTATACAGTTGATTAATTGTGTGTTGTCTTTGATGTTAAACAAGTGTCAAATCAATTGATAGATAGTGCTTGCCAAGCTCACTTGGTCAGTGAAGATCATTTTCCTTGTCTACCAAGTGTTCATAGGTTTACTTTGAACAGATGATAGTGTCTATCGAGCTCACTCAGACATCGAAGGAATTTAGGTAGAGAAGAGTGTTAACTGAGCTCGCTTGGTTAATGAAGGGAAAGTTAGACAGAGTTTGTATTCACCAAGCTCACTTAGTTGCCAAAGGATTTTTGCAAGTTTTCAATGTTAACCAAGCTTCTGTTGGTTAACTCAGGAAATTTTTCCAAAGTTAGTTTCTACCAAGCAGGGTCAGCATATGAAGGATTTTTCTTATTTTGGCATATGGAGCTTAATTACTTTATGCATTGATGCTAGCTGACTATGATGATGAATATTGGTTATTGTAATTTGAATTTGGGCTAACTTGACAATCTAGAAGTTATAAATATAAGGTCAAGTTGAGATTTCTAGTGTGTGTGCAAGTGTGTTGATTGAATAAAAAAGGAAAGAGAAGAAGCAAACTTGAAGGATAAGCAGGTATCCTTCTGGAGAAAAAAAGTAATATTTGATTAGGAAGGATCAATTTTAAGTAGAAAAGAGATCTAGATTCAGTAATTAATTTGCATCGCAATTAGGTTATTTCATTGTTACTCTCTAACCACTATCATAGTGGTCTAAAATCTCTTAATAGATTTGGTTTAACAACTAGTAGTAAATCCTCTAACAAGGTGGCAATTCCATTGAATTTTTTTAAGACCAAACCTAACAATTTTTTTTGTAACCTTTAACAAGGTTGGCTCCTAATAGGCCTCACTTCAGAAGAGTTCAAAATAGTAACTAGTCACACTGGTGGTTTTTCCCAAATTGGGTTTTCATGTTAAATCCTAGTGTTTCATGTGTTCATGTTATTTCTCTTATGATTGTATGTTAACTACTAATAATGTTTTAAGATCTACTAAAAGTTATTCATTCTACATTTATGAAGTTACAATAATTTTTGTTTGTTTACCGAGCATCAACAGTAATCAGTTTTCTAAGTCTAAATTTTTGACATCTAAGGGATCTAGGATTTATTTTAGCGGTATCTCATTCACCCCCCCTCTCAATTACTCCTATATTTCCAAAAATCATAACATTGCTTCCCTGCATTGTCAAAAAGTCTGACAACATACAAAATGTGGGAAAGTGACTGCCAATGGAAATTCAGACATATGTCAACTTGACTGACATCTTTACTTTTCCTATGGCCCACAAGGAAATAGAACCCATGTGCCACATATAAGTGAGGCACTTTCCTACATTGCTTAAAGGTTGTTCATTTTGAGAAAGTGAGAGAGCGCCTGCCGTGGACATATGCAAGATTTGATGGTCTGAAAAGTTGTGGGGGCCCAAAGGAAAAATTAGGAGAATATGGAAATACATAAGGTTTTAAATCCATTTATTTCATATTACCATTGGCATTTAATAATTTAAAAAAATGGGAAGTGACCCTTTAATATTCAACTATGATAATTTTGGTGGGAAGGAAAATTTGGCTGATAGAACCCTAAAAGATAGAGTTTTCTAGAAAAGTATTGTATGAATGCTATGGGAGTCTCAGACCTATAAAATCCTTGAGACTAGATTATTGTGAAGCAAAGTCTAAATGACATAAACATGGCTTGTTAAGGATTTTTGAAGTGAATTCAATTTCCTTGTTTGGAGGAGGCCTCATTAGGGCTTATAGGGCTATAAGGCCTAAAATAGCAATTTGGTGATTTCAAAGCTTTGGATTGGGAAGATGGTGACAAATGATTGGTAAAGACCAATAACATTGTGAGGGTGATCAAAACATGTATTTTTCATGTTATTAAAATATCCTCTAGAGTAGGGTATAAGGAAAGAAGCCGAAGAAGCTTACAAGAAAGCTTTAGTTAGAGCAAAAAGTATGTTAGTATGAGAAACTCCTTATCAAAGTGTTATCAGAGTCTTTGAAAGGCTTGGGAAGTGAGTAGTGGATGTTAGTAGAAGGAGAATCCATAGGTGAAATCATCATGGTGACCAATGCAGAATTGGTAAGTGATCTAATAGAGAAGCAAGAGAAGAATAGACTTATTGAGGAAACTATTGAAGAAATGAAGTACAAACTTAAACAAGTGGTAGAGACTACAGGTAAGATGAAAGATCACTTAGAGGGAGTGAAAGACAAAGGTAAGGAGAAATAAGCTGAGGAAATAGCACCTACACCATATCCTCCATTAGTAGAGGAACCTTTCCTCAAATCTTTGAAGGCATTAAGTGGTAAAACATTAGAGGGCATACCTATTTTTAGTTGGAAAATGGATGTAGTGGTAATTATGGAATGGATTGAAGGCATGGAAAATCATTTTGAATGTGATGATATTTAAGAGGCACAAAGAGTCAAGATAGGTAAATCAATATTGAGGGGATAGGAATTAACTTGGTGGAAGTTTTTGAAGGATTTGAGCAATACAAATCCACAAAGCCCAAAGAATACCTGCATGTAAAACCCTATCATAGAGAAGAAAAAGACAATAGGAAGCAAGGGTTTTGCTCTAAAAATATGCATATTGTATTCTTAGAAATGAAAAATACAAGGCCTGATGAGGTACCCATTCACAACCAAATCTCTATGAAATGAAGAAACAGAGAAAACCAAGTGGGAAAAACTCTACTCCAAAAAGAGATAGCAAGAAAAGAAGGACTCATCATTGAGACCCCCTAAGGACAATTTCCTTCACCTGAAGCATAGAACACAACTGAAGATACCATGGGGATGCAAAAGGTTTAGTGAAGATGTCTTCAACCTGCTTATAGTAGGAATGTACTCCAAGATCAAGGTGCCATCCTGAATCAGATGCCTAATGAAGCACATGTGAAGCTCAATGTTCTTGGTCCTTTGATTCTCAACTAGGTTGTAGGAAATGTGTATAGCACTATGATTGTCACACCATATAAAGGTTAGAATATCAGGAGGAAATCCAAACTCTGTCATCAACTATCGAAACCACAAAACCTCCTGACTAGCCAATACAATTGTCCTATATTCTACCTTTGTAGATGATAATGCCAGAGCATGTTTCTTCTTACAAGACCATGTGATAGGACCAAAGTGAAGAAAAAATAAAAAACCGAAAGTAGACTTGTGATTATCAATATCACCAACCCAATTTGAATCTGTGAAACCAAAAATTTGAGGATCTCTTAATGTGTAGTGAATTCCATAACATGTTGTACTCCTAATGTACCTCAAGATTTGTTTGGAATCTTTCCAATGAATCTCATTTGGATCATGGGATAATTGATAGACAAGTCCAACCACAAATAAAATATCAAAACATGTGTATGTTAGGTACAAAAAACTACCCAAAAATTGTTTGTATAGAGTGGAATCCATTGTAGGAGTAGAGAAAGTGGTAGAAAAAACAAAACTTGACTGAAAAGGTGTGGGAGTAGGATTGCAATCAAGCATGTCAAATCTCTGAAGCATATCAAGAGCATACTTCTGATAGAGTATGGCTATCCCATTTGAAGATTGAACAATCTGTATGCCTAAAAAATAGTGTAGAAGTCCAAGTTTTGTGATCTGAAACTTCTCTGTTAATGCTTGTTGAACACTATGTATCATGGAAACTAAGCTACCTGTAATGATGATGTCATCTACTTAAAACACAAGTATCAATAAGTTAGCCTCGTGATGCTGAATGTAAGTTGTAGGATTTGAATGACAGTAAGTGAACCATGAAGCAAGCAAGAAAGAATCCATCTTCTCATACCAAGCCCTAGGGGCCTTTTTGAGACTATATAAAGACCTTTGAAGCCAACATACTAATGATGAGTCCTACACAAAACCATGAGGCTACTCCATGTAGATCTCATAAAGGTCTCCATGTAAAATGGGACTTTCATGTCCATCTGATAAACTGTCCATCCCTATGAAGCTGCAATAGAGAGGACAAGGCAAAAAGAATTCATCTTGGCAACAAGGGAAAAGTTCTCAAAGTAATCAATTTACCCTAAACCTATGAGAAACCCTTTGAAACAAGACATTCCTTGTACTAATCAATAGAACCATCTACATCATATTTGGTGTGGTGCATCCACTGATACTGACACTAAACCAACTTTCTTCCCTTTGGAAGAGGACAAAGATCCCATGCGTGGTTCTTCATCATAGAAAAGTACTCCTCGTCCAAAGAACTATCCCACTCTGAGTGTCATGTCACCTATGAAAAAATATGTAGATCATCTAAAATGGAATGATTCAAGAGGCCGCTACCTACAGTCTGAGCACAAGTTTGATGTGCATTGGTAGGATCACTTGTCAAAGGTCCAACTCCATCAACAATATCACGAGCCCACTTGGGCACTTGCAAAATATTTGGTGGAGGTGTTGAAGGGGGATCAATAAAAAGATCTTCCTTAGAGGATGCATAATCTGGTGGAGGAGTAGAGGAAGTAATAGGTAGTGAGGAAGAAGTTGGAGATGGCAGATAGTGCTCATCAAACTGAACATCTCACCAATCAGTGGAATCAGGATCAAACAACTTGTACAATGGCACATCCTTACAGTAGCCAACATAAATAAGTGGTCAAATCTTCTTCTCCATGGCATTCTATTAATCATCTAGAATAAATTCCCAAGCCTCACTACCAAAAATGTAGAAAGTAGAAACATTGGGCTTGACATGAGTCCAAATCTCCTCAAGAGTCAAGTGTTGCAATACCTTGTAAGGCATTTGATTTTGAATATAGTTGGCACAATTGATAGCCTCATCCCAAAATGAAAAACTCATAGCTCAAGATTGTATCATACAATTGGATATCTCCCATAATGTCATCTTCTTTCTAATCTCTACAACCCGATTCTCTTGAGGGGTGTGGGGAACTATGAACTAATACTACAAACCATGCTCAATAAATTTTTTTGTAAAAGAATGATTCACTTATTCCCTCCCATTTTTAGTGGATATACATATGATAAAAAGACTAGAATACTTCTCCATAGATGTTTGAAAGATTCAAAATGAATCAAAGACATCAGACTTGTACTACAAAAATTACACCCATGTGTGTCTAGAGAAGTCATCTATGAAGGTGAGCACATATCGAGCACTTGAAAAGGATGGAGTGGGAAATGACATAATATCACTATGTACCAATGGTTCCTTAGCACATGTGAATCTACTTCTCTAAAAAGGATCTCTATGATATTTTCTAAGTATACAACCTTGACACACACCATGAGTACAAGGTATCTGAGGTAACCCAATCACTAGTTCCTATGTACTCATGTGTTGTAGATATTTGTAGTTGACATGGCCAAAATTCTCATGGAAAAGATTTCTCACTATGTCTACATGAGAAATGAGAGAAACACTTGTAGAATTAGAGCTCTCAAAGCCATCAAGCTGATATAAGTGAGACTTAAGATCAAAACTCCTTGTAGCAATAACCATGTTAGGATCATGGAGGTTTCAAATAACCACATCATATAGTGAGAAATCAATAGTCTTTCTAGAGCTAGAATGAAAAATCTAAAAGGAAAACAAGAGTTTCATAGGAATGGATGGAACCAAGAGAACATCCTATAGTAAACCACATCCTAAAGAGATAGTTCCTTAACCTATGGTTGAAATTTGTGTAGAATCACCAACTATAATTTGTGTAGTAACACTTAGAGCTAGTGAGGTAAGCAAATCAGATGAGTGTGTCATATCATGTAAACCTCTAGAATGAAGAATCCAAGTAGCTATAGAGGAAAATTCTCATGCAGAAAGAGCATGTACTTTCCCTAAGGGAGGAAGTGGTGGCTTCGAAGAAGCAATATAGTGTTGCTACATGGCCTCCTCTAAAGCCTCAAGATGTTTCCAACACCTAGAAATTGGATGTCCTTCCTTGCCACAAAAATTGCAAGGATCACCTTTGAACTTCTTAGTCTTGGAGGAAGACTCACCAGACTTAGAAGATTTACCATTTTGGGAGGATTTTTGAGCATTTGATTTAGGAGTAGGATTAGAGGAACTCTCACTTCCTACTAAATCTATTTTGGGCTTCAATTTCTAATTCTTTTTCCCTGTAGATTTCTAAGAAACTAATGTCCATGTCTTTAAACTAGTGGTAGTATCCAAATATGTAAGATTGGACTTCTCTCTAGTCAATCAATCACAGAAGACCTCAAAAGTGGGCATGGTAGATCTAGGACCCAAGGCATCCATAGTGGAATAGAAGGTAGAAGAGAAAATCTAAAATTTTCCTCAAAGCTTGGAGGGAATAGGGTAGATGCACTCCTTATCTATATTCTCTTTCCTACATCCTTGTAAAAAATTGCTCTACTATTTGAAACTCATAAGAAATTCCTCAATAGAGGGGAAAGCATTGGGTACAAGAGAAGTAAGCTCTGCCTCAATCTAAAGTTCTCTAAACTTGTTAATGATGCCAAACAAGTCTTTAAACTTGTCCCACAATTCTTTAGGAGTAGAACAGTCTTCAAGATGAAACCATATGTCATCTAAAACACTGAAAAAAATTAGACCCATGGCTTCAATCATCTTATTCTTGTGTTACAAAGTCTAGTATTGACTGTAAAAACTACCTACACTATATCGAGACAAGACCACAAACCCTTTGAATGGAGAAGCTGTTGCATATGGGTTTTGCATGTATCATAGTTGTGTGGATTTAGAAGTACTAGACAAGAAGAGCTCTTGGCCATTGTTTTAGAAGTTTTTTTAAAAAGTTTTTTGATATGCTAATATAATAACAAAAAGTAATATAAAAACATCCCCCACAACACAAATAACCAAACCCAAACTTACAAAAGGAATGCATAAGTGAGAAAAGAGAAAAAAATCTTCTAAAATTAATCAAAAATACCTTGTACAAAATACTTGTGAAATGATAGAGAATCTAGAAAGGGCTAGAGAAGAGCTTTTTGAGGCTTTTTTTTGGATCAGAAAGTGGAGCTATAATGAAGAAGTTATGGCCCTAGAAGATAGAAGTCATCAATAGAATTCAAAAACCAAAATAGGTACCAAACTAGAATAAAATCCAAAAAATACTTAACCCATCATCTCCATCTTGGAATTATCTTTTTGGTGCTTCTTTTAGATAAAGAAAAGATGCCCATATGATCAAGATATCTCAAAAAAACTAACAAGGCCCTTAGGAGCGCATAATTTTTTTTATTTTTTATTTTTAAATAAATAAATAAAATTTCACCCTGAGCAGAGTGGTGATGGAAACCTAATGGGTGGAGGGAAGCAGAGCCATAGTGGTTTAAAAGTAGAGTAGTCAATGGAGTAGTGGTCGATAGCAGTGACGAGAGGTTTCTAGCAAGGCAGTGATAGGAGGTAGGTTTCTAGTGAATGGTGCTGGAAGGCAACCTATGATACTGAAAAATAGCCTATGGGCTGCTTCTTTTAATTTTATATTAATTTTTTTAAAATTGCCTCATAACACATGTAGGAGATCATACCACCCTATTGTGCAAAGAAAATGCCTTCCAGATCAATGTTGTCTAAAATGGACAAACTTTATATGAAAATGAGGGTTTTGGTGCCTTCTGAATGCAACCGTGAAGTTTATTTGGCATCAACGTGCTCTAAAAATTAGAGACAACTTTTTTCACAATAAATACCTAAAAAATACAGAATTTGTTTTGTTAAACCCCCATTCCCCTTTTTTTCCAAATACCAAACAAGCTCGAATAGATCTGGCTCTGATACCATGATGGATTTGAGCAATACAAATCCACAAAGCCCAAGGAATACCTTTATGTAAAAACCTATCATAGAGAAGAAAAATACAAGAGGAGACAATAATTTTTCTCTAAAAATATCCAAATTGTAGTCTCATCAATGAAAAAGATAAGAGATAATAACAAAAGATCTATCCGTATAGAAGAAGATCGAAACCCGAAAAAGTGTAACCTAAACAGAAACCTATTTAATTACTAATTAATTATTAAATGTGAATGCAAAATTGCATAAAGGGAAAATCTTGCGAAAGGAGTAAAGGTAATTTAATAAATTAAATTAAATTAATACATTACTCTAACAGTTCTTGTAGCAAAAAAGAAAAAAAAACAAGAAACCTATAACCAATTGGAAAACTATGGAAGCCAAGCTTAAGAAAACTACCTACTAGATGATTATGATATCTAGCTACATAAGAAAAGGTGAGACTTGAGACAAAGAGACTTAGATGTGTTTGCCTATATAGAGGAGTTTCAAAAATTAAGCCTTAGGTCTAGAATACAAGAAGTTGAGAGTACCAAGGTGTCTAGGTATCTTAATGACCTTAGATGGAACATACAAGAGGAGTTGAGCATCCTTTCCTATTGATGCAGAAGCATCCCTAGTTGGCTTTCAATCCTACATAAATAGAGGGATTTTGGCTTGGAGTTGGGGAATCCGTTAAAGAAAGAAGTGTAACTTAGTTAATGAAGGATTTTGGAAAAGCTTGGGGCACTTGGTTGTAGTGTTGGCTAAGTCATCTCGATCAATGAAGGAGCTTAGTTGCTTTTGGAGGACTCGACAAACTTTGGTGCTTGATAGGCATCGAGATCTTGACATGCACTCGGAGCTTGACATACACTATAGTGCTTGACATGTTCTAGGAGCTTAGCATTGCTTCGAAATTTTTTGATGCTTGTCTTGGTCTTTCTAAGACTCACCTTGGTGTTGGTTCCTATTGGTGCCAAGCTATTTATAAGCCAACTTTTGGCATTTAATTTATGTATGGGTATTTAATTTGTGTTGTAACTAACTTGTGGCTCAACATATATTTAATGTAAGGGATTTAATTTAATTTGAAAGGAACTGGGATGACTTGTGACTTAGTTGGATATAAGTAGGGGTTTTTGTGGAGTCTTTAGGTAGGGTTATTATCATCCATCTTGGAGAAGAGGATGAAGGGTAGATGGAAATTTTGAAGAGCTATTAGTTGTAGCTTTAGAACTAGAGGATTGCTTGGGGGACCTGAGGGTACAAGTGTGGATTCTTCTTGATGTTCTTATCTAGTTGTGGATATGGACTAACTAGGATCAAGATTGGAAGTTAGATCCTATAGGATCTTGTAGAACTGATATTGTAATTGTTTTTGTATTTGACCCTAACCTAAAAGGCCTTATAGCTAGGCTTATTGCATGTAATCAGTTATTTTATGAATAAAGTAGTGATTTTGGTATTAGATCTTGCATTATTGTTTCTTATTATTGTGTTTCTATTATGTGTTTATTTTTTAGGGGTTTGGACATCTCCTTTGGGGATTCTCCTACCTTGCACTGCATTAGGTGGTATTAGAGCTAGGTTATTCTTGAGTGTGTAGACATATTGCCAAAGCTAAGGCAATTTTCATTAGGATCTTGGTATTTTTGGAGCTGATTGGCGGATCTATTGCTTTGGGTTTGTGAAAATTATAGAAGATTTTGTTAGCCCTCATTTTCAATAGACCTTTTTATCCAAATTGTGTTATCAAAATTTTTTGAACTATTGAGAAATTTGAATTAATTATAGTATGTTTTCATCCCCTAGAATAATCCTTATTCTAAAATTTATTATCTATGCTAGGCACCTAGGTTTTCTCTGAGATTTTCATGAAAATGCTTTACCCTAGAAAAAACCTTATTTTTAGGACCGCTCCTTTCAAATTTCAAATTTTCAAATACCTAAAAAAAGTGGTGCTTTATGTTTTTTTTTTTTTGATAATGGCTCTTATGTTTTAGATATGTGACCATGTGACTATGGTTAGTTACACGGTTGAGGCTCCTAATCAAACTGTAGCAATATAGTGTGCCACCTGACGAAGTCAAGTTTTCCATTTGATCATTGAGTCATAGTAAGTTGGTAGTTAAGTTTTTCCCTGATTGCATCCGAGCAAAGTAGTTAAGATGGCCTTGATCTTGTGGTCACCTTAAAAAAGTGTTTTGTTAAAATGTGGCAGCAACTACGAGATTACTTTCATCACACGGTTAGCCACTTGGTTAATAAGATTTTGTGATTAATTGTGACTATGTAGTAATTCTTAAAGAGCTTGCATATGGTATTTAATCATAGGTTCACTTGAGGTTTGGTCTAATCATGGATTTGAATCATAAAGTGATGATTGTTGTGTATCACGAAGTCACCAGAGTTAGATTGAGACCATGGGTTAAGGTGGTGAAAGTGTGAAATATAGCCATGTAGGTTGAATTTGATAGTCTGGTAGTTTGGTTTCAAGGTGATGAGACATAAAGGTAGTTTTTGATTGGTCAGAGGCTAATGGTGTAGCTAGCAAGCTCAAATATTTCAGCATCACTAGATTAAAGATCATCCAAGGGTTGTTTCTTTGTCATTTATATAAGCTTGGAGGTATTTTAATTATGGAAATATAATGACAATATGACACATGGTGATGGCCCACTTTCAAAAGGATTTCTATTGTTCACATGGTCGTAAGGTAGGCTAAAGAGTTAAGTTCTTTAATCATGAAATGGTGAAAGGTTTAAAGAAATGCTAAATCATGTAGTCGTGATGTTTGCTAACTAGTAAGAGAAGTAAGTGGTGACTTGATGATCATTTGTATAAAGATACATTAGATCCTTGTTCACCCAGTCACATCATCAAAAGGGCTAAGAATTATTGAATCAGTGACTTGATGAAGACAGTTAGAAGGGCTTAATCACTTGGTCGAACA
This sequence comes from Cupressus sempervirens, assembly GCA_028749045.1. Lineage (NCBI taxonomy): Eukaryota > Viridiplantae > Streptophyta > Pinopsida > Cupressales > Cupressaceae > Cupressus > Cupressus sempervirens. The sequence continues at coordinate 660,300,774 of CM053784.1, forward strand.
GTCAGTAAATATGAAAGGAAGTTTGGCCACAACCATGTAATGTAGTAGATGTTAAAGTTGAATGTGATGGTCACTAAATCAAAAGAGAAAGGGCTTGAAACACTTAATTGTGTACATGGCTACAACTATGTTAAGTTAAGGTGATTGTAGGGTCTCTGATATTAAGTTTAGATGTTAACATGAAGCAACAATCATGCAATTAAAGATAATTAAAGGATCAAAATTGTAATTTCTTGATCTCATGGTTAGTTACTAATGATAGAGGATAGACTGCAAATTAGTAGAAAGAGGTAAGATGCTATAGTCACAAGGTTGTAAGGAAGAAATGTTAAGTAAAAAATGACTATTGGAAGCCCATTATGATTTTAAAGATTGTGTCTTGTCAAAAGGTGCATAAAAGAATTAAACTGCTGGTTATACATGTCATGGCTTTACACTTTTGCAAATTTTGAGATTTCCCATGTATGTTGACATTAAGAGACATAAATGCTCATCTATTATTTTCTCTCCATTAAAAGTTTGATGTAACAAATTCCTCGGTTACAGTATTTTGCATAAGTTAGAAACAAGAATTTGAGCACCACAAATTTGCAAAAAAAATTAGAGTTCTCAAAACTAGTATTGACAGATTTTATTCCAAAATCTTTAGTTGCAGAGATCATGGCACAAGAGGAACAAAAGATGATAGTGTAGGTTGATGTGGAAGAATCTTCATAGGCCACAGAGTAGGCAAAGCCAAAATTGGCAACTTTTTATGCAGAAGGGTGGGTGTATTTTCTCCCAAGGTCCTCACATGCTCAAACTTTGAATGCCTATGTCTTAAGAGATGTATTTTCCTTCTATCGGGATGCCATTGTACTTGAGGCCAATGGTAGTGAATTATTCTAGTATTTTTATCAAAATAGGTATGCAAAGTCTCTAATCTATAACCCATAGATTAGGAACATGGAAAAATTGATAATGTTGGAGGTAATAGTTGATGTTGATTTGGTGAAAGCACTAATTAAGTCTTACAATCTAACAACCAAGGCCTTCCATGGAAAGGATATGAGTTTCTTTTGTAGATTGGATAGAAAGACCTTTGCTAATGTTTTTGACCTAGTAGGACCTCTCACAAAGAAAATTTAGAAAGAAAAAATGAATGAGACCTTCAAGAATTCCAAGATTTTCTACACTGGAATCGTCATGAGAAGGAACATTCCCCAATCAAAGAAAGAGGAGGGGGAGTTGCCTAAGGAGGTAGGAAAACTAATGCCTTTGGAATTATTCTACAAGTATTTTAGATATACCATATTTGGGATTGAAAAGGTACTGGGAGTTGATGGAACCATGAATGCCCTAGGTTTTGTGTATATTATGGAATTGGATATTTAGGATCCAAATCATAATGTCTATTATGATTTTTTGGAATACATCATTGATAGGATGCATGAGGAAATTGAGGTAGATTAGAAGGGAGACGTGGGAAATTCCAAGTTTTTCCATTATTCATTGTTGATGCACATCATCCTTTTCAAGAACATAGGCTGCACCTATCCAGATTTTATGAAGGCTATTGAGGAGAATGGAGAAACCCTACCTATGTAACTATGGACTCGCTTCTAGCAAAGGTTTTTTCCCTATGCTAGTACTATTTCTTTCTATAATGAGTTTTTATTTCCAATCATGAATCAGTTAATGAATATAAATGAAATAGTACCTATGGGGGTAAGGATGTTGATTAGATCATTTGCCTGCCCAAATGAAGATAAGGTACTTTTCCATGATTGGGCAGCTAGTTTATTTTTATTTGAAAACTTTTCAATTATAAGAGTATTTGGTTATCCTTGGCCTCTCCATGTATTATCTGGGCATGTCCCTGGAAGACTAGTCTAGTTAGAATTCTTTTGATAATTACTAATGATGAATAGATAGTGAAGGATTCCATAGAAGAAATAGATAAGTATTTAGCTGAATTCAAACTTCTCTTTGCCCCAGTTAGGACCTATTATCCAAATGATCTAGTGAGAATTGCTCTTAAAAAAATGAGGAAGTACACTCTTCCTAATATAAAACCAATTCGGAAAGAAGATTGCATCATGAATTCCCTATAAACAGAGGTATGTAGCAAGAGGACTTAGAATTGGAGTAAGATAATGAAAATAGAAGAAGCCATGAAGGTAGAAAAATCATCATTCAAAGGCTTCCACCATGATGTTCACTACCTTGATAGGTACAATACGTGTCTAGACAATTTTGATGAGCTAATGACCCAAGTCCTTGCATAATTTAGAGATAGAGTAGAAACCCCACCTCCTTAGTAGGAGGATGTTATAACTGTAGAGGTTGAAGATAATCAACTAGAGAGCTCTTCATGGGCTAAGAGAAAAAAGAAACAAAAGATGATTCATATCACTGATAAGGTCCGAGGAAAGGAAGTGCAAATTATGCCTTAGGGATCAAAATTCTTTGATACAATTAGACATAATTTTCTAATCCAACAAGTAGGTGAGCATGAAAAGATTCCTAATAGGACTGAATTGCAGATTCAAATGTTGGATGAAAGAATAATTCAAGCAAAAGAGTTCACAAAGGATGATCAATTTGTAAATTCTAATGAATTTAAGTCATTCCTTTATAAACTGGAACCAAATGAACTTGCCTTATAGTTGCAACATGGGGATTCACCTAAGAAATTTGTAGAATTAGTTCAAAGGTTATAGGATTGTGATCCCAACCATGAGAATCTCATAGTTGAGTAAGCAAGGGAATTAGTAACAAGAAGTGGAATGCTGCTCTTTCCTTGTTGGGAACTTAGTTCCTCTTCCATGTTGGATTATATTAGGAAACAAGAAAGATTAGTCTCTTTTGAAGAGACTAATATCACCAATGAGCTACAAGGCTCTAGATTTAACATAGACATCAAAACAATGGCAATATGGAGGATTGCTTTAGATGATAAGACACCAACTCTTATAGAAATAAAGGAGTCCCCAAGGAAATATAATTTTTTGGAATGTTACCATTGTATCTAGTGGCCAAATTCACAAGTTGGTGAATTCAACATCATTGATTGGGAAGAGAAAGATGGATACATTTAAAGAATAATTGTACACAACTTATAGCATATCCATTTATTCTAGGTAGAAATATGAAAAATAGTTGAAGAGAACTTATGTCCTGGAGAAGAAAATTGCTAACATGGAAGAAGAAATAAGGAGCTTAAAGGTTGTAACTAGACCTATTATTGAGGTAAAGGATAGGGAAACTTAGATTGAAGTTGAGATTGCAGTTGTGGTGGAGGCCCAACATATGGATATTGATGACTAGGATGGTGCTAAGGAGGTGGAAATAAAGACAATGCAAAATTTCCCAATGCACAATATTGGTACCCTACATATTCTTTCACAAATTGTGCATAATTATTACATAATCCTGCAAGGAGCTGAATACAAGTGCTCAGACGCATTAGACCTTCTATACCATCTATTCAAAAATTGGGGGCCCTATGCTCAATTTTTTGATAATTTGGTTCCTCTACTACCCTAGAAAAAGGATTTATCCAAGCTGATAATCATTAATAGTGAAAAAAAGATAAATAGGGTAAGGGAATTGCATGGTTTCTTTATAGGAAAGCTACAATTTAGCTAACGAAAAATGAAGTTGATTGCTATGGGGATACCAAATTTCATTCCTATTATTATAAATAGTAATAGAGATCTTAAGGAATGGCAGGAATGGTCCTCTTCATTTGAAGATATTTTGAGACATCTGAGGTTCTTGGCATATTGTAATAATGAAATAGATGTAAGTGTTGTATATAATTTAATTGATTTTTTTTTAAGGATAAAATCATATATGAGTAAAGTCTTAGGAGGAGTAAAATCTATTTTTGATTTTGAATAGAATAAATGTGTAGAGGAATAAAATGTAGTTAGGGACGCTACTTGGCCAAAAATAGAATCAGCTGTGGTCATATGGGAATTTATAATAGATATCAAGTCTCTACATATCCCAAGAGGATGATTAGATAGAGACAATATGAGGTTTCTATGAGAAGGCAAAAGAAGATGGAAGAGGAAAAAATAGTCAAAGAAAAATTTCTTGCCATAAATGACATCTACTTTTAGCACCCACTTTCCTATCTATATTCCAACTGCAAAGAATGTATTAGTGTAACCTTTCAATGTTTTAGCCTTTTTGTTTTTGACTGGATAGTTTTTGACACCTGCCCTCCCATCTAAAGCTTGCTACAATCCTCTATATAAGGATTCCTAGGATAAGGAGTGGTGGTCATTAGTCTATGGAATTTTCATGTTTTATGCCTTTTACAGTTCATTTTATTTTTGTAATTACATGAATGTAATCAGTTCTATTTACTTCAGAATATAGTGAATATGAAGTATCCATTTTCTAGTTCTTAGTTTTACTTTGAGTTTTATTAGTATTGTATTCATTTTTTAAATGGAAATCAATATAAAAATAAAATTCTTCGTATCTATGTCTTTGAGTTTTGTCTTCTTCTTTATATATCTATGATCTTGATATTGAAATGAACAACTTTCTTTCTTTTTAATTCAATTTGAATGAATTGTGTATCTCTCACTGATTATTGTTAATTTAAAGAATTAAGTAATTTATTTTTGTAAGTGATAGGGTTTAGGGTTTATGAGAAGGATATGATAAGAACAAAATTTAGAGCTCATTGTTGATAGATTTAGTTTCAAATTGATTCAATAGGCCTGAGATGTTGATTTTGACTCTATATAAAAATGGATAAGGCTCTAGTCACTAATTTTTATGTTGCAAACTGGTGATTCATATAGTTTTTGAACACACAAATTAAAAACAATCAGTTTACCATTTCATTTAATGAAGAACTAAATTTGTTGGTCATTAATTATTTGCAATATCTTCACTGTTATGGTTAGCTACTATGATAGGGAAGTTATAGGTAAATCATAGAAGAATATTGACCACATTCTACTATAGGGGATTTCCTTGAAGAGAAGAGTATCATAGTAATAGTCATATCTAATGTCACTACCAAATGCATTTCCTATTTTGAGTGTCTAGTCCAAATTTTGAATCACTTAGAGCCCCCTATGGATGCTTTTTATGCATATGTAGCCAGTTGTTAGTTTTAGGCCTAGATGGTGTTAGATTGTCTTGACACCTTTCATTTTACATATGCATGTGATCCAAAATGTTATTTTTCCATCTCGAATCATTCGATGAAGTCCCATTTTGAGCTAGTCTCAAAATTTACAATTCTGCCTAGGTGTCAAAATGTGTATAGTAGCCCAATTTTCCTTTGAATATATTTAACTTGGTTATGATTCATGAATTTACACTTTAAGGATGTTTATTATTCATATCAAATAACCTATGTTCCAAGTTTCAAGTCTTTTTGACATGTTTTGACTAGGTTTCGAATGTCTCAAAGTTGGTTAGTTGCCTATGTTGTAAATTTGCATATTGTTTATAATTTCGGATAGTCCTATTTAACAAGTTATATATTTCAACCAATTGACCTAAATAAGAAAATTCCTTTTGTATCATATTCTAGGGGTCAGAGACTTTTTATGTTCCTAATTTGAGATTATGATGAATCTATTTGATTAGTTTTCAAACACGATTCCATTTTTGATTTATAACATTTCACTGGTGTCATAAAATGCAGATTGATTAGTACCCCTATTCATGATATCGTAATCTAAAATTTGTGCTAGGTGAGATTGAATGGAATGTACCACTATGTTGTAGTCCAAAAATAATTTGGGTATGCTAGTTTGCAAGTTTTAATGAATCTGTCTGTACACTTTACCAGGTCATTTCCATTTGCAAAAATCACCTTTTTGTCACTGTTTCTAGTCTACAAATTCTCAGTATCCCACTTTGACCGCTCGCCATTTGCATCCTATTATTTTTCATGAGCCCAAATTGTAGATTTATACTCTCCTCATGGCAGTGAACCAACACCCCCATTTTCATTTTCTCAAGTGCCCTTTCACTCAGTTTTCAAAGCTAAAACTAAACCCATTTTTTATGTTTTCTGACATGTTTATTTGTAGGTGATTTTAAATATGCAACTTTGGAGGTCAATATCTTTTGACCCTGATGTCATCATGTGACAAGATTTGGCAGGCCTATTAAGTATGTCAGAAAGAAAATAAGTTCAGAGTTTTGGAGCCCAGTCAAGTGTTTATTTAAGTTTTTTTAAGTCCGTTATCAAGCCTTCCTATCAATGAATCACAATCTAAAGAACAGTGATAAATTGAGTTTTAAGTGATGATTCAATATTCAAATTTGAATGAGTTCAGTATTAGGTGACTGGTGGATTATTTTGACAGTTTAGTTGTTTGGAAACAATTTTTTTTTTGTCAGACCTACTTTGGGGCTGGACTGATTTCAGCAGATTGTAAATTTTTACTTTATGGAAGGAGTGAGCTACTACAAATTAGAAATTAGGGAAAAATTTGAGATGAATTCTTCAATCTAAATCACTTTAATGGCAACAATTAGAAGTACCAATCACAAGTTCATAATTAAAATAATGATTAATCTCGGGTATAGGAACCCGATTGGGAAGAATTCAAAGGCAATGAATGTCCTCATCTATGAAAAGAATAGCCTCAAAAATGTTATGTTTTAGTTTATGATACATCACTAAAACCATTGATTTCATAACTACTAATTTCTTTAGTTGTGGGTGCTCGCCATATTTGCTTCTTGTTTACAGTGGAGATGGTGTGGTGAGAGGCATATTCACCACAAGGCATTCACGGTCATATTAATTGTGTTTGTAAGATGACATGAAATTGTGAAGCCATGGAAACTTGTTTACATTTTTGCAAGTATAAGATCAATTTTTTGGGTTCCCATTGTGAAGATCTCTAAGTTTTACAATGCACTTAGTTAAATCTAGAAAAATTATGGAAAGTGTGACCGAATCTTGAATTTGATGCTAGTTGAATCCAATCTGCCATCGCTTCTATTTCGAATGTATTAATATGTTACAAAGTTCAAACTCAATCTAGGGGCTGAGTGTGTTCATTTTTGTGCATAATTGAATCTGAATCATGGGCAAGAGAAAGGTCTCCATGACTTTAGCAAGGGCATCTCACGCATTGAAGAAAGGATCCCCATGTTTTGGTACGGAGCTGGAATAGCCCATGCAGAGGAGGAGCAGAAGACCCTGCCATGTATTGAATGCTAGAACTGACATTGGAGATGATTTAAGCCATTATTGGTAGGGAGGTAGTTTGCAGAGAAGAGTAGGATGACATCAATGGTAGAAGTCATAGCTATGCAAAGCACCCCATGCCAAGAGAGGAGGAAAGCCATGCAAAAGGTAAAGGGTCACAATCCACACATGGGAGGAGGTCCTCATGAGTTGGAGAGCCCTCACATAGAAAATTGGGTCTAGGATACTTCATAAAGGAGACACCTACAATATTAAACTAGAGCAAGGGTTTTTCTTTTATCCCACATGCTTTTGGGAGTGAGCATTTCCATTTTTAAAAACTACATCAACTTAGAGGGCAATGTGTCTTCAATGGCACGTTAGCTCAAAGATGAGTTGCTACTTGTATGGAGGGACCCACTCATGGCTAGCTTGGAGGAACACAAGTCAAACTTTTGATGAAATGAAACACCCACACAAGGAAATCCACATGGCATGTTTAAAGCCAAGTCATGTGGTCATAAATCAAAGGAATAAGAGCTCCAATGTTACACAGAGGTCATGAGATCAGGAGGCTCAGTTTGGAAATGTAAGAAGTTATTCCCAGCCGTATGGTTGTAAAAAAAGTTTTAAATGCTCACGATGCTATGCTAGCATAAGGGCATAAAGAAAATTTCAAAGTGCTATAGTGGTACCTGAATTGAAGATGTCATATGGTCAGAAGGCAATTTAAAAGGCTTTACAATGTTACAAGAAGCCAAAAATGCATGGTGAGATAATTTCAATGATTAATATATTAAGTATAGATTAATATATTGAATATATTAATGTGTTTGGCTATGGTCAGAAGGGCATATTTAAACATGAAAGATGATTTAAAATGTTTCAAATGTTGCTCAACAAATGGGAATCTACCATGTGGCATCAACAGATTGGAGAGAATTGAAAATGAATATAAAGCTTAGAGATTTCAAATGAAAAGATTTAAATGAATTTAAAAGTTTTTATATAGTTCAAACTATATGAACTTTTAAATTTTTCATTTTTAAGCTCTGTCCATGGCTTGGGAGCCAGATTTTTAAATTGATTGTAGGGGCACATTTTTTATTTGAAATATGCAATGCAAAATACTATTGGAATTGGGAGGAGATAAATTTTTCAGATATGGGGTTAGTTTTTGAGCAGGTGTTCACCAGTTCACTTCATAAGCATATTTGTGTTTTCTAGGGTGTTCTCATCAGAATGGGCAGATTTCATCATTGAGTGTCAAGGTTGGTTAGGAGGTTGATATAAAAGCTTGTTGAAGCTTGATTGTGAAAAGATTGATTTTGATAAGTTTATTGTGCCTCTAAAGACCATTTAATTGATTTTTCACTTTTACCTTGAGTTCAAATCTAGTATCAAAATTAGTTATGTTCTTTGATCAAATATTTTAATCATTTTATGCTTTTGGAAGGCCAAAATGATGGGGATTTTATATGGATTTGCAGAGAGAGATTAGAGAGATGTTTTTAACTTGTTGAGGAGGTTTTCCAAGTGGACACATGTTAGATGTAGAACAGATCCGTGAATTCTTTCCTCCTATATCATTCTTTTTCTTTCTCATTGTAGGGGTTGGCATTTTCCTCTGTGATACCAATATGGTTCTAGTTTCCACTATGAAACGAAGGTTGTTGATGGTTTTACTTCTTGTCTAATTGAATTGAGCTCTAGCAGCGAAGGCCACACATCTACTCTGGTGCATATTTTCATTTCATTTCATGTATTTTTTTTTTGAGATATTGGAAATTGATGCTAAATCATGTGAAGTATTTTGAGTTTCATTTAGTGTTACCAGTTTATGTATTCGATCTTTCCAAGGATGAATATAAATGGGGATTACATGAATTATCTAGGTTCTCTTATTTTGTCTCCCGATTCTTCATATGCTATTGACTTTGTAATTGAATGAATAAGGTTCATTTGATTTAAGGAAGCTTCGATGAGTTATATGTCAGATCTGTTGTTGCTTTTGACTTAAGGAGTTAAGTAAAGGCTTCAATGTTCTAATAGGGTTTTTGGGCATATGGAGGGGATATTTCATAAGAATGGAATTTGGGAATTTTAGTTGACAAACTTAATTGTAAAGCAATCAAGTTAGGTCATCCTACTGGTAATGACTCTATGTTGCAATGGATAAGGCACAAATCACTAAATCAGATGCAAGCTGATATGAAGGTCATTTGCACAAATCTTTTAATCAAAATCAATTTAGTTTTTTATGTTTTGTAGTGGGATGAAAAGAATTAACCCTCACTTAGCTCATGAGTTCATAGGTTATGATTTGTAGCTATTTTTTTCCTATGCTATTGCATAAGTATCAAAAGACAAAAGATTTTTATCTGTTTTTATTAGGTTTAGATTTATGTTTAAATTGCACTAGTACTATTGGATCCTAATTTAATAGTTTTGAAAATAACCAAGAAACTAGACCAATATATCTAAGGTTAGAAAATTCCTATACTAGATGCACTTGACTGTAGTCTTGGACCAACTATAAGGTTAATTCCTTCTTTGTCATCAAGCTCTATTAGACCTAGGCAGGTGGACCTCAGATTCTTTATATAGTACCAGTGTAGAGGCATATAACTAAATTTCAATAACAAATAAAATCCCTTAATCTTCTATGTTTATGCAAGCATTCATGAGTGTGAAATTGCTAATAAAAAAGCTCACGAACCTGATAAACCAAGTAAGGGAAACTCTTTTAATTCTTTGAACATAAAGGGAAAGATATTCAATTGAAGTTTTGACATCTTAACATAACTTGGGTATGCAACAAGAGAGAACATGTAACTGCCAAGCTAACTAGTCCTTTATCCATTGGGCATCAACTAAACCTTCACATACAGATGGATACCTAAAGTATACTCATATATCTAGACATCTAATCTATCTATTTGACTTGAAAATAGACATCAATCTTCATAAAAACTCTCATACTTATGGTAATATCCTCCTGGTGTAACCTACAAGCTTGCCAATGTAAATAAGCATTTAATTAGCTTCTTTGTTCCAACAACAAGTTTATCCTGACATACAATCTTAAGGGATTGCACTTGAGTTTAAACTCTTTGTTCTTAAACACAAAATATTGCAAATAATAGAAGTGGGAGATGAGAATTAGAATGAAACTAAAATAAATGAAGCTCTTGCATTAATCTCATTGAAACCAATACATCATCTGTATGTCAAAACTTAGAAAATACACAAAAAGATGAATGTATAATACGAATGCTTCAAAAGAAAAACTACACTGGGGCTATTTATAATAGAGGAACACTAAGAAAAATGGTATCATAGTAATGGGAAAGGATTTCAACCAGACTGGAACCATAAAGTAGTTACACTATAATGAAAAATATCCAAAAAAATGGAACCATTACAAAGAGCAAAGAGGGAGATATATAGAAGAGAATATATTTCTAGAATTGTAATATGAAATTGACATCTATCCCATTGAAATTTTCTTCAAACTAATGATGCTGAAACTAAACTTCCTTCATCTACCTGCAATTAAAACCATAAATGATGCAGCGAAATATCTGATATATCTCACTATAACAATTAGCAAAATATCTTATGGAGAACATGTTAGGTACAAATCAAATCTAAGCTGGAGGTTCAAAATTTGATTTAGCTGGTCACATCTGATTTTTCCATGAAATTCATATGTTCTACTAGAAAAAAACATAATTTTTTCCAACTACATTTAAAACCATCAAATCTCCCTCATAGTTGCTGATGAAGCAAAATTTGATGAAAATTAGACTATATCTGATTGCAATTTCATCTGCAACAATAAATTTGGACTTTTCATTGAGAAGCCCCTAGAAACACAAATCCACCTATAGCCACTTCCAATAAATACCTACACAAAATCTAATCCTGGAAATGAAAAGTTCATTTCTTGCTGGTTCCAACGGTATACTACACTGCATATTTCGCACAAAAATTGCGCCCCTGAGATCAATCTAAAAATCTTGCTCCCAGACTATGAATAGTCATTAAAATTAAAAAATTTTAAAGTTCATATAGTATAAAACTATATAAAATCTTAAATTTATTAAAATATTTCAATCTTTAAAATTCTATGTGCTCAGATTACAAAAATCTGATTTAAAACTTTATTTTATCTTTTTCCATTTTTGTCCAATCCACTGATGCCGCTTGGTGGAATCTGATTGGTTGACTACCATTTAGATGGGTCCAATGCATATGAAATGTTTGAGATTAAAAATATCCACATTTTAAGCCTATCGTAACATCTTAGCATTATAATTTTATATCTTCGATCCTACGACAAGGTCATAAGATCGGGGCTCCTTAATTTTGCTTCTCTGACTATACGATAATTCTAAACAAAATTAGTCTTCATTTGTTGTAGCATCTTGAGTGAACTTTTGAAGGTCTTTGACCACACAATGACGTAATAACATAAACCATCAACTTTTAACTTACAATCTCAAGCCATGTCAGAGGATCATAAGTCCACCTTCTCTCATTTCTAAAATTATGATGAATGATGCCATGTGGCACCTTTGGTTTGCGTTGATTGTCAAAATCTACTCTTTATCTTCTGTTGGCCCCTTCACGTGAATATTAAGTCTTAAAAGCTAGAGCTTTTAGACAACTACATACTATCTGCTTGCATATAAAAGGACTTGGAGTCCCTAAGGCTAAGTGAATGTGGGATTATAAAATTGAATTTCTCTGACCATACGCTTGTGCCTAATCTGTCTAGGTGTAAACTATGCATTTGGAACCATCATCCAACATCTAGGGGTTCTTGCAAGCCATAGGCCTTCCTTGCCTCCTTCTAACGTGGGCGTTGTTGTGGTCTTCTTAGTATTTCATGTGGGGATTCCCCGTATTAAAATTGTTACTCTTCCTTTGAAGATTGCTTCAAACCCCAATGCCATGAGCTTTGTATGGATGTGGATGCTTTTTTATTTTTAGATGCTAGCTGGCTTCCTTATAACTGTAAATGCCACCTTCTAACCATAGAGATTCCATTGTGTCTTCCCCTTTACATCTCTTGCTACCGACTCCCCTGCCACTTCATCTCTCACTATGGATACATCCTTTTTATGTGGAGTGCACATTTCTTGAGTTGCTTCCCTATGTGGGGATCTTCCTTGTTCTATAGGTGTGTAGATGTGGATACCCTATTCCTATTTTGGGGATCCAGTTTCATGCTACAAATTTTCTTTCTATGTGGGAAACTTCCTCAAATCTGACTGTACATGATGCTCATCCTCTGACATATGTGGAGTACCTTTTATTTCCTATGGCTTCTTCGATTGTGGTAATATTCCTCTTCATGCTTTTTGAATCTAATTACCTATTACTAGATGCCTTAGTACTAATTTCTCCCTTCAACAAAATTGTGGCACGAAGTTCTGCCATGGATACAACAATTTCCCCTTTTTGTTTGTGAAGGTCTTCAAGTATCTACAACTAATATTAATTTGGGCACCACTCTATAATCCAAAGAACATTACATAATACCAAAAATTGACACCCATAAATGATTCCCCTCTTAAGTCTCCTTTTTATCATTTCAAATATTGCAACTTTTGAATGCAGCTATCAATGCCCAAATAATCTTAACAATCTGATGGGAGTCAGTCGGACCCCAGAGTGGGTTTGACTAAAAAAAAATTCATTTTCAAACAACTGACAATGCAAAGTGATCTATTAATCATCTCGAACTAACTGGAATCAAATTTGATCACAAATTCACCACTAAAACCTTATTTTAATCATTTTCGCACCACTATGAACTCTTTGTTAGGAGGCCTGTTGCCTAGCTTAAAAAATTTATGAAAACACTTGGTTAGGCTCTATAACTCTAGGGATCTTATCTCTTGGACACATTCAATAGGCCCACCAAATCTCATCACATGACAACATTGGTGTCAAAAGATATCGAACTGCAAAGTAGCTCACTTAAAATCACCTACAAATAAACATGTAAGAAAACCAAAAAGTAGATTCAGATTTGACTTTGCAAACTAGGAAAATGAGCACTTGAGATCTTAAAAACTAGGGGAATAGTTCATTTCCATGAGGAGAATGTAATTCTATGATTTTGGCTCATGAAAAATCATGGGATGCATTTGGAAAGAACACAAAGTGGGCTACTTAGAATTGTAGGACTGGAGATATTGATAGGATAACAATTTTTACAAATGGAATGGACTTGTGAAAATGTGCAAAGGGATTCATCAAGACTTGAAATCTCAAACTCTTGTAGTATTTTTAGTATATAACATAGTGGTACAATCCATTTGGTCCCACTAATGGTTTTCTACTCTTTAGGCTCTGCAAAACCAAGGTGGGTATACCTAGGGGATGATTCAAACTAAATGCTATTGTATGAGAATTATATTAGTTCCATTTTGATTCTCATCTTCTATCTTTAGACACATACATGATTTTGAAATTTTAGATAAAATATACCCCATATAATAGATTTGATCATAATTCTTCTATAGATTTGCAAGTATTTTCAGCAATAGCAGCTGACTATGGCTAAAATATTCCATGCAAACAAGTGTTGACCGCCTTTAAAAATCTTCAAGAAAAGTAAAATAAATTTGATTGTGATTTTAGTCTTGATTCTTATTCATGATCTACCTATCTTGTAGACTAAATTAATTTGATCAGTGCCAATTCCATTGGGACTCAGAGTCTACTCCAATTTATAGATCTAATTTGTTGCATTACAATAGACATTATCAACTATTCTTATTAGAATTCATCCTTATAGACATCCTTTCCATTACCATTGCAATCCCATCAAATTCATCAAAGCCTTCACTTAATTCATTGAATTAATAGCATAAATGAATTGACATACAACCTAAATTAATTGCATTCAATTGGACAAGCCTTACTCACACAATCTCAAAATAACCAAGTAATAGTAAAGGAGACAAAATTCAACAAGAACTGATATGGAGATAGCTCAAATTTGTATTAATTTTCCTTGAAAATTGTATACAATTGTAGTAAACTTAGAATTACTCTAGAAAGAGACATAAGGATCGCACAACATTAATGTATTCTCAAAAGATTTGCAGAGAAGATACATCATAAAGTTTTCTCAATAACTAGACTGAAAACATCCCAAGTGTAAAACTAAAATGCATTAGAAATCAGACCCCTTCTCTAGCCCTAGAATCCCACTTATATAATGTGAGATGCAACAAGCTTCAAGCATAGAGAACTAATAGGTGTCCTAAACAAATAATATTTACATACAACTATCACAAAAAGAGAAAATTGTGTGTAACAAAAAGACTTATACATCACAACATTCTTTTGGTAGGCCCTTTTTCTATTACATCTCTTGGAACAATAAAAAATCTATGATTTTATTATCTTATTATTTTGAATCTTCGGAGTTAGTGGCTATCAGGGTTGGAAGTGATGTATCCTCTTCAGTTACCTATAAGCTTACTTTAACCTAGGGGTTCTCCTTGTCTTCATCATTAACTATTAAGGTAACAATTACATCTGCATCTTCTTTTGCCCCATCACCTTCTGCCATCTTTTTTGTAAAAATGAATTGTTCCTTCCATTCGTTGAAAGCAGTGTCATCAGGCCAATCAAAATTTAGGATCTCCCTTTGTACAATTATTAAATAATTTCCAACTGCTTCTATTTCAATGAAGTCTTTTCTAATGGTGCTATAGAATAACTACACTTTAGCCAACTCCTCATTGGTCATTGCCCATAATAGATGCCCAATTTCATTTATAACATTATTCATTCTTTGAAAAAATATTTCATCCAATTCCTTTTTCCACTCTTCCTTTTCCTTTATTTTATCAACAGTTTTTAGAGCACTAGGAAATAGATCAAAATTTTCAGCTATGTATTTGGAGAAACAAATTGTCACTCTTTTCTGAAATGAATCCTATTTGTCATCAAAACCCTCCAATTTATTTAGCAAATAAAAAATCTTCTCTATCTAATGACATGGTAGCTGGATGACAAATATGTACATGATACTAATATCATTATTTCTTTCAGTCCACTTCTGTACAAGGGGTTTTAATCTATCTTCATTTCCTTTCAATTCATCTCTAATTATTGCAATCCTTGTCAACTAATCAAAAGGTGTTGGCCATTCAATTCTATCTATCAAATATATTATATCATGCCTTATTTTTTCTTCATATTGATTGTTCAAGTCTACATGCATTACATATAATTTATTCTTTTCTTCTTCAAGTTCCTCTACAACGTAGAATTTATGCCTCTCTAGGGTGTTTGGTAGCTCAATAATAGGAGTTGATTTAAATGGTTCAATGGGTGGTCGGGGGTACACAATTCTGGGCATGCTAGATTCTCCCACCTTTCTTTTCCCAAGTTGCTTTTTCATTTGAGATAATTGGTTTTCCAGTAATTGTATTTGCTTGCCCCTTTCCTCATATACCTTCAAAACCTCTTCAAATTTAGCATTAAGTTCCAAGAACTTATCCTCTTCTTGTCCAGACACCACATTCCCAAATTTTACTATTTTTGAAGCCATTCCAAAAAATTGTTTACTACTAAACTCACCAACCCTATATACTAGAAGTGCACCAGTATGCTCTGCACTAGAGATTTCCTACATTTTGGTTTTGTCTCTCTTCTCAACTGACTAGATTACTAGGGCTTGGTGGTCATCACTAAATTTAACTCCCTTGTGGGCCTATAGTATTTATTCCTCTATTTTATATTGTACATCTTTCTCTTTTCTAATTGAATAAAAAATCATAGCATTAGCTATGTCCCATTCTGGAAAAATTAGGACCCTTAACTCTTTGACTAATTGCCTCCTGGCCTCAAGTGTGAACTGGGCAAAGTCACTCAAAAATTTGACTTATACCTCTTCCTTAATAACAGAGTCTATTTTGCCAGGTTGCTCTACTTTTATTTTCTCACATGTTTTCTCAAAATTTCCTATATTTTTCCTCCACAAATATTGTGTAAAAGCCCTAGATTTAACAAAATTTTCATCATTCATAAACTTCTCAGAAGCTTGAGCAATAATTGGGTCTATCTCCTTACCTTGATAATCAACAATTGTAAGCTCCAAGGATGGTATAGGAGGCTCTTGAGGTACTCCACTTTCTAGGTCTGTAGTGGTAACAATGACATCCCCTTCTCCACTAATTTGTCTCACTTGCTCCCTTAAGGATGCTTCATCATCTATTTGGATTGGGGTTTGGCTTGGGAAGTACTCTTCTACATGAGAAGAGGATCCTTGTTCCAACTTATTCCTCTTTGGGGCACTAGCTGCAGATGGGCTATCTGGTCTTGGTCTCCCTTGAGGGGGAACTTGTTGTATGTGCTGCCCTATCATATATCCTGCCCTCTTTTGCAATGTATACTAACCAGGAGCAACTACATTCCTGCTATTTATTCTTCTTTGTACTTCTGTAGCTCTATCTGTATAGGTTTTGGCATATGTAGCTTTTTTCTCATTCATTGTTTGCATTATTGCAACAAAATTGTTCATTAGCACATGCATTTTGGCTCCCCTATATTTTTTTATCTTTCAAGGGATCATAGGCAGAGTCAAAAGCATTGATGAATTCCAAAGTTTTGTTGAATACTATCCACTTTTCTTTCCTAACCTCCTGCTCCTATAAAGAGAAAATATTGTAGATAATATCCTCAGGAAAATACACATTTTGTGTCATATGAGCATCTTTTGTCCTTTCTCTTAAAAGATCATAAAATCCCTCTGGATCAATATATCTTGCATGGGACTTTGCCATGTTGTACCTATTTAGAAATAAACTAAGATGTTTCCATCTCTTTCTTACAAAAATAAAATCATGTGCCATAGTAACAACAGGGAAGAAAGTACCTTTCTTAGGCAAATCTCTTTCATCAATAGTCCCAATTTGCAATAACAATTCTGCTATCCCTATCTTCAAAGGCACATGGAAAGGTGGTACATGAGGCTTCCCCAAAAAGCCATACACTCTGATCATTGTAGAAACATAGTATTGGATTATATTCCCCTAGTTATGACTAACCAAAAGCCCCTTTGCATGGTCCTTGGGTCTGACCAATTCTTATAGTGATTGTAGAATCCTAAGGCTATCCCTTCTCAACAGTAGTCTAAGCCTAGATGCAAAATATCTATCAAATCTCAAAAAACTAGCATCTCTGGCCTTTGAAGTCATATCAATGCTCCATAATTGGACTGGATTCTTTTCACCGTCCTTTGTTAATTCAAGTTCCATACCTTTAGAGAAAAAGTTAACTCCTTTAAACAGACATATATGCATGTGCAATGAATACCAACAAAAGGGTTTGTTTACCTTTCCTTATGATATCCCCACCAAACCATTATGAATTTCTTGTGTAAGGAAAGTGGCAAAATCAAGAATACTGCTCATTCCAAATTTTAATGTCTAAGCCATGATAAGAACAATAGAACCTAGGATATGTTTCACTTCATCCATCCCAAACATTTTGCAGAGAGAAAAATATAAAGCTTGAGCCCTAGGATTGAGATATCTCCTCATTAATGGCTTTGGGGTATTGGGTGTGACCAAAGATACAAATCCTAGCAAAATGCTCTCGCAGTGGCCCTATCCTTAGGTGCATTCTCTGTGCATCATACCTTGCTTGAAGTTCATCCATATCAATGATCTCATGCAGAACATAGTTAGGGTTGAGGTTAAAAACTTCTCTAATAAATTCAAGAGAAACCCTAAAAAGATTTTATCTAGCATAATTCTTCAGCCATCCAGTAATATGATCATACTTCTTAGCCAAATGAGTAAGTAGATCTCAGCAAACCACTTCTTAAATAACTCTAATCCTCCCATAGGGATGTGGGCATCTCTTACCCAATTGGCTCTATCATAAAAACCCTTTGCTACAACTACCCTAGGGTTCTTTAGAATAAGCTCTATTCCCTTGGTTATTTTGTTTATAGACATTAGAAATTGTTCAAAAAAATCATCATGCACAGTCCTCTTAAGGTAACTAGTTTGTCTAGAGAATTCCTTTTGTGGAGGCATCTTGAAAAACTCTAGGATTTACACAACACCAAATTCTTGATTTTTAGAAGTTGAAGAATACTTACCTACTGAATTATACTTCTTTTTAACAAAATTTCTATTGTAATTGACTAAATCTCCTAGTAAAATTTTGTGCCCTAGGTCTAAAAACCCTTACACTCTGATAGCCTATTGTAAACACCTAAAAATCCTTTAGAAAATAAAGTATTTTTATTTTCTGAAAAAGTCCCTAATGACATCATCATTTATTAATTAATTAATTTATTTTTATGCCATTAAATCCCTTTATCTTAATTAAAAATATTTAATTAAGAAACCCCTACCAAAAATGTTTAAATCTTATTTAAACATTATTTCCTTATTTATTAATTATTTAATTAATAAATTGACCAAAAATCTCAAAATAAATAAATAATTTATTTTTTGCCCAAAACTTGGCCAATTTCCTTAAGACCACTAACCTCTTCCAAAATCTTTGAATCCTTCTTTAATTTTGATTAAAGGCTAATCCCATCATTTCCTACCCCTAATCCTAACTCAAAATATTTAATTAAGATTAAATATTAATCCTCATGTTTATTAAAAATATTTTAATAAATATCTCCTCAACCCAAACCCTTGAAATAAATAAAACTTTATTTATTTCCTAAAAACCTTATTTATTCTCATCCTAGGAAGTTCTAGACTCTTCTAGAAAGTCTTCATCCTAATCCAAAGCCTAGACTCTTCTACAAGATGTCAATCTTTATCTTTGACCCTTATCCTAATCCCCCCCGAAACCTTGTCACATTCCCTAAATATGGGTTAAGACTTGCTAACCCAAGCCAAAGCCAACAAATATCTCCTCCTTCACCCACCCTCATTAAATGCCATCCACTTGCCCATCTCTAACAAGCCTAATCTAATCTTAACCCAAGCCTAATCCAAGCCTTAATCATTTGCACATTCCTAAATGAAGCTTAAGACTTTCTTAATCCAACCCAAGTCAAAATATCTCAACTCTCTCACAAATATCCCAACCATAAAACTTTATGAAGCCCAGAAAGCCATAAATGACTCTTACAAGCTCATTCATTGCTCTTATAAGCCATTATGAGGGTCTTTATGAGCTTTGAGCCTCCTTTGTTGACCCCTCAACCCCTCTTTCTCTAACCAATGACCCTGTGACATGTGTCACTTCCTCATTGGCTGTAAGGAAGCACAATCCATGTGCTCTCCTCTCATTCAATCTAAACCTTCGATAAGCTTCCTCCCATCCTTACATCCTATCCCTTGATCCCTCAAGCCCTTTGCGTATTTAAGGAATCCTCTCCCAAGCCATTTTAACACAATCACCCATAGTAACAAAGTAATGCCATTTTGATCATGAAGTAAAACCATAATGTCATTTTTGAGAAGCCATTTTACATCAAATCCATTCACCCAAGCCAAAATCAATCAAGAACACCATTGAAGCCTTTGGAGAATCAAGCATACATCCTATCTAATTAGACAAAGCCACTCAACAAGAGAGCTTCTCATTGAGAGAGCCCATTAATGGCTCATATTCTCAATTGAGAGCTCATCTTAGTCTATCTTGAAGTTATGTTTATTTAGTTTTTTGAATACTTTTGATTTGATATTTAGTGTTCTTTGCATTACTAATCCTCATATACATTCTGGCATGCCCGATGGGACCTCGCATGGGTCATGCTTGTTATCATTTGTAGTCAAAATTGCAAGTTTTGTACTAACTTTGGCTAATTTTCATGTTTTGGTGATTGGTAGGGGCATTTAATCAGGTTTTGCAAGTCCAAGGAAGTATGAAGAAGATGAAGCAAGAGTTCTTTGCAAACATTCTGATGGGATTTAGAGTGTTTTCAAAATTTTCAAGCTTATAGGTGGACGAAGCACTTGGAATTATTCTTCCTCTTCTTGTCTATATTCTTCTTCTATTCTGTCTACTTCTTCTTCTTCATCTTGTGGAATCTTGGGAATTTTTTTTTTAAGGGAGCAAAATCATATACACCTTGTTTTAGTGCTTAAAATGAACCCCCAAATCATACTTAAATCCATTAAAAAACTAAAAATTTGAAAAAGAAATCTTTTAACAAACGAAACTAAATCAATCCAATCATTTGCATCCTTGCAACATCAATGTTTTAGATGCATTCATGCAAAGTAAGGAACACTTCATTTTTGAAAACTTAAAAAGAACTTCAAGTGTCCATTTCAAAAGGTTCAAAATCAACACTAAGTGCACACAAAATTCTAAATCAAAATCAAAGCATCAATCAGGAATAAAATGAACTTCATTTGCAAATATTTTAAAGTTCTTTTAAAATCTAATGAAAACTAAGAGTCCTAAATGGTTGCCAAAATTTTCCTAAAAGCATTGTTATTTGTTCCAAACAAATGTCTTGTTGCAAAATCTTGAATGTTTCCTAAGTTTTTCATGCATCAAAACAATCTAGGAATATCATTTTTGGGCTTAAAACATGCAAACTAGAACACGAAATCTTGAATGAAAACCAAAGTCCAAAGAGTCATTTTTTTTGAGTCAAAAACAATCTTGAATGATCTAAATTGGAAAGAAAAGCATCCCTATTCCTTCCTCTTTGAATTTCAGTTCAAAAAAACTCAATCTTGAATGATCTAAGGTTAAAACAAAGCACTTCAAAGTTCTTAAAATAACACGTAAAATCTCAATCTTGAATGCTCGAAGGAAAGAACTTGAATGTTTAAACACTCATCTTTGAATGCATGTTGCTAAAATCACTCTTGAGTGCCATGTATTAAAATAAAATTTGTTTTTTTTTTTCATTGGAATGCATAACAAATCCAATCTTGAATGCCACAGATCAAATAATCATTATCATACATCACACTTCATCTTTTGGGGCATAAAAAGAATCCACATTTTAGAAACTTTCTAAGTTATAAAAACAAATAAAGACACTTTGAGTGAGTTCATTGTTGGACTCACCCTCTTTAATAACCCATCATTCTAACCATTGGTTGCAATATCAGCACCATATATGGGGATGGGTTTACTAAGAAGGTGTTAAATGCTCCACAAAAATCAAACTCCACTCACTTGAAGTTTTTATTGGTTTTTCTAAGATAGAAAATTTCTTGAATGCACATTAGTCTTGCTAACACTTTATTTGGGCATAAAAATTGAACAAATCTTGACGTGGAGGGCCTTCGGGCACACGCTTGAAATCGAGCTTTACACACATCTTTGTTTTGGCCTTAAAATGAACAAACACCAACTCTTGAATGCCTTAAGGGAAATTAATTGATACTTGACATGGAGGGCCTCTTGGCGCGCGGGTTTACTTTCTTGTTGACCCTAACTCTCTTTTGTGTATTCATTCTTCGATCACTTCTCTTTTTTTGGTGCATTTCAAATTGAAATTTAACCATTGCATCTTAATCACATGTGTTTTCAAAAAGTCTAGATCAGAAAACTTAAGCATTAGTTGGAAAAGAACTCTGTCTTTTAGCCCAAGATCATCCAAGTCTTATCTCCCCTTGTCATCTTTCAAGGCCATCTTGGGTGCATAAGATTAGGATCCAAAATCTTGTTTAAGTTTTAAGAGGCCTACTCGAGGATTTCATCACCACTTGGGATGACCTCAACTCCAGTGTTCTGACAGAGTATAAAGATCGGGAGGTGAATCCAAAGACACCTCTCTTGGGATCAAATTTCTTTCTGTCGGCGTAAGCCTCAAGGAACTTTATACCCTTGAGAACTGAAAGAGGAGAAGTGGGTTACCGCTCCTCTTGACTGTGTGACATCTTTTTGGTTTTATCTATAGATTTGGGCCTCATGTACCTTGCATATATAGAGGACTCCCTAGGTAAACCAAATTTCATCCTTGTAGAAAGCTTCCTAGGATGTTGCTATGTTTGACGTGCTTGCTCCAAACTTTTGTCTGCTTGTTTGTTCATAGCTTTTGAATGAATGTTTGCCAACTTTGGTCAAAATCTCAGAAAAGAAAAAATCTCCCAGCTCAAGGCATACTTAGCGTAGTCACTGCCTTATCAAAAAATCATCCAAGCTCCCCCGCTGCAACTGAATCTATCTAGTTCTTTGCTTTAGAACAATCCCAAATCCAAAGTCCATCCAAATCATCCCCCTAGCCAGCTAGCAACCCAATCCAGAATGACCCAAGCCTTTAAAGAATTGTTCTTACTCTGTTAGAGTTTGCTATCCAATCAATCTATCCAAATCCCTCAATCTCCCCAAGGTTATCCCTTTGACAGAGCTTTGTCTAGGATAATCTAGCCTTGTCACTTTTCATCCCTCATCACCTTAAGCTAAAGGTTGGGATCCACAAGTGGTCAATCTCGTGTCATGCCCATAGAATCATTTGTCTATCCTCAAGTTGACACCAAAAGCCACCAATCTTGCACAGAGGAAAGCAAAACTCTCACTTTTTGATAGCATACCCTCAAAGTCTTCCATCCACAGGAAAGCCAAAATTCTCTAGCCAATCCTACTTAGGTCTGTCATGTAGCTTTGACTCTCCCTAGGAAATCTTTCATCAGCCAATCCAAAATCTACACTTAATCCAAATCCAACCATGAGCTTCCGTGTTCATCCATATGCAAGACCCCATCCCCATCCAACTCATCATCAAAGCATGAAATCCCAACCCTATCATGATGAGTTTGGTCACATTGTCCTTTCTCCCACTACATCCTATTCTAATGATGATGAAAATCTTGTTGACTATGACGGGTATCTTGAGAGCCTTAGATTCCTTCTACCAACCATCCCCCAAAATCCAAGCATTCCTCCAAACTATCTAGTCATGCCATCTCATACCCTAGCTTCTCCTCCATCACCCAATCAACCAAGCTTCCAATCTTCCACCCCCATCACACTAGTTATTCTTGTCAATCCACCACCTCCACCTCCAACACACGAGTCTCCCAGGAATCTCCTAGAGGAAATACAAGAAAAGCTGCCTCCAATAGTCAATAGGCTATGTCATCTAATCCAACCATGTGAAGTAGTCAGTGATGAAGCTTCCCCATCTATAATATCACCTCCATCTTCGATAGCTATCATCCCCATACCATCCATCAAATTGCTTAAAATCCTTCTACTTCTCACAAGCATCAAAATCCCACCACCTATCAAATCCCTCCAAATCCTATCCACATCACCTCCAAGCATTTTCCAAATCTCCCGTAATGACCCTTATGCATCCATCTTCTACTCACCCATCTCCACTACTGAATCTCCCATCCATCCATCCGCTGCCTTTGAAGAATCCATCCCTTCACCTCCTATTGCACCATCTACTCCAATCCAATCCTATCAAGATCCTACCCAAAATCATGTTGACATCCCCCAAAATAGAAAAGAAGATATCATTGTACCATGTCTTCCATCCATAGTGCACTCACCATCCCCTCCATCTCCAAAACTTCAAGCCATACCTCCTCTACTGCAGGATATCTTTTCATCCCATCAGCTAAATCAAGATCCTATCCTACCATCTCCTTCGCTCCATGCTTCCATCTTACCACCTATCCAAGCTATTCCACCATCTATAATCTACCCTCTTGGTTCACTTACATTCATCCATGGTGGCCCCCTCTCAGTAGAAGAATTAAGAATAGTATCTCCCCATTCCAGTACATCTAATAAAGCACTTCTACCATTTTCTACAAGCAAAAAGTTTCCTTAGCTCGTTCAAATTCTCAATTGATGGCATTATCAAGGTCAAGGTTTAGGACCACAAGAGGAAGGAATCAGAAAGCCTATTATTGCACAAAAGAATCCAGGATTTCATGGTCTTGGATATGTATCCAAGGGCTCACCATCTAAAAGTTTTGGTACATGCCATCCCCAAACCAAGCCTATCTCTAGGCCCACCATGCTAGCCTCCCATCACTCCTTCAATAAATCTTATGTCATCCCCCCTCCACCATCTTTGCAACCCAAAACAACCTACCATATCCCCCCTTCATCTGCTAAATCCATTTTGGGTCCCCATGTCCCAAAATCTACCATCCTCCATCCTCCTATCAACCATCATAAAAATCCTATTCCCTCCATTCCTATGAAAGATAAAAAAAGGCACATATCAGGGCACATCATCCATCATCATCCCCCTACATGCTCTTCCATATCCTCTCCATCTCACAAAGCTTCTCCTAACCATCTTCCCAAAGCTTACCACAACAATTTGAATGCCAACTTCAAAATGCATAAAGCTAAAAATCCACATCCTAGACAATCATATGTCTATTCTAAAAGATATACTCCAAAAAGGAAAAATCCAATCAAAGAATGCAAAACAATGCAAAAGCCTATGAAAAGAAAATCCAAAACAATGTGGATCCCAAAGAAAAAAGTTGAAACCCAATGCATAATGGCATCCACCATTGCTAATCCCCCATCTAGTGACTCGTGTCCCCCATCTCCTAATGAAGATATATATTGATACCACTTGATGATAGGCCTGCTCTAAAACCACTTGATGAAGTACTGCTCTGATACCACCAACAAAGGGCCACACCACCCTTACCAACTCACAACCAAGAATGCAACACTCTAGTCTAGATCCAGATCCACACTCTAGTGGAAACCTCCAAGATATCAACTTGTACTTGCAAGCCACCAATCAACCTCCTTGTTTCTAAATCATAGTCACTAGCTCTTCTCTAACTTACTAAAGATCCAAGTGTATACTGCCTCACATTTGGTGCTCTATCTACACTCACAACTCCACCATAATCCTGCTGTAAACTACCTCACATTCGACACTCTGTCCATAGACATAAGAAAGCTCACTCTTCACTTCCTCCTTCTCTTTAACACCTTGAAGCCTTCCAAGCTTTCCAAGCTTCACCGTCCACAACTTCTACTTTTTTAAGCTTTCCTTCCAAAGCTTCTACTTCCCGAGCTTCTCCTTCTCGAGCTTGATTAGAAATGCTCATATGCCTTTCTTAAATAGGAACTTACCACCCAATGCATGACTTATCCACAACCTTCTAGAATTCCACCTACACAATATCCACAACCTTCTACAACTTCCATAACCTTCTACAATATCCACAACTTTCTACAATATTCATAACTTTCTAGAATTCTACCCACACACCTCGATAAATGGAATGACAACCATTTTTATTTTATTTTTTCTATTATGCCACCTATGCACCTCGAAAATAGAAATGTCTCCTTTTCTCCTTTTTCCATTTATTTTATTTTTTATTATTTCTCCTCTAATTTTCATCACTTTCTCTCTCCTCGACATTTTTTTTTTTTCCAATTTTTTTTTTCCAATTTTTTTTTCAATAATTTTCCCATGCAAGATGCTCCTGCATCAGACTCCCCGAGTAGATAGAAAAGTGTGTCCCACACTTTGACGCCAAAAAGAAAGATCTACAACCATCTTCATCTTCACCAAAGGTTTCCACCTCAATAGGGACAGGAAAACCACCATGCAAATCTTCCACATCCGCATTACTCTATAAAACACCCAAATCTCAACCATCCAATCAACATGCTCACCCTTGGAAACAAACTAAACATAATGCTTCATTACCAAACTCCCATTCACATCAACAACTAGTGAATCCATACCAGCAATAACAAGCTCTGCATCAGCATCAACATGTAGATCTCCATCAACACATTCCACACTCAGAACATCAGCAACCTCATTGCTCACAACAAGATGCTCTGCAACATACAAGTCACCACCAACAACAACTAGATCATCCACAACCGAGTGCTCCACAATCTCCATGTCAGAATCAACCAACTGATCATGAGAACCAATCTCCATCCCAACATCAACAAGGTTAGGAATATCCTCAACAACAACCTCTATTTTCTCTACAGGTTTTGCATCAGGCTCCACAAACTGATTAGCAAAACTATCATCTTCCACCTTGACCTTCTTAGCTTGATCAGCAAATCTAGCATCCAACTGAGAAAATATCTTAGAAAAATTTCTCTCCACTATATCATGGATTTTCACAATCATCTTAGGGTCCAATCCTCTTGGAGCCATCTCCCAAGATCTTCGTAAACCCTCTGCAACAAATCCTTCCCACGCTCCTTGTGACAACCAAATTGTTTGCAAGTCAGATCATAACCTGCCACCTCGCATGAACAATCAGGAACCACATCACAAGTCTAGGATAATGGATTTGCAATCCACTAGCTCTCCACAATCATGCCTTAACAAGTTCAGTCTTCCATCTCTGGATCCATCAATCAATCTACATGTCCTCCCAAGGTCTTGGTGTAAACTACCTTAGCTTCGGCAATCTATCTACACGCTTAGGAACTCCCACTCTAATAAACTTCACCCAACCAAGGTCCTGGTACAAACTGCCTCACACTTCGGTGATCTGCTTGTACACTCAGGAACTCCTACTCTGATACCATTGACAAAGATATGCACTGATACCACTTGATGACAGGCCTGCTTTGAAACCACTTGATGAAGTACTGCTCTGATACCACCAACAAAGGGCCACACCACCCTTACCAACTCACAACCAAGAATGCAACACTCTAGTCCAGATCCAGATCCACACTCTAGTGGAAACCTCCAAGATCTCAACTTGTGCTCACAAGCCACTAAGAAACCTCCTTGTTTCTAAACCGCAGTCACTAGCTCTTCTCCAACTTACTCAAGATCCAAGTGTAAACTGCCTCACATTCGGTGCTCTGTCTACACACACAACTCCACCATAATCCTACTATAAACTACCTCACATTCAAGGCTCTATCCACAAACTCAGGAAAACTCACTCTTCAATTCCTCCTTCTCTTTAACACCTTGAAGCCTTCTAAGCTTTCTAAGCTTCACCTTCCACAACTTCTACTTTTCCAAGCTTTCCTGCCAAAGCTTCTACTTCCCAAGCTTCTCCTTCTCGAGCTTGATTAGAAATGCTCATATGCCTTGCTTAAATAGGAACTTACCACCCAATGCATGACTTATCCACAACCTTCTAGAATTCCACCTACACAATATCCACAACCTTCTACAACTTCCATAACCTTCTACAATATCCACAACTTTCTACAATATTCATAACTTTCTAGACTCCTACCCACACACCTCGATAAATGGAATGACAACCATTTTTATTTTATTTTTTTGATTATGCCACCTATGCACCTCGAAAATAGAAATGTCTCATTTTCTCCTTTTTTCCA
Organism: Cupressus sempervirens; assembly: GCA_028749045.1. NCBI lineage: Eukaryota > Viridiplantae > Streptophyta > Pinopsida > Cupressales > Cupressaceae > Cupressus > Cupressus sempervirens. The sequence continues at coordinate 660,328,198 of CM053784.1, forward strand.
TTTATTTTATTTTTTATTATTTCTTCTCTAATTTTCGTCACTTTCTCTCTCCTCCAATTTTTTTTTATTCCAATTTTTTTTTTTTTTTTTCAATAATTTTCCCATGCAAGATGCTCCTGCATCATCTCCTAACTCCATCTTGGGTGCCTATATCCCCAAGTGCACTTCCACAAATCCTCCATTATGCCTGCATCTACCATCTATCCCCCATATGCTCTTTTCACACCTGTCCCAACATGTGCTAATGTTGATCCTACAAGCATCCCCATCTCATGCTCCTTTCCAGCCTTTTCATCCCTCCATCTCCTACCATCAATCCCATCTAATCCAATCTATTGCATAAATCACACATCTAGTGTACCAACAACTAGCAACAAATTTGAACATTCCAATAGCCAGTGACAAATCCCAAAAAAGCCAAAAATAGCTGAAGAAAGCCAAAATCATTCAAGCTAAGTCCAAAGTTAAAAAGTCAAAAAGAAAAAGAAAAATAAAGCATCCACTGGTGAAAAATTGGCAATTCAAGCACCTTGGACAAGTACCATGATGAAAACTTGGCAAACAAGCATCATGCATAATCTAGCCATCCCTAGCTTAGTCTGTCATCCTCATGGTTTTGGTCACATCTTTCCATCCAGCTCCATTTTCCACTTTATCCACCTATCTTTCATCCTCCAGCTTTTATCTATCACTATCCACTTATCTTCTACAACCTCACCCCATCATCCCAGCTATCATCCATCTCCCTAGCGCCTTCAGCTTTTCCATCCTAGCTTCAATCCTATCACATCCATCGTAAGACCTCCTTCTACATTTCATCTTCTAACTAGGGGTACTGTATTCCTTGGAGATCTTGTCTTGTCCATCCTCCCTTGTCATTGGTATCTCACTCTAGGCTATCCTCATGCAAATCCAATGTCATCCTCTCATTAGCCATTCACTCTAGCGCCATCTATCAGCTCAGCTACCACCAACCTTAGCATTGTCCCCATCCTTGGTTGCACATCTATCATCATCATTGGATGCATCCTGCCAAATCCATATCTTCTGCTATCACCTCATCCTTAGCTTCTACATCTTTCACCAACTTGAGCCATCTCGCTATCTTATCATCTAGAGCTCCTGTATAGCTTGTAAATAATCTTGTATCCAATGCTTGTATCATACCTTGTATCATAGCTTGTATATCCAATCTTGTCCAAAACTACATTTGTAACATATCTTGGTCTGTCAGCTTGTACATCCTCTTTAGCTTAGTACCATTGTATCTATCCAGCTTTCCTATCAGTTCCTCCTTGATCAGCATCTTGCACACATCGCACAAATCTTGGTTAGCTATTCCAATGCATCATTTAGCTAGATCTCTTGTCATCAAAGTGTTATCCTTCTCAGTTCAGCTTGTCAAGTGCATCACTCATCCAAATCGAGCAGCTTAGGTGCTCTCCAATAGATCCTTGTAGGATATAGCTTTCCTCATGTCTGATCTTGGTCCATTAGTACCTCGTCCTACCCATCTCATTGGCAAATAGTTCTCTTTTGGATATTCCCTTTCTTTTGATTTGGAATCTTCCCTTTTGGGTCTTGAAGTATCTTTTCCAAGCATTCTTTTTGTTCCCTCCTCAAGGTTGCCACGATCTTCCATATCATGGTATGCTATGAATGGGGCAATCTGAGTGTACAGTTTTGATCAAGTCTTTTGTTTGTTTCTTTTTAGCTTGTGGGTTACCCAGTGTTAGTTCCACGTTGTTTCCTCTAGGTTTCATGTGTGATGCTAGGGTAATCCTTGTGTGTTTGTTTCGAGTCAGTCCGTCAGTCCTCTGGATAGTTGGTGACACAGCCTTGATGTTCTTGCTAACCTTGGCAATTAACCAATAGTGCTATAGCAAATCTAGTGTTCAACTACATGGTGGTACTTCTCTTTGAAGTATCCCCCTGCTCACAAAGCTTCAATGGATTCCCTTCATCTCCATTATCCCCCATCCATATCCAGCATCTGTCTCTCCTACGCTAGCTTATGCATCAGTATCTCTTTGAATCATTCTTCACTTTTAGCTTTAGGGATCCACAATCTTAATCTTAGGGATCCACCCATCAAATCAATCCACCAACCCTCATCTTTCGAGATCCGAAATCCTAGTCCCAGGGATCTCTGACACCCATCTTCCATCAATCTGACTCTTTGAAATCCTATTGCATCAGCTTTATAATCTCTTGATCCTTCTCCCTATCTTGGATTCCTTTTTATAGCACTCTGCTCCTTCATCCTCCACCTTCCCTAAAGTCTTAAGCTTGCTTCCTCTTGTGCATCTAATTCTCCTTTATGATTCTCTCATAGTGAGAGTTTGAGCTAATTTAGCCCCTTCTCTTTGCCAATCTAAGTCTTCCTACTTATCTTGGATTCTTGTATTTTTCAAGAAACTGTCGAGCCTCATTTTCTCTCCCCACCACCTTCTTGAGGGGACATCATGCAGTCCATTCTCTCTCTTCTACCTGAGACTGGGGCAACTGTGTTGCTCCATAAAGTCATCTCCATGTCGTTTATATCTGAACTTCTTTGAAATAGTATTTTTTCAACACTATGTCAAAGACGGGCAAAATGTAGACACCTAAAAATCTTTGAGAAAATAAAGTATTTTTATTTTTTGAAAAAGTCCCTGATGACATCATCATTTATTAATTAATTAATTTATTTATTTTTATGCCATTAAATCCCTTTATCTTAATTAAAAATATTTAATTAAGGAATCCCTCCCAAAAAAGTTTAAATCTTATTTAAACATTATTTCCTTATTTATTAATTATTTAATTAATAAATTGACCAAAAATCCCAAAATAAATAAATAATTTATTTTTTGCCCAAAACTTGGGCAATTTCCTTAAGATCAATAACCTCTTCCAAAATCTTCTAATCCTTCTTTAATTTTGATTAAAGGCTAATCCCATCATTTCCTACCCCTAATCCCAACTCAAAATATTTAATTAAGATTAAATATTAATCCTCATGTTTATTAAAAATATTTTAATAAATATCTCCTCAACCCAAACCTTTGAAATAAATAAAACTTTATTTATTTCCTAAAAACTTTATTTATCCTCATCATAGGAAGTTCTAGACTCTTCTAGAAAGTCTTCATCCTCATCCAAAGCCTAGAATCTTCTAGAAGATGTCAATCCTTATCTTTGACCCTAATCCTAATCCTGCCTTAACCTTGTCACATTCCCTAAACATGGGTTAAGACTTGCTAACCCAAGCCAAAGCCAACAAATATCTCCTCCTTCACCCACCCTCATTAAATGCCATCCACTTGTCCATCTCTGACAAGCCTAATCTAATCTTAACCCAAGCCTAATCCAAGCCTTAATCATTTGCACATTCCTAAGTCAAGCTTAAGACTTTCTTAATCCAACCCAAGTCAAAATATCTCAACTCTCTCACAAATATCCCAACCATAAAATTTTATGAAGCCCACAAAGCCATAAATGACTCTTACAAGCCCATTTATTTCTCTTACAAGCCATTATGAGGATCTTTATGAGCTTTGAGCCTCCTTTGTTGACCCCTCAACCTCTCTTGCTCTAACCAATGACCCTATGACATGTGTCACTCCCTGATTGGCTATAAGGAAGCATAATCCATGTGCTCTCCTCTCATTCAATCTAAACCTTCCATAAACTTTCTCCCATCCTTGCATCCTAGCCCTTGATCCCTCAAGCCCTTTGCCTATTTAAGGAATCCTCTCCCAAGCCATTTTAACACAATCACCCATAGTAACAAATTAATGCCATTTTGATCATGAAGTAAAGCCATAATGCCATTTTTGAGAAACCATTTTACATCAAATTCATTCACCCAAGCCAAAATCCATCAAGAACACCATTGAAGCCTTTGGAGAATCGAGCATACATCCTATCTAATTAGACAAAGCTACTCAAAAAGAGAGCTTCTCATTGAGAGAGCCCATTAATGGCTCATATTCTCAATTAAGAGCTCATCTTAGTTTATCTTGAAGTTACGTTTATTTCGTTTTGTGAATACTTTTGATTTGATATTTAGTGTTCTTTGCATTACTAATCCTCATATACATGCTAAATGATTTTGAAGTTGAACATAAGGATGTGGTCATGAAATTGTTTATGCATTCATTGATTGAGGACACAAGGGATTGGTTTAGAAAACTAGCTGATGACACCATTAATTCCTAGAGTGATTTAGAAAAATTGATTAAAGAACAATATGGAGACAATACTAATGCCAAATTTATGTTGAATGATTTCAATAATATCAAGAAGAACCGTAATGAATCTACATTTTAATTCAATGTAAGGTTTGAAAAGGGAATGTACAAGTTATTCTAGGTTATGAGATTGAATGAGGATATTTACCTTACAACATATTTTAATTCTTTTGATAGTAAGATGACTTATTAGTTGATGGATAAAGATCCCAAGACTTTGAGGGATGCTTATAAGATTGCAATAAACATTGAAAATAATAGAAAGGCATCTGGTAAGCTTGGGAGGAGAGATGACCCAAAGCTATTTAATCCAAAGAACAATAAAAAGGAAGTTGATAAAAATCCTATAGGAAAGAAGCCTAAAGAACCTACAATAGATCAAGTGTTGGAGTTATTGAAAAAGATGAATGAAACAACTTTCAACACATAGAAACCTAATGTTGGTGAGAAGGCCCCAGTGAATAAAAATAATTTCAATAGACAACCCAAGATGCAAAATTACCACTATACCACTCAGTGGTAATATGGTAAACCAATCCCTAACTAGAACCAAAATGTGAAAGATAAGGGTACACTAGATCCTCTACAAAGAATTTTTGTTAATATGAATGATGATGTACCATGGTGCATCAAATATCAATCACCTCACTCTTCAAATTATTGTGTGGCTTCTCAATCATTTGCTTCATATCAAAATGCACAAAATGAGAAGGTAGAAGAAGAAGAAAAATGTCATGATGATGTAAGCTATCATATGGTTAGCATTGTAGATGACTGTGTAAAATGATATTAAAAATTAGAGAATTTTCTACTAGTTACATCATCAGTAAGTGTTCTTAGATAATGAAGGTTATGATAAAGATCAGGTATTTGTTTATATCTTCTGAAGCTGGCCATGCAAATTTAAGAATGCCTTCTAAAGAGGAGATTGATAGAATCACTATAGAGATGATTTCTCAAGTTCATAGCAATTACAATTTGAGAAATAGAATAGTTAATAATGTTGCCAGGAAAAATTATGGTATATTCATAAAGGACATTAGACATAAAATAAAGGATGAAAAAAAGAAGACTAATGTAGAGATGGCTAAGGATAAAGATAGAAAAACCAAGAAGTAGGAACCTAAGAAGAAAGTTCAATTCTAAACAAATGAGGTAGTAAAAGAAACTATGCAAGAGAAGAAGTTAGGATCTGATACTATCAAGAAAGTGATAGTGCCTATTGTTCAAAAGGCTTCTATTCCAAGTATTCTCATAAAGTCCATTGTGTCTAAACCTATTGATATGATTTCCATGTTGTCACAGATAACTATCAAAGTACTTTTGTATGAATTGTTTAGAATTGATGAGCATAAGAGTAAAGCCTTGTCATGGTTGGGAGGGATAGGAAATAATAGCACTATTGTTGAGAAAAGTGTCATTTAGAAAACCAAAATGGTGGTAGAAGATAGTGGTATTATATCCCAGATTCCTCAAATGTTTTTGGATGATTCGTTAGTAGCCAATATAGAAGATATTGATCCATTCTTTCTTAGTTTTATTATAAAAGGAAAAACCTTAAAAAATTACATGATACACTTAGGAGTCTCTAATACCATCATGCCCTTCAAAGTGATGGAAGCCCTAGGGTTGAAAGTAGATACTAAGAAAGGAAGATGTAGAGTTATGGATATTAGGGAAGTGTCAGTCATTGGTACTATCAATGCATTACCATTTAAGCTAGCTACATACCCTAAGGTTAAATTTACTATATTAGGCCTTGTAGTCGATATTCCTCTACAGTATGGAATGTCACTCTCTAGAAAATGGAGAGCTACTATGGGAGGTAGCCCACAATTTGATCTGTCTTATGCAAGTTTTCACATAGGAGATAGTCTTGTTAAAGTAGACAAAGAGCCAAGGGTCAATCATAGTTTTGGGGAAGAAATTGACAATAATTCTACTTGTTTCTTAGACACTAGTGTGAATGCATTCAGGGTAGAGCTGATTATTCAAGAATTTGAGAAGTTTACTATTGTGATTGAGCATGAAGTTGAATGTTGTATGGATTCACCAATTTTGTGGACCATGTACTTTGATGAAGCCAACTCTAAAGAAGGTTCAGGGGTAGGAGTAGTTTTTATATCTCCTGAAAAGAATACTTTTAGGTATTGATTCACCTTAAAATTTTCTTGTACCAACAACATAGAAGAGTATGAGGCTCTTTTATTAGGATTGAAAGTTGCAAATTGTGATGGAATCAAAAAGTTTTCATAGGTCGTTCTAAATTGATTATTGCACAAATAAAGGAAATTTGTGCTTCATAGAACAAAAGGTTGAAACAGTATAGAAATGTTGTCTAGGATCAGATTGAATTTTTTGATGTATTTGGTATCTCTTGGAGGTATAGAAGTCAAAATAAAATAGCTGACCTACTGGAAAATGTAGCAATCAAGCATAAGGACATGTCATTTGCAAGGTTTAGAATAGGCCTTCAATACTTGAAAATATTGAACATTGGTAAGTCTTCAAGGATGACAAAGGTATTTTGAATTTCATGCTAAGTTAAAACAAGTATCATGGTCAAGAGTTAGATTGTAATTATCTAATTAAAACCATGGATGGTAAGAAAAAAAATTTTGGTCAAGAGATCATACAGTTGAAGACTAATAAAGTACCTAAATGGTTAGTTGTTCTAGAGAAAATTTTTGACAACCAAGATAGGGTGAAGCCTAGAATTAGAGATCATAAGCCTCAAGAACTTGAAGAGATAAACCTAGGTATTGTTGAGGCTCTAAAGAAAGTCTATATTGGTCAAAGCTTGTTAGCTAGGATTATAAAAACTTTGATTGATTTGTGGAGAAAATATAGACATGTCTTTGCATGGTCTTATGATGATCTTAAGGCCTATAGAGAATACCTATTCCAACATGTTATTCCACTCAAAGATAATTTTAAACCTTTTAGACAGAAGGAAAGACCTATGAATCCCATCTTAGCCCCCAAAATGCAAGAAGAGTTCATGAAGCTAAGGGATGGAGGGATAATCAAACCAATTAGGCATTCTACTTGGGTTTCAAACTTTGTACTTGTTATAAAATACAATGGAGACATAAGACTATGTGTAGACTTTAGAAACCTGAATATTGTTTCCCTAAAGGATAATTATGGGTTGCCAAACATGGAGGCTATGTTGAAACATGTAACTAGATTTGAGTTGATGTTTATGATGGATGAAATCTTAGGGTACAATCAAGTCCTTGTGAAAGAGAATGAACAATTTAAAATAACATTTACAACTCCATGGGGTACATATGTCTATGTTAGAATTCCATTTGGGTTGATTAATGTTGGTGCAACATTTCAAAGGGCTATAGATGTAGCTTTTCATGATTACATCAATAAGTTTATGGTAGTATTCCAAGATGACCTTACAACTTATTCCAAGAAAGCTTAAGACCATTGTAGGCACTTGGAAAATATTTTCATCAAAGGCTTGGAATATGGAGTATCCTAAAACCCAAAAAAGTGCATAATTGGGGTGACTGAATGTAGATTACTAGGACATATAGCATCAAAGGATGGAGTAAAAATGGATTGTGGGAGAGTGGAAGCCATTTATGAGGTGTCTAAACCAAAGAATGTGAAGGGAATACAAATGTTCTTTGGACAAGTTAAGTTTCTAAGGAGGTTTGTTACAATTTTTTCAGAAATTAGGAGGCCTATCTCTAAAATGCTCAAGAAGGGAGCTACTATTAATTGGGATGGTGAACCTTCACATGCTTTCCAGGAAATCAAGACAATCATAAAGAATGCTCCAATCCTTAGGACCCTAGATTACACTAAGCCCACCCACATATTCTCTTTTGCATCCTTTCATACTTTGGTTGTAGTCTTATTACAAAAGAATGAGGGAGGATATGAACAACCAATTGAACTATTTAGCAAATCCTTGTAGCTTGCTGAGCTTAAATATGAAATAAATGAAAAATAGGCGTATGCATTGGTAAAAGCTATTAATGAATTTAGGTTTTATTTGGTAGGTGCCATTATTATTACATTTGTACCTCGTGCAGCTGTTAAGGACATATTTTCTCAACAAGAGGTACCAGGCAGAAGATGTAGATGGATCAATAGGATCCAAGAATTTAACATTGAAATTTAGATCACAAAACTAGTAAGAGGTCGAGGGTTGGATAATCTTATGCCTCAATCCAACTTGGATGCTAATCAAATAAATTTGGTAATGGATGACCTGGCATTAGATCTATGTGATATGAAACATTATGAATGGTATGCTAATATTATACATTATCTACTATACATTGTGAATGGTATGCTAATATTATACATAATCTCCTATATATAGGAATCAGCCCAAGTGTGTTAGTTGAGCTAGTTAGAAGAATGAGTTTATGAGAATAAATTGTTAGCTTTTAAAGTGAGTTGTGTTTTTATAGTTCTACGTGTTATGTAATGAATTTCTAAAATGTAATGAAATAGTTTTTGGCTTCTATTTTGTGTTAGTAGTTTAGTGAAGCCGACCAAGGGGGCCCACTTAGAAGTTGGATAAGATTAGGATAGAATAGATTTATTTCCAAGCATTCTTAGTATTGTAAGTAGAAGTTGTGAGTTCCTTCCTATAGCACCGCACCTCATGAATGTTCCTACAACATATGTGAGAATAGTTGTAGTGGATGAACTGAATTGGAATATTTGTTAGCATTTTATTGTTTTTTCAATATTCATAGAGTTAAGTGTGTAATTTTCCTATAGCAATAGTGTAAGTTCTTTTCCTTGCATTTTACTTTTCTATAGTATAAGCTTAGTGACTCATTAAGAGACCTAGTGCATATACTATGCTAACCATTTCAAGTAAACATCCCTAGGTTGCCAAGATTAAATACACCTCATAGTGGGAAAAATAGTCCTTACTTTGAATAAATTATTCCTAAGCATGGCCTAGAGCATGACTATGATACACCTATTGTGAGGCAGACCACATTCTATGAACAATTAGTGAATATATTGGATATGTGGAGAGAAATCAAAGATGTTGAGGATATTTTAAAACCTATAATAAGTAAATGAGATGGAAGAGATAAGGATTTCAGTTATTGACTTATCTTGTGAATAGATAGAAAAAACTTTTGACATAACTAGTAATCTATCCAATTTTGAAAATAAGAGGGACGTAGTGCAAAAAAGAATAATAATTTGTTTCCCATAATATTTTGGGGATAAATTTGATCTCTTTCCCTAGGCACTTAAAAAGATTGACATAGTAAGAGAGAAAATGGAGTGGGGAAATGTATTAAATGATTTATTGTGCAAGAGAATAAATGAAGTCAGTAATGAAGAAGGACATGTGCTATGGGGAAGGTCAAATGAATAATTTGTTAAAGTGCAACTAGTTTACAATTCCCTCATAAATGAATTTGTTGAAATAAATGAATTAGGGGATTTGGTAGTTAAAAAGAAATGATAATTCTTAAACTTTGATTGACCTAATGATACGACCTTCAACAAATGGATGAATGATTTTTTCCATTCAAGACAAATAGAAACAGAGAGGATGTGGACCCTGATGAAGATCAAGTAGATGATACATCAGTGCATACACAAGAAGACAAAGAAGAATAGTCAGTCCAAGTGGAAAGCACAGTGGTCCCAACTATTGATGTGGCAACCAAGGATTCATAGATAAGTATTGTTTTAATAGTTGATGATGATGAAAGTGCAGAGCCTTGAGTTGAAGTGACCTTGTAGAGATTAGATCCAAACACATCATTGAAAAAATTGATGGCTACATATTCCGAGGATTCAAAATAATAAAAAAGATAATCATGCAATTTATAGTATTTGAAAGTGTAATAGAAAATAAGCTCACCAAAAGGAATATAAAGATGTAAAGTTTTTTTTTGTTGCACAAAATTTTGTCTCTTATGACAGTAACAATTTTAAATATCTTTTGTGTAAAGGATAGCTGTCAGTTCTCTATGCTTAAAGCTTGTTGCATCTCACACTCTATAAGTGAGATTCCATGGTTAGAGAAAGGGCTTGAATTATTGCATAATTTTAGTTTTATTTTACTAAGCTTTTTTGGTCCAAATTCTTGGTGTAAACTTTATGATGTTTTTCTCTACAAATATCTGGGAATACATTAATCTTGAAGAACCTTGATGTTTTATCCTGAGTCATTCTAAGTTTAGTTTCAATTGAATTTAATTTTCAAAGGAAATTAATACAAAGATGAATTGTCCCAAAATCTGTTCTTGTTGAATCTTGTCTCCTTTTTTATTATTTAGACATTTTGAAATTGTATGAAAAAAGCTTGTTCAATTGAATGCAATTAAATCAAGTTGTATGTGAATTCACTATTGCTTTTAATTCAATGAATTAAGTAAATTCTTTAGTGAGATTGATGGGTTTTCCATAGTAGTAGGAAGGATGTTTGTAAGAATGACATTTAGTGAGAATTGTTGATAGCATTGATTATAATGCAATTAATTAGATCTAGAAATTGAATGGACTCTGAATCCCAATGGATAAGACATTGATCTATTGATTCAGGGATGCAAATGGAATGATGATGAAAAAGAATCAAGCTTAAATTTGAAATCAATTAAATTACTTTACTATTTGAAGAATGTCAATGCTGGTGAGCACTTGTTTGGATTTAATCCCTATGTTTTAGTTAGCTACTATTGCCCAGAATTATTTGTAAATCTAAGAAGAACTATGACCAAGTCTACTATAAGGGATGTGTATTGTTGTGAAATTTCATGGAATGAATAAAGTATATATGTAATATTTGTTTTAAAATCTTTCATCCCTCAAGTGCTCTTGCCTTGGTTTTGCAGAGCCTAAAGAGTAGAAAACCTTTTATCATTTTGTTGAAATTGGGTTTAGATTTGAAGAACAAGTAACTATTTATGGGAGGTAGCCAATGCTTAGGTTATTGTATTCTTTATTGTCTTGATATTAAGTATTTTTTTGCTTAATAGTTGAAAAAAGCCAACACCTTCTAAGGTTTTCATAGGAGTGACCTTCAACTTGGGTCTCTCATCATTCTCAACATTATGAACTACTAACATATCCATGAATTTATCAAATATAGAATTTATTGAAGAAATTATGTGCAAAAAATGGTAAAATACCTTTTTTTGAAGTAGGGTTTTGCATGAAATCACTTTTTCAAATTACTTCTAAGTGGTCTAAGCTTCTAAGATAATCAAAATGTGGAAATAATTGAGTTTGTACTCCATTTTTCTAGTTAGAACTTGCATTAATTTTGTACTTTTCCAAATAAAAAAAGCTATTAATTTCATTACGAAATCAAATATCTTATAAAAATCATCTATCTGATCCTCAAATGCTACTCAAGGTTAATCATAGCTTCCTTTCATCATGACAATGCTCCACAAAACTTTTCTGCATGAAATTTGTTGTAAAAACTTAGATTTCATCTTCTATCATAGAATAAACTTTCTTTGCTAAAAGAGTGACTCATATTTCCGTCATAACTTGTTTTGATAAGCTCTAAATTGTAAGCAATCTTAACTACAATCTAAACTAATGAAGTCTTCTCTCGACCTCACTACTCATAGCTAGATCTCTAAATGAAGTTTCAAATTTTGGTGTTGTGAACAAGCTTAATTTAACTTTGTTAAATCAAACTTGATTTCTGAAGTTTCTTCCATTGTTTCTTCTATTTCCAAAGTTTCTTTCATGATTCCCTATGTCATTTCTAAAGTTCCTTCTATTGTTCCTTCTGTCCATTCTACAATACTTCATTGTATGTCTAAAGTTTTTGAATAACTGACATAATGGGGCTCTTCTTCGAGGACTCTATTGATCAATAGGTGCTTGAAAATTCCAGGCTATGTGTGCAAAATTGTTACACAAGTTTAACACACGATCTTTTTTATTTCTTCATAAGGTATACCTTCTCTTTGTATCCTTTCATTAGATCATCTTCTATCTATAGGGTTAGTATTTCCAAACATTCTGCTATTTCTTTTTTTTATAATCATATTTAGGTTTCTTACAATCAATTTCCTTATGATTAATACCATGATAATTATGACAATAAAAGTTCATTACATGATTAAATGACTTATTTGTACAATCTCTTTTCATATGACCTATTTCATTACAGGAAAAACACTTACCTCAAAATTCATACCTATTTTCCTTAGGAGATTCCACTTGCTTAGGTTCATCCAATTTCTCATTTTCCTTCTCTTGTCCAACTTATTTGGATTTATTAGAAGATTGATTGGATTCAATCTTCTCATCAGATTTATCTTTCTCTTTTACATCTAATCTACTTTTAGGTTTCTTTGCAAACATGTTAGATAGGTAACCAAGACCAGTCTTATCATATGTAGGTCTTTGTATTGACATTGAATCATCAAGCTTTTCTTTGCTAGTATAAAGTTTTTCAAGATGTAGCTTTCTCTAAGTTAATTCACAATTCACAATAGTGTTTTACTTTTGAAGTTCTTCATGATCTTCTTTTAATGCTTCAAGTTTAGATTTCTTCTTTGCTAGATTGGTTTTAAGATTTGATTTTTAAGTCTTCAAATTAGATTCAACTTTACATTGGTAATATTCAATTCATGGTTTAAGATCTTATACTCTATTTTTAATTTTGAATATTCATCATCACTAGTTTCAAATTCAATAGATTTAGGCTTGGATTTGTAATGTTAAATCTTGTCCTTCAGTTGTCTAGTGTATACTTTGGAGTCTTCATATCTATCTTTCAACTTATCTCTTTCTTCAGAAGGAGAGTAGTATGTTCAAGTTCCTCTTTTAGGTTCTTCATCAACTATTTCATATCCATAGGGATATTCCTCAAGTTATTAAGCCTCTTCATAGTAATTTCTTTGATACCAATTGTTAGAATTAGGGAATACTAAGAGGAGGGTGGCAGAGTAGTGGGGTGGGGGGTGAATTAGTATTCTACAAACTTTTGTTTCCAATTGGATATTATTTATTACTTTGAACCATGCATAAGAAAATAAACATTTAATGTTGAATAGTAATAATAACCATGCACAAAGAGAACTCATAACACCATATTTTGTCAACTAGTGAAACCTTCGCCAAGGGAAAAACCCTGGTGCGAATGGTGCCCACAAAGATATACTAATATATACATTCCTTGTTAGAGGATAGACCATATTAGGAGTCTATAAAAATATTCATTACATAGGAGTCCCTATTAGGAGATTCCAACCCTATTAGGACTTGTAGTAAATTGGATGCAAGAAGAGCTCATTGCCCAAACATGATCTTCCAATTACAACAAGAGCTCATTGACCAAACAAGTAATTAATCCTCAAGTATATAGATGTTGTACCTTCTTTCTAGCTGATATTTGAACTTATCTTGATCTCAGATCACAAAATTAGGTTCTCAAAAGATTCACTTTGTAAGATACAAAAATTCACATTCATATTCTGGTACTAGATCACTTTTTATAATTTTGCAAGGTGTCTTTGCATAAATACCATGCCTTTTCATAAATTTTTGTTGGGCTAGCTAGGACTAAAATATACTTTTCCAACTTAGACTAAACATCTAGGATATCAGCCCTAATTTCTAAGGTTTTCTACAATATGGATATCATGTGTTGCCATTAATGACAACAATTACATCACTACATATAGCCAATTGTTAACAGGGTCCTATTTTTTAGTGAATCATCTAGTGGATATAATCCCCACCAAGGTTTTGCCATGGTCAAGGATTCACTAGTTAACACATAATGATATTACAAGTTCTCAATTTATATGGTTATATTTACTATTCAACATTGTTGGTTTACTTCCATATGCAAGTTATAAAGTAATTAACAATATCTAGTTGTGGGAAAAAGTTTGTAGAATATTGATTCACCCCCTACCACCCCACCCTCTCTATATTATTTATTTCTAACAATTGGTATGAGAGCCCAATTACTCTAAATAAGTTTAACAACTTGAGTAAGATCCCTATAGATATGGAATAGTTGAAGAAAAACCTAGAAGAAGCTCTTGAAAAGATTGACCTTCTTACTAAAGAAAGAGATAACCTAAAAGATAGATATGAAGATGAAAAAAATTACGTTGGAAAAATAAAAGACAAGATTCATAATCAAAAATCTGTCAAGGAATCAATTATGTAGACTAGTGACAATGATGAAATAGGAAACCTTCAGAAAGAAATGAGATTTTGAAACATGAAATGAAAATTGTTGAACTTAAGTTGAGTATTAAGAAAAATGGTGGAAAGAATGAACCTAAACTAAAAATTGAAAACGTAGACCTTAGATTTGAATTAAGTCAAGTTACATCTAAACTAAATACTATCAAGATTGAGCATGTAAAATTAGAAAAGTATAATATCATTGTGAAAGGAGAATTGACACAAGCTAAGAAACAACTAGAGAAAATTTATTGTAGTACTGAGAAGATAGATGAATAGATATTTCACCAAAGAACTTCTTATGATAAGATAAAACTTGGATATCTAATCAGAGAAAAATCAACAAGAAAGTTTAAATTAGAAGAGAACTAGATTTGATTATTGAATTCCCTAAGGAATCTGATTTGAGTAAGGTGGAATCAAGTACATCTACTAAAGTATCCAAGGAAGTTAAATTAATTGATTTTTCAACAAAACATGATGAACCTAAGAAAATAGAGCAAGTTTATAAACCTAAGAAAGGTGAACTTCCCAAGGAAGTAAGATGTGAGTTTAGAGGTAGATGATTCATATGCAATGAAGTTGGACATATGAAAAGGGATTGCATAGGTAAGTATTTTAAACCTATTAGTAATTTCTATTATTATAATTGTCATGGTTATGGACATAAAGTACTAGAGTGTAAGAAACCTAAGCTTGATAGTAAGAATGAAAATAGTATAATGTTTAGGACTACTAACCCTATAGGTAATGAAAGAGGGAGATCACATAAAATATCCAATAATGGAGAGAAATGTAATGGAGAAAAGAACCAGTTTGTGTGTTACAAGTGCAACAATCCTAGATGCATTGAAAGGAACTGCAGAGCACCTAAAAGTTAGAATGGAACAAATCAGAGAAGAAATGCACCCGTATGATAGTTATGCAATAACTTTAGACACATAATGAGATATTGGAGAATAGAAAAAAGGAGTTTCAATGGGATTCCTAACTATAGAGGGAAAAATAATAGAAATGATAGAAGGAATGATAATGATAGTGGAAAATGAAAAAAGGAAGTAATTAAAGAACATGTTGATGAATTCAAAGAAGCATTTGTGACAACTAATGATCCAAAAAGCTCTTATACAATTTTGGAGCAACAATCTTCAATGCACCTAATAAGAAATTGAAGTCACAGATTGTTTGTGATTTATCTTTCCTTAACTAAGAAATTTTAGAAGAGGTAGTACATCAGTTGGTCAGAATTGATGTGAGAGAGCATTGAAAGTTGCACAATTAACAAAATGTAAAGGACATAGAAAGAAAGCTATGGTGATGTGTGCAAGTTTAGATATGATCTTAGTGAGCAAGACTTTAGGAAACAAGCTTACTGGTAAATAGAGATAGTATTTAAATTTGTGGTGGATAAACATTTAATGCATAGTGTGATTTGAAATTATTTAAGGATCAAAAAAAAGATTCTATGTACCATTATTTTATGTAAAGCATCTTGAGAAAATTGAAGAGCAATTTGATAGTGAATTGAAGTGCAAAGAGAACTTTGTTAAGCACAAAGTTGTAGTAGCCCTAAAACATGATTTTAAGGTATTTTACAGAGCTAAAGCTAAGGTTTTTAATGAATATAGTAAAATCGTAATGGCTAGTCAAACCATCTATGATTTGAGTGATAGACCATGGTATGTGTTCAAGAAACATCCATTTATTTCACTTTTGGATGACTTGTTGGGCCCATTTTTGCAAGTTTTAGAGAATGTGCTTCATGTTGAGGATTTATGAAGTTATATCCACTATAAGATTGAAAGCATAGGATATGAAGATATTCAGAAAGATTTGGGAACCATGTGTAACACTAACCTATCCTTGAAATCTTAGTATGCACACCTGAGCAAGTTGAATTTAGTGAAATATATGTTTTAAACAAAATTTGATAATAATGATTGGACCCAAATTATTTTGAGTAGGGTACACGATGATTTCTTATGGCTAGGTGATGCATAGATTGTTATTGACAATGACCTAATTCATAAGGTCATGAGTTTGAGGAATGAGGGATGCAATTCTATAAGTGAGAAGAATGTGAGGAAAATGATTGAGACAAACCTGAACACTAGGTTTGATGGAAAAAACATGATGGGACTCCATTCAAGATAAAGGAGTAAAGTTATTAAGTAGGATATTAGGGTATAAGATCAACCATGGATCAAGGGTTAGCTTAGTTCCAGCTAGAATTTTACATGCGAGCTAGGTAATGAAATTTCAAGGGAGAAAAGTTAATCTATGTGAGATTATTAGACTGCAATTTTTGGATAACATTGCAAAAATGAAGAAAAGAAGAGAACAATCTTTAGATTTGAGTCCCTACTAACTCATTTATTTTTCTATGCAGCAAGGAAGTTTCTTGGAGTAACAAATTGGGATAGCAATGAGTACACAATGAAGATAGTGACTCAATGCTACAAATCAAAGTTGGAGAATGTTAAAGATGATGACATTGATAGAATGATGAAAATTTTCGAGATGAAAATTTTTGAGTAAAAAATAAAATAGATGTATAGAATACCTCCCTCTATTGTACAGAAGTATAAGGATGAGATATGCTTCATGGTGGAGATGGATAACACTTGTATGGAAGCTATTGTACCAAGGGTTAAGCTCATTAAACCCATGATATATGAAATGAGTACAAAGCTCATAGAAGGATATGCACAGATTATACTCCAATCAGAGAAGGATATAGATTTCCCTAGATGGGGAACCTATGAGTAGAAAATGAGAATAGTTCACTCTGAACTACACAGCAAGGAAAGAAAGAAGAAATTGGAAAAGGTAATAGATTCCATCCTAAAGGAATTAGGAATGACCAAAGAGGCAACCAATGAAGTCAAAAGCATTCCACTAGAAATGAAAGCAAGAAAACAATTTGAAGTGTTAGAAACAACTCCTATTGATGTTGCAAGACCTTTAGAAGGTGTAACTATAGCACAACCATGTCTACAAGTATGTATTGCAATGTATGTAGTACTTGTGCAAGTGCAACATGTGAGAACAAGAAGTGATCAGCCAAGAAGGCAACAAGAGGTGGAAGCACCTACATCACAGAGGAAATATGAGAGATTGGTAAAGGTAAAGAAATAATATACACCATCATCAAAGAAAAGGGTCAAGCATACCACCAATGGACCAATAAAGAGAAGGAAATCAATCCATATCAATGAATCTAAAAGTTTCGAGGATGAAGCTAGAGATAGACCAATAGTCTAAGATGCATAGGAAGGCAAAACATCAGCTAGAAAGAAGGTAAGGAAACCAAAGGTAGAGAACCTAAACATGAAAATAATGAATAATGATAATTTTGTATAGTTAAAAAATTATTAATTAGTATAGTAATAAGGATAGAAGGCAATTATAAAATTCCATTGTAAGAAACAAGATTTTATGAAATACGAAGTTTGAGAGTATTCAAAATAAGATACTTGAAGACCTATACAATAGTCTAGTAAATAGGAAGAAAAGAGTATTAGGAGAAGATCTAAGTTTGAGGATCACAATGATAAATAAATTATGTGAAATTGACTCTAAGGAAGATTTAAGCATAATTTTGAAGGGAATTGAGCCCTTGTTGGGGAACAAAAGAAGAGCAATTCTTCTGATGGGAGGAAATTATGAGGATGTCAAGAAGGAGAAAGAAGAGGAAATTATCAAATTCATGACTACAATGCCTAAGGTGAGTGCACAATCAAAGCCTAATAGCCCAGTGTATGTGGAAGAACTCACACCATCTAGTGATGAGGGGAAACAAAAGAGCAATAACAGGAATGCTCATCACCACATATTGTTATGGGTGTTAGAAACAATAGTCCACCAAGATAACTGGAAGGGGGGGGGGGGGAGTGAATCAGTTATCCAATAATTAAAACATTTATTATCTTTAAACAATCTTATCCATTCAAACAAAGTAAACAACAACCATAATAAGATGCACATAGACAATTGAACTAGATATGTTAACTAGGGAAACCCTTTATCAAGAGGAAAACCTTAGTGGGAATGATGCCCACAAGATGATGTACTAATATAAATATGCCTTGCTAAGGGATTGACCTTGTTAGGAGTCTATTACAACATTTAGTACATAGGGTTCCTATTAGGAGACTTTGAATCCCTATTAGGAGTTGTAGTACAATGTATGGAAGAATAGCCCATTACCCAAACATGCAATTTCAATCACAAGAAGAGCTCACTACTCAAACAAGTAATTTACTATTAAGATCCTCTTTCCTCTATTTAGTCAACCAAACCAATCTTTGTTAGACTTTGAAGACCAGGTCATGAACCTCAGATCCAAATATCAAACCTCAGATCACACAATAAAACCTCAGTAATGAAGTTTCAAATTAACTTTTGCTCTGTTCTTCTCAACTTCTCATTTGACTCATTTGCTACTTACAAATTACTTCTTCATGTCATACTTGATAAAGGAAAATGTACTTACTTTATACCAAATCCATAAAACAATATCTGGAGTTGGATGCTACACCTTCTCAATTAATTATTATAGGACCACATTAAGAACATGTTACACTTAGTGTTAACATTAATCTTCTATCTTTCAACTTGAATAACTTTTTGTTCATTTAATATTATGATGAGAGAGCTTTACCACGTCATCATCAACATGTCTTTTATAAATCCTCAACCTAAGTTCTTAGAATAACAATTCTACTAAGAGATATAACAAGTTTACTAGAACATGCCTCTGTAAACTCTATCTCATAATAGACATTGCCAAAACTTACATAACTTTTACTAGACTTTACATTTCATCACCTAACATTTATTGCATATACTAGATACTCAAAAGTATCTTGCATAATCTCAAATAGTGAGAATACTCAACTAGCCATCCATACCAACTTGATATTTATGTTGTTCTTCTATCAGATACTACAAAAAAAATGCTATGTTGACATCAATGACAAACTCAATCATGGATGTAACATATCATCATAGTAACATATTTACAATTCTACCCCATAGGAATTGGTCCACCTCACAATAGGTGTATCATAGTCATGCTTAGGAATAATATATTCAAACTAAGGACTATTTTTCCCACTATTAGGTGCATTTAATCTTGTCAACCCATGGACGTATACTTGAAATGGTCGGCACAATATGTGCACTAGGTCTCTTAATGAGTCGCTAAGCTTACACTGCATGAAAGTAAAATGCAAGGAAAAGAAATTACACTGTTGTTGTAGGAAACTAACACACTTAACTCTACAAATACTAGAAATACAATGAAAGGCTAACAAATATTCCAACTCAGTTCATCCACTACAACTGTTCTCACATATTTTGCAAGAACATTCATGAAGTGAGATGCTACAAGAAGGAACTTACAACTTCTACTTACAATACTAAGAATTCTTGGAAATAAATCTATTCTATCCTAATATAATCCACCTTCCAAGTGGGACCACTTGGTCAGCTTCACTAAACTACTAACACAAAATAGAAGCCAAAAACTACTTCATTACATTTGAAAAATTCATTGCATAACACATAGAACTGTAAAAACATGACTCGCTGTAAAAGCTAACAATCTATTCTCATAAACTCTTTCTTCTAACTGGCTAAGCTAACACACTTGGGTCAATTCCTATATATAGTAGATTGACACTTATTCACATAACAGAAAAGTAAATAACCTAGCTTTAAATCCATAGGAGAGAAAGAAGGAAAATAACAACTCAAGGTGGGTAGAAGAGATAATAGTTTAAGGTGGGAATAATAAAGTATGAACATCTGCTCGCCATAGGAATAAATACGTAGAATACAATAAGTCTTGATAGCTCCTCCATACTCATTGCCATTTTCTTTGGAACTGTTACAACTTTCCTCCACCGTGGCTACATTTCAATGTTCTTTTCTCCTTAAATGCTATTGGCACTCATCTTTGAATTCTTCCAATCACCTTTTAGCTTCATTTCTAATATGCTAGTTATAACATAGAGACATGTTTTCAAAATAAACATTTAGCAAATTAAATTCAAATATAAGAACACACATTTTGATAATTATATGAAATAATGCATAATATATATAATACTAGGAAAAGATGGCATAGTATCTACCCATAGGTTCAGTAAACATAGGTCCACAAATGCTTTGATAAAAATAAAATAGAGTACCAACAAAGTGTTTAAAAACTGTCATAAAATAAAAGCAATATTTGGCCTCATTAGGAATATCATCACCATTCATGCTTCCAACAATATGCCCCTTGACATTGATGGCAACATGGATAAAAAACATCTAGTTCCAAGAATACCAATAGTTAAATACTATTAACCTTTCTTTTCAAGTCCTCTTCATCAATCATTCTCAGAAACTATTTTCTTTTAACGTAATCAGATTTCCACAATCCATTAGTATGTGAGCAATGTTTCTGGATTAGATTGTGTGAGTTTTTTTAGCATCAACGTTTCGGATCATACTACATGATCCATCATCAGGACAAGAGAACATCAGAATATGGAATGGATGTTGGATTCCATATTCTGATGTTCTCTTGTCCTGATGATGGATCATGTAGTATGATCCGAAACGTTGATGCTAAAAAAACTCACACAATCTAATCCAGAAACATTGCTCACAAACTATTTTCTTTGCTAATCTTCTCCCCAACTAGAATCTTCTCCCCAACTTATTTTTCATGCTAATCTTCTCCCCCATTGACATCAATGTCAAAGGTTTTAGCATCAATCAAACTCAGCAAAAATTGACTCTCACTAGCTTAATTTTCCAAAAAGAATATTCAACATCATCCAACAAGAGTCCTTGATGACTCTATCCATCATAGATACTCCCCCATACAAGAAGCATCAACATTTAGTCTAGAAAAACAATGGTGCTCTATTACACTAGATAGATGCATCTTTGCATCTTATTATCTAGTGTAGGAAGGGGCATAACCCCTAGCTTACCTCACAAATACTCAAAAGTCTCTTTGGGAAGAGGCTTAGTGAATATATCTACAATCTTATCTTTAGTGCTCACATACTCCAATCTAATTTCCTTTTCTACAACTTAATCTCTCAACATGTGATACTTGATAGCAATGTGCTTGGTCTTAGAATACAACACTGGGTTCTTAGAAATATTTAGTGTGCTCATATTGTCACAATGTATGACAATAGGTTCATGGATTTATATCATTATATCCTTTAGCGTCTACTTCATCCAAATAACTTGATTACACTACTGCAACATATTCTTCTTTTGCTATACTTTGTGAGGTACAATCTTGCTTCTTTCTTAGCCATGAAACCAATCTTCCTCCAATAAAGGAGACTCTATCACTAGTGCTCTTTATATCATCCATACTACCTACACAATCAACATCAGTCTAAGCATTTAGAGTGAAATCATTAGATTTGTCATACCACAATCCAAACTCTAATATTCCTTTTGGATATCTAAATATCCTTTTAACTGCTACATAATGTGCTTCTCTAGGATCGGATTGAAATCGTGTAACAATTCCAACTACATTTTTTATATCTAGCCTTGTGTGAGTTAGATATTGCAAATCTCCAATTGCAGATCTGTACTTCTTTTGTTGAATAGTGGGTGTCTCATCCTTTGTAAATAACTTGTGTCTAGTTACCATAGGTGTTCCAATAGGTTTACATGTTTCTAAAGAAACCTTTTTAGTAAATCCTTCAAGTACTTAGTTTGAGAAATAAAGATTCCTTCTTTATTCTATACAATCTACGATCCTTGAAAATATTGGATTTCTCTTATCATATTCATCTCAAATTCTTTCTTCATTTTTCTACAAACTTTTCACTTTCCTCATCATTTCCTCCAAATATGATATCATCAACAAATATTACCAAAATAATTAATCCATCATTAATTTCTTTCCAATATAGATTACTATCTGTCATACCTTTGCTATATCCAAGCTTTGTCAAATGCTTGTTTAACCTTGCATACTAGGTTCTAAGTGCTTTCTTTAAGCCATATAATGCTTTCTTCAATTGGAATACTATGTCCTTGTCATCTATTAAAGGACTACCTTCAGGTTGTTCAATGTATACCTCTTCTTCAAGTTCTCCATTCAAAAGTGTTGACTTGACATTCATCTGATATCCTTTAAATTTCTTATATGTTGTATATGCTAAGAATAATCTTACTACTTCAATTCTTGCCATAGAAGCATAGTTCTCATCATAGTCTATTCCTTCTTGCTTTGAGAAACATTTACATAACAATCTTGCTTTGTTCCAAACTTCTCCTTGTTC
Source organism: Cupressus sempervirens (assembly GCA_028749045.1). Classification (NCBI taxonomy): domain Eukaryota; kingdom Viridiplantae; phylum Streptophyta; class Pinopsida; order Cupressales; family Cupressaceae; genus Cupressus; species Cupressus sempervirens. The sequence goes on from CM053784.1 coordinate 660,350,924, forward strand.
ATTCATTTCATTCCTAAATACCCATTTAGTTCCTATCACGTTCTTGTTTGTTGGTATGGGCATCAATTCCCATGTCTCATTATTTACTATCTAATCCAATTCCTCTTTTAAAGCTTGTTTCCAATGATCATCTTTGCATGCTTCATTTGCATTCTTAGGTTCAACTTGAGATATAAAACATAGTTCTTCATTGACTTTGCTTCTTGTCATCACACTTTTATCTCTACTTCCGATAATCTACTCAGATGGGTGATTCTTTATCATATTCTTTTCTGAAGTAGGAGTTGTTATCTCAAGTCTTGGCTCTACTAAAGGTTTTGAGCTTTTTTCCTACCTTAACTCTCCTTCATTCTGCAAATCATTGTTACTCTCAAGAAATACTTCATCATTCCTTGATTTAGTAACAACAACATCATCTAAATTGTAATCAACTATTCTTTCTTGTATCCTTAATTTCTCATCAAGTCTTACATTTTCATTTTCCATAATAGTATTAGTTCTCTAATTATAACATCTACAAGACTTTCTTTTTAATGAATAACCAAAAAAGATACCTTCATCACTTCTAGCATCAAACATACCAATATCATCATCTCTTTTGATATAACAGTTACTCCCAAAAATTCTGAAATACTTAACTGTAGGTGAGTGACCAAACCACAATTCATAAGGGTTATTTTTTATATCTTTCTTGACCTATACTCTATTCAGAGTGTAGACTATTGAATTCATAGCTTTTCTCCAAAACATCTTGAATACTTCATTCTCAGCTAACATAGCTCTTTCAACTTTTGTTACTGATCTGTTTCTTCTTTCTACTATACCATTCTATTTAGGGGTTCTTGGAGTTGATAACTATCTTTTGATTCTATTTTCCTGAAAAAACATGTAAATCTCATTTGAAGTAAACTCTCTTCCTCTATCTGATCTCAAACATTTAATCTTCATGCGTAATTCATTCTCAACTCTATTCTTCAATATCTTAAACTTATCAAATGCCTCAAATATTTCTTTAAGAAATGCAACCCACATCATTGTAGAGAAGTCATCAACTAAAATCATAAAATATATTTTGCAATAGAATTATTTCATCTTCGTAGGACCATTGAGATCTGTGTGTACAATCTTCAATTTTTTTTAGTAGTAATCTTCTTGTAGGGAAAAGAAGTTTTTTTATGCTTTTCCAAAACACACTCCTTGCAAATTACGTTAGAAGGTTTTACTATCTTAGGAAAATCTCTAACTACAAACATGCTACTAGTCTTCATAATTCTATCAAAGTTCATATGACAATGTCTCTTATGCCATAACCAACTATCATCTACCTTTTCAACCAATCATTTCAGTAGGATTCAAATGAAATACATTACCTCTAGATCTATTCCATATTCCAATAACCTTGCCATCTTTTTCTCTTATCACATGCATGTCTTTTCTATAAACTATAATTGATAACCTTTATCCACTAGTTATCCAACACTCAGAAGGTTGTGCTTTAAACCATCAACAATATATATATCGTCAGTGTTAGTTTTACCATCAAGAGTTATAGATCCAATATCTATAACTTGGCATGCTGCATTGTTTCCAACTCTACCAATGCCTCCATCTTGACTTTTGAAGTTAAAAAACTTGTTCATATCACTAGTCATATATTGTGAATGACCACTATCAATTATCCAATCAGATTTCTTTTCAACTGTGATACCAAAGCTACTTTCTCTAGGCTTTCTTCTTTGATTGCTACAAATCATATTTCATCATCACTAGCACTTATATCTTGTTCCTTAGATTCATCTTCTTCATTTTCATACACACACTCTATCTCTTCTAGGTTTGTAATTTGCTATATACATTTTCTCTCTTTTAGGACACTTATATGCATAATGACAAAATTTATTGCAAGTCCAATATTTAAAGATTTTCTTACCATCTTTTTCTCTTCTTACTAGAAGGGTGACACCTTTAACCTTTCTATCCTTGTCAAATTTTTTGTTGCTAGAAAAGTCTCCTCTAGTACTTGTGCTCCTTGATAAACTAGGTCAAATACTCAATGTACTAAAAGCTATTTCTATTCTAGTCAATTCTTTAGACTATCTAAGCTCATTTTCAACTGCTCAAGTCTTCCAAGCAATGTCTCCTTTGTGAAATATTTAGTACAAGATATCAACAACTGTATCCTTTGAACTACTAACGTACATGGTGGTGTTAAGCTCTTCAATATCTTCCATATCACCTCATCATATTCTTTGCTTCCTCCTTCAGATCTAATACCTACATTAAATTTTTATATTCTACCTACATGTGATCTTATAGATTCATCTTCCATCATTTTAGCATCTTGAAAACTAGTTTCCAAAACTAGTTTCCAAACCTTTCCAAATCAAATGTGAAGTAACAAGTGACTTTACTTGAATGCATTTAATTTTAGGAAGTGCAGTCAATAGTGCTTCTCTAGCTCTCATGCCACACATAAAGAGATCTCTTTCATCCTTGGTACAAGATTCCAAATCTTTCTCAGCAACAATTGTCTTTGATATTTTTGTCAATATCCAATATACCAAACCCATAAAAAATAGACGTGTCTTCATCTTTTCCTTCCAGCTATTGTAATTTGTTCTATCAAACTTTGGACTATCTTTTCTAAACATGCTTTCCATGGATCTCCCAAAGTTGTTAAACTTTATCTTTAAGGACCTGATTCTCTGATACCAATTGTTAGAAACAATAGTCCACAAAGATAACTGAGAGGGGGGGTTAATCAATTATCCAATAAAAGAAAATTTATTATATTTAAATAATCTTATCCATTCAACCAAAGTAAGCAACCATAACAAGATACAGATAAACAATTACACCTGATAGGTTAACTAAGGAAACCCTTGATCAAAGGGAAAACCCTAGTGGGAATGATCCCCACAAGATGATGTACTAATATAAATATTCCTTGCTAAAGTATTGACCTTTTTAGGAGTCTATTACAAAATTTAGTACATAGAGTCCCTGTCAGGAGTTGCATCAACCCTGTTAGGAGTTGTAGTACAATGTATGCAAGAAGAGTCCACTACCCAAACATGCAATTTCATGCAATTTTTGAATAATTTTCCATTGATGTCAAAGGGGGAGTATTATATAAAGGAAAATTCTATATATTGTATATGTAAGGGGGAGTAAACTTATGTACTTATGTATCAATGTAAAGTAGTTACAAATAATGTAATGATCCATCAAATCATGAATAAAATTGTTATGTTTTGAAGGCAATTTTTTTTAGTTACTACTATTTGGTTTTGTTATGTATGATATCATTTTGGGACTTAGCCAATTTTCTCAAATGTTACCATAAATTCCAAAGGGGGAGATTTATTTTTTTCATTTATGGAAACACGTTTTCAACATTTCATTTATGCATTTAGAGACAAACAATTGTCTAAGTCTTAGATAGTTTGCAAAAGCACAAAGAATAGATGTGATGTGTATAGATGACTCTTTGAGAATTAGCTTATGCATGGTTGATGAAAGATTTATGACAATGTCATGATGGTATATACTAGTGCATAGTTATGTATCAAGAGTACAATGTGAGTTATGATCAAAATACTAGTATAGATATTACACAATGCAGAATGGAGCATAGTAGAGAATTGGATTGTACGACTTGAGGAATTATTTTGGTGACAAAATAATTACTAAGTCATGATGAGCTTACTATGTGGATATTATTCCATAAGTTATTTTATATTATTCCAAGTGTGTGAAGACATGAAAGGCTGACAAAGAAAAGATTTACTAATTTTCCAAGTATAAGTAGAGATCTTATATTGCACAGTTATGTGTGGTAAAAAAGGATGATATGTGTGTGAGATATGTATGATCTGTGCAATATATGTGATTGATGTGATGTTGATGAGATGATATGCAAACTGTATGTGATGTATGATTAGATCAAGTGTGAAATACATTAGACAAAAAGTATTATATGTATATCTATTCTTGTGAAGATCTGAATTGTATAATTGCATGTTAGGTTAGTGGGCTCTTCTCACATGATTTGTATTATATCTATTAACTCCTAACAATGTTGAATCAACTTCTAATAGGTTGAGGCTTCTAATGAGGCCTAGTCCTCTAATAAAGACTGAAGACACTATATGTACTTCATAGACTCCTAACAAGGTCAATATCCTTAACAAGATCCTATTATTTAGCGAATCATCTAGTGGGTATCATTCTCACTAGCGTTTTCACTTGGCAAGGGTTTCCATAGTTAAAAAATAATGATGTTATGAATTATCTATGTGTATGGTTATATTTACTATTCAAAATTGTTGGTTTACTTTCATATGCAAGTTATAAAGTAATTAATAATATTCAATTCTGGGAAAAAGTTTTTAAAATACTAATTCACCCCCCACCCCCACCCCAGTATTATATATGTCTAAAATAATCATGCACTATATATGATTACCAAAGTTCATAAGGAATTCATTGAAACAAATGAACTATTTCAACTGTTTCAACCCCAATAGTAGTGACATCAAGTGTTCAAAAATAAGGAGGACATGTATATAGAGAAATGTATGTATATAGGACTATCATGTACAAGTAATGAGTGAAGGTTGTAATGAATTTTTGCATTCATTTTTCACAAGTCATAAGACTTAGGGAGAGATCTTATTATTTTTATTGATATGACAATGTATAAATATGACAAAGTTTTATTTCCACTAATGTCAAAGGGGACCTCCAAATTGTTGGTATCTCTAACCATTGTTGTCTATTACTGTCAATCAATTAGTCATTTATAAGGCAGAGTTAGATGATCATCACTATGACCAAACTACTCTAAATTGATTGAGTCATGTACATAAGATATTATGTATTGAGGAATTATATAAAAGTCGAGTAAATACATCGTAATAGAGAAATTTTCTATATGGGTTGAGCTCATTCACAGATTGAGCAAGTCATCAATGACCAAGTGAAGTTCCAAGTATATAAGTACTAAGTAACATAGTATGTCTTGAGCATGGTATATGTTGAGCACCAGTAATAGTAGAGGCCAAGAAATATAGAGTGTACATAAAAGTTAGGAATGGAACAAAGTTTTAGGAAACATGATTATCAAGCCAACTTGCAAGAATTATTTAAGTTTTGAAAAGGTTGTTATAGAAAATCTAATACTTGTTGAGGTTGTTACAAAACATTTAAAAGGAATGGATCACATATCCCCATGTATAAGTTCAATGATTATAATGAAGAGGAAAACCATATAATCATCTAGAAGACATGTTAGGTCATAATTTTAAGTCATGGGATGTGTTTCAAGTGATTATTGTCGTTCATTATTTATATTCATGTACCTTAGTTCATTATTTTGAATTTTTGAATCATTTGGTGAAGGGCCATTTTGAGCATTTGAGAAATTTGCATGTCTGCCTAAGTGTCAAACAAAGTTTGGAGGGCTAGTTTGCATTTTAATATCTTGTACCCGGTAAATTTTCATGGCTCACCACTTTGAGAGCATTTAGTATAAATATCTAAGAACATATGTTTCATATTTCAAGTCATTTCCACATGTTTTGATGGGACTTTGAGTTCCGTAATTTTGGTTTTTTATCTCTATCATGTTGATGCACATTGTTCAAAATTCTGGGAAGCCATGTTTGACAGTGAATAATTTATGACCTATTAAGTATTTTGAAGAAATGGTCATATCATTGCATTGTAATCATAAAAAAAATCCTAGGTTTTCACTTTCAAGGTCTATTGAGTTTCCCCAACTTATTCTATTTTTAAAAAACTTAAAACTATCTAGTTGCCCCATTTGACAATTTTTATGTAGCCTTGTTTGACTAGTCAAAAATTCAACCTAGTTGACTCTATTAAGAAAATTCCTTCACTGATGCATTCTAGGGGTCAGAGACTTTCTATATTCCAAATTTGAGCCTATGACAAATTTTTTTGACTAGTTTTCAAACGTGATTCCAAATGCAATTTCTAAAGCTTTACTAGTAACTAAAAGTATAGATTGATCAGAAGGCCTGTTAGGGATGTTAGAACTCTAAAATATATTGGATATAATTGATTAATTGTTTATTGTCTTTTATGTTATGCAAATTTCATATCATTATTAGATAGTATATGCTAAGTAGGCAATGAAGACATTTTTATGTGTCTACCGAGTGTTCTTGTGATTGCCTAGTTCAAAAGGCAGTCTTTACCAAGTTCATTCGGGTGTCGAAGGAAAGTATGCAAAAGATGAGTGTTAACTAAGCTCACTTGGTTATGAAAGAAAGTTGGATGGAACTAATGCTAATTGAGCTCACTCAGTTGCCAAAAGATTTTCGTGAGTTTGCAGTATTAATCAAACTTTTGTTGGTTAACAAAGGAAATTGATTCTGAGTTAGTTTTTATGAAGCTGGGTTGTCTAATGAAGTATTTTCTTATTTTGGCATATTAAACTTAATTGATTTATCTATTAATTCCATCCAACTAAAGGTGATGAATAGTAATTATTCTAAGTTGCATTTGAGCCAACTTGACAATCTAAAGGATATAAGTATAAGGTCAAATTGTGATTTCAAGGTGTAAGTCAATGTGAAAGTATGAAGATGTTATTGAAGATTTAATGATGAGAAGAGGAAAAAAATTTGAAGGATAAGTAGAATATCCTTGTGGAGTAGAAAAGTTATATTTGATCAGGAAGAATCAAGTACAAGCTAGAATAAAGTTCTATAATCAGTAGTTTAGTTGCATAAAAATTAGGTCATCTTATTGTTACTCTCTAACTATTGTAGTAGTGATTGAAATCTCCTAATAGAGTTGGCTTAATAGCTATTTGCAAATCCTCTAACAAGGTGGCAGTTCTATTGAATTTTCTAAAGACCTCTAAGAAGGCCACTCCTAACAGGGTGATTAAATCCTCTAATAGGGTCACACCTAATAGAGTGTTTTGTAACCTTTAGCAGGGTTGGCTCCTAATAGGGCTCACTTCAGAAGAGTGCAAATAGTAACTAGTTGCAATTGGTGGTTTTTTCCAAATTGGGTTTCGACATTAAATCTTGGTGTTAAATGTGTTCATGATATCATCTTTTATGTGTTTACAACTAAGTTAAAGTAATGGTAATCACATATAACATCTAAAGTTTATATGTTAAGCATTTACTAAGCTCATTCGGTACTTACCAAGTTATAGTATTTTTGTGTGTTTACCGAGCATTAGCAGTATTCAAGTTTCAATTTGCATTTTTGTATTGACATCTAAGGGATCTGAGATTTATTTTAGTAGTAACTGATTCACCCTTCCCCTTTTAGTTACTCTTAGATTTACAATAGTTGGTATCAGAGCATTTTGTGCTTACAAAGAAGGTTTCAAGGACTTAAGCTAAAGATCATGATGTCTTATAGAAGAGACATCCCCAAGTTGAACATAGATAATTTTACATGATAAGAACTTATGAGGTTACACTTGACTACCATCAGTGACTCAAGATGCAAGTATCTTGATACTAAATACTAGACTCCCACTGGAACATTATTAGTTGAAGCTATTGTTGAAAAGAGGAATCATAACATCATGATGATTGATATTGCATCCATTCTTAGTTATGCTAAATTTGATGAAGTCAAAGACTGCAAGACAACTTATGAGACGTGGATCAAAATAAAAGATATATATGGAGGAGATGACAATGTAAGAAGAGCTAAGGCTAAAATTCTTAAAGGTAATTTTGATTAGATAAAAATGAGAGAAGATGAGAACATTTCAAAATATGTGGAAAGGATCAAAGCAAGTGTAAGTGAAATCAAAGCATTTGGAGGAGACATTGAAGAGAAAATAGTTGTAAGCAAGGTACTTAGAACTCTTCTTCCTTTTTATGCAATTAGAGTGTCTACTATTCAAGAGATGATATGTGATCCAAATAATAAAATATCTTTCAATGCTCTAATTGGAAGATTGATAGCTTTTGAGTTAGATAACTATGTTCCTAGTTCAAAGGTTATTGAATCTTCTTTTAATGTTAAACTCACTCAAAAAATAGGGTAAGTAATCAAAATCTAGTCAATAAGGAAGTGAAGACAAAGGAACATTAGAAGAAAGTTCAGACATTGATCTTGAAGTTGTTGAAGCTTTACTTGCAAGAAAGTATTCCAAAGGTAGAGGAAATTACAAAGGTAAGGTTCGTCTGATTTTCTTTTCCTATGAAGAAGTTGGTCACATTTCTACTAGGTGTCCAAATAAGGAAATCAAAGATGAAAATAAAATAAATAAGCATAAAGGCAAGAAGGATTCCAAGAACTACAAGAACTACAAGGAAAAAGGTAAGAGATCTTGTTTTATAGCTAAAGATTCTGATAATAGTGAAGATGAAATGGTATATATTGTTGTGAAAGATGAATATGTTAATGAAGGAGATAAGATGGAACTTATCTCCCATGATAGAAAAAATGATATATGGATTATTGATAGTGGTTGTTCACATCATACGACTAGAGACAAAAAATTTTTGAACACATGGAATATTATGATGGAGGTAGTGTGAGATTTGGCAACAATGAACCTTGTAACATAAAAGGAAAAGGATGTATTTCATTGACTAAAGAACTTGTATGTGAAAATTCCTATTGGGTTGAAGGACTAAAGAATAATCTATTGAGTGTGGCATAGTTGAATAACATTGGATTCAAGGTAGAATTCATGAATGGATAGGCAAACTACTAGATGGAAAGGGAAATTTGGTTGGATCTGGTAAGCAAACAAAAGGTAATCTATTTTATCTTGATTTCCATGATTGTTCATGTTTTATTACTCAAGTAGAAGAAAGATGGTTATGGAACAAAAGGATATATCATGTAAACTTTGATAATCTAGTTAAGATAGAAAACATAAAAGGGTAAGAGGTATTCCTAGTCTGAAGAAACCTGATATGGGACTATGCAAGAATTGCCAAATTGGTAAGATGGGAAAGACTAGTTTTAAAAGAAAAAACTACCAGTCAAAAGAAATATTGAAAATTGTTCATACATACTTATGTGGACCTATTGGAATAGAGAGTTATAGTGGAGAAAAGTTTTTCATTCTTTTTGTTCATGACTATTCTAGAATGATGACTGTAATGTATCTAAAAGAAAACTTAGAATCATTTCAAAAATTTAAGTGGTATTTGGCAAGAGTAGAAAAGGAAACTAGAAAGAGGTTGAAATGCTTAAAATTAGATAGAGGTGGTGAATTTTTCACAAATGAATTCAATAATTTCTACATTGAAAGAGGAATCAAAAGACAAGTATCATCTCCTAGTACACCACAAGAGAATGGTATAGCTGAAAGAAGAAATAGATCTATCATGGATTATGCAAGAACCTTACTGATTGCAAAGAATGTTGCTATCAACACTACATTTTATACCTTGAATAGAGTATAGTTGAAGAAATATTCAAACAAAACTCCTTATTAGCTATGTTATGGCTACAAACCTAATGTAAGTTACTTGAAAGTATTTGGTAGCAAATGTTATATCTTGAAAGAATCTAGAAAAGAAAAATTTGATGTAAAAGGTGATGAAGGCATATTTCTAGGATATTCTTGCATAATTAAAGCATACAAATGATTGAACTTTTTTACTCATAAAATTATAGAAATTGCACATGTTAGAATTGATGAGTTTGCAGAAAAAAGAGAAGAAGAAAGCAACAAGGAGCCAAAGGATTATAGAAGATTTTTTTTTATGAACCTAATACCCTACCAAATATATCTAAAAGAAAGGAAACTTCATCTCCCATGTCCCCAAAATCTCCATTAGTTACTGAGTTGCAGACAATGCAACCTGGGTTACAATCTGAAGGACCCAAATCACAATTAGAGACTATCGAGCTAGTTCAAACTAAGCCTAATGGACCTGAGTCATAGACAAAAGGACCTAAGTTTGAAACTAAAATTCATGATGAATATGATGGAATTCATTCAAAGACCAAAGATCCTATGTTAGCATGATATGTAAGAAGGCATCATGCACATGATCAGATCATTGGAGACAAATATAATGGAACAATGACAAGAAGCAAATTAAAAAGTACACGTTTACTTGCTAAATTTGAACCTAGAAGTGTTAAAGGTGGTCTAGCTAATAAAAGTTGGATTAAAGAAATGAATGAAGAGATAGAAAAGAACAAAACTTGGACTCTTGTTCCTAGACCCAAGGATAAAAATGTAATTGGTACAAAATGGGTATTTAGAAATAAGTTGAATGAAGACGGAAAAGTTTCAAGAAACAAAGCAAGATTGGTATGCAAATGTTATTCTCAAGAAGAAGGAATTGATTATGGCAAGACTTTTTCTCTTGTAGCAAGACTAGAAGGTGTTATAACTTTACTAGCATATGCAGCACATAGTTTGCAAGTTACACAAAAATTATATGGTCTCAAGAAAGATCCCAGAGCTTCATATGAAAAACTTCATAACTACTTCGTACAGATTAGCTTTCAAAGGACAAATGATAACAATAGTTTGTATATCAAGGAAAGACTAGACAACAAGATTGTGTTGGAAAAAATATTTGTTGACGATACTCTATTTATAGAAAATAATGACTTGTGCAAATCATTTTCAAAAGAAATGAGTAAAGAATTTGAGATGTCCATGTTTGGTGAGATAAAATTATTTGTTGGATTATAGATATAAAAAAAAAAATGGTATCTACATCACTCAATCTAAGTATATCAAGGAAATACTAAAGAATTTTGGAATGGAAGATTCAAGACCAGTTGGAACCCCTATGTCTACTAGACATAAGCTCTCCAAAAATTATTATCCCAAAGAAGTAGATCAGACCACATATAGATCAATGATTGGAAAATTGTAGTATGTAGTACACACGAGGCCTAATATTGCTCTAGCAGTTGGAATAGAGGCAAGATTCTCAACAAATCCTAAGAAAATCACATGATGGTAGTCGAGAGAATAATGAGATATCTAAGAGGTACTAGAGGCTATGTCTTATGGTATAACATTGGAGGCAATTTGGACTTGAAAGTATTTACCGATGCTGATCGGGATGGAAGTATTGATGATAGAAAAATCATTAGTGATGGAGCATTCTTTCTTGGTAAAAGACTAGTGTCTTGGACAAGAAAGAAGCAAAATTGTACATCTCAATCCACAACAGAGGTAGAATATGTGGTAGCAATGATTAATTGTTCTAACATTGTTTGGTTCAAACAATTTTTGGAAGGAATGAAAATAAAGATCAAGGATCCAATAGTCATTTATTGTGATACCACTAGTGCAATCAATATATCAAAGAATCCAATGGTGCATACTAAAAAAAAGCACATTGCAATAAAATATCACTTCTTAAGAGAGTTAGTACAAGAAAAAGAAGTCAAATTGGAATATGTTAATATAAAGGAAAAGATTGTAGACATAGTTACCAAGCCATTACCTAAGGAATTTTTGTATCTAAGAGATAAGCTAGGGGTCATTCCCCTATCTAAAGCTCACTAAATGAAGTTTAGTGATGTGTCAACTAGAACCTATTGAAGATCAATTAGTTAGTGTAGAATTAGCAAGGGCATATTGCAAATGAATCAATACTTAAGGTACAATGGTATTAATATAATTGTTGTCTTCAGTATGCGTTGTCAAAGAGGGGGAAGTTTACTATCATATCTCTGAGAAATTTTTTGAACTAGAATAAAGTAAGGAACCAAAGAGGGAGAATTTTTCCAAAGAAGGAAAATTTTCCTTTAAGAGGGAGAAAGTTTTGTAAATGAACTTGGTAGAATTTTTTGCAGATAGAAGAAGAATCTAGTGAAAGGAAGAGCTCATATTGATAGAGGAAGTTTTCTCAAGTCTAAATCCAAAATTTCATTGTGCTATGACATGTTGTGCTACCATCAATGCCAAAGAGGGAGATTGTTGGATACAATTGATTAATTATGTATTGTCTTTGATGTTACACAAATGTCATGTCATTATTAGTCAATATATGCTAAGCTCACTTAGGTAGTGAAGACCTTTTTTTGTGTCTACCAAGAATTGTTGTGATTGCCTATTATAGAAGGTAGTGTCTACTGAGTTCACTTAGGCATTGAAGGAAAGTATGCAAAAGATGAGTGTTAATTGAGCTCACTCAGTTAATGAAGGAAAGTTGGATGGAACCAATGCTAAAGGAGCCCACTTGGTTACCAAAGGATTTTCATGAGTTTGCAGTGTTAACCGAACTTCTGTTGGTTAACAAAGGAAATCATTTTTGAGTTAGTTTCTACCAAGTTGGGTCAGCTAACGAAGGATTTTCTTATTTTTTCATATTAAGCTTAATTGATTTATCTATTAATTCGAGTCAACTAAAGGTAATGAATAGTAATTATTCTAAGTTGTATTTGAGCTGACTTGATAATATGAAGGATATAAGTATAAGGTCAAGTTATGATTTCAAGGCGTAAGTGAATGTGAAAGTATGAAGATGTTATTGAAGATTTAATAATGAGAAGTGGAAGAAAATTTTAAGGATAAGTAGAATACCATTGTGGAGTAAAAAAACTATATTCAATCAGGAAGGATCAAGTACAAGCTAGAAAAGAGATTTGTAATCAGCAACTTAGTTGTATTCAAATCAGGTAATCTCATTGTTACTCTCTAACCATTGTAGAAGTAATCTAAATCTCTTAATAGAGTTGGCTTAATAGCTATTTGAAAATCCTCTAACAAGGTGGCATTTGAATTGAATTGTCTCAAGACCTCTAACAAGGCCACTCTAACATGGTGATTAAATCCTCTAACAAGGTCACACCAAATAGTGTGTTTTGTAACCTTTAACAGGGTTGACTCCTAATAGGGGTCATTTCAGAAGAGTAAAAATAGTAACTAGCCACAATTGGTGGTTTTTCCCGAATTAGAATTCTACGTTAATTCCTAATGTCAAATATGTTCATGCTATTTTCTTTTTATGTGTTTACAACTAAGTTAAAATAACGATAATCACATATAACATCTAAAGTTTATATATTAAGCATTTACCGAGCTCATTTAGTACTTACCAAGTTATAATATTTTTGTGTGTTTACCAAGTATTAGAAATATTCATTTTATAGTTTGTATTTTTGTATTGACATCTAAGGGATATGGGATTTATTTTAGTAGTAACTGATTCACACCTCCCCTCTCAGTTACTCCTCTTATAATTCCAATAAAAATGATGATATATAATGCTAAATAGTTTTAAACATTGTGTTCTACTCTAAAAATACTATAGGGCTACTAGCTTTCAACTCTTTGTGAATCTGTATGCATAGTTTCCCAGGCTCTTTCTATTTGCAAAAATTACTACTCTACTACTATACCTTGTCCCACAATTCACAAAAGTCAACTCTACACACTTGCCCAATCTATCAAGTTATTCATCATGAGCCTAAATTGAATATTCATGTTATTTATATAAATGTGACCCTATGCCCCAGGTTTCATAAACCTAAGCAGTTGTTTGACCAACTTTCAAAGTCAAAATTAGATTATCTTATTATTTTCTAACATGTTTGATTGCAAGTAGTTTGAAGAAGGCATTTTTGGGAATCAATATATTTTGATCATGATGTCATCATGAGATGAAATTTTGTAGATTAAGATTTTTTTGACCAAGTGGTAAGTGTGCCAGGTGCTAGAGGTAGGGCAAGTATTTTGGTTAATTTTTAAGGCTAGTTTTAGAGATTCTTAACATAAAATGGGCAGTTGTCAAAATAGTGGGAAAATGAGTTTTGAACAATCAATTAGTGATCAATACTGAATCAAATCAATTGAATGAACTAAGAGGATTAGTTTGACATTCCATGTGTTTGAGTTTGAATTCCTTTTAGTCATGCCCATTTAGGACTTGAATAATTAATCAAGGAATGTATCAAACTCTTATAATTTACAATTATGATGCATTAGTGAATATGATATAAGTTTTGGGTTTGGGAATTCAAAGTCGTCTAGTTATAAACAAAGTGTCATGTATGCCACAGATATGTGATTGCTCGAATGTCAAGGGTGCCTTTTCACTATAACTAATCAGAAACTTGATATATCATAAAAAATGTGAGGTGTTTTTTTAAAAATATTTTTCAACATGAAGTTATTTAAAAAGTTTTTTGATATTTACATTGTTAGAAAATGCTTCAAGGTAAAATTAGAATGATATTCATAACAGAACATTGTTATGTGTGGCAATTCAATCATGTTTTTTCATTTCCAAATAATAAAGGACTAAGGTGATTAATTGGCATAGGGAAAAATAGAATAAAAAAAGAATGAATATGAATGTTCTTGCAAGAGTGACCATAGGTAAGAAAAAAAAAATTCAGGCATTGAGTTTTGCAAGCATCAAAAAGGGGACAGGATGGATGGAACTATGTTCTAAAGAAATGACATCACCCTTGGCATATCTCTAACCATTGATTTCTATCTCCAAATTTTCTTACAAATGCACAAATGAACACATGGGGTCATGCGAATGCTTTTCAAAGTATAGAAAAGTCAATTTAATAATAAGAATTATTTTTTCACCATGAAAGAGTACACAAAGCCATAGTTTATTTTGATCCTTCTGAAACCATTTTCAAAATCTATAAAAGGCCACCAAGAGAAAAATGAATTTTTTTTATTCCAAGGTACTCCAACCCAATTTTTCTATTGTTCATGCAATCCTTCTCAAGATTTGATGAAACATATGTGTTAAAAGATTATGAACACAAATCTCATGGAGTTGTTTCACTATGATGGCGCATCAAAGTGTTGTTAGCATGAATACTAATGATACTTGTATGCGTGGAATGTGGCCTCTGTTAACACACACACTTCAACATGGTCATTATTTGCAGATTCATTCTAGAATGAACATGAGATTGTTCACCCAAGATTTTCCTTACAAGTTGACTTGTTGTCTTCTATCTAAAGGGATTTTGCCTATTAATATCCTTAGATTTGAGGTGTAAGCAACCAGACCCTCTAAGAATGAAGGATTTGAGAATGCAATTAGTCTATATGAGTATGCAGATTAATCTAGAATGATATATGCATTTTTAATCTAAAAAAATGTAAAGGAAATTATACTAAATGCATGAAAATTAAATCTAGACGACATTAAGATAAGAATGAAAATATATGAGAATATCTTAAAGCTAGATGAGTGTAAAATGCAGCAGCAATTCGATGCTTCTTCCATTCAACCTCCTAAAATGAAGAAATGAGGGTCTCTTAAATAGATTTTCCTAGAATCCATCAACGGTTGAGATCGATTTCAATCAATGGTCAAGATTAAAGATGAGGTTCAGCTAAGGTGGAAGATTCCCAAATTAAAGGGAGTTAACTAACTCAGATCTGGGTGTAAGAGTCAGTCACCTCAGATAGACTTTAGTGTGAAAGCAAGTGATCTGGGTCACTTCTAATTTGATCAGTAGTGAACTGGGAATTTCCATTTTTGAACTGAAGAGAAGAATTAGAAAGAATATTTATTTAATAAAATGAGATATGCTCTCATAAATACCTTTTCCATTTAATTAAATAATTTTATCTAATTAATTAGAGACATTTTTCTTATTTAATTAAATAACTTGATTTAATTAATTAGGAATGGCTTCCTATTTAATTAAATAACTTTTCTTGATTAATTAGAAATGGCTTTTCTATTTAATTAAATAATTTCTTTTAATTAATTAAAATAGGCATATTTATTAACTTAAATAAATTTAATTCCATAGTACATTAGCCTTAGGAGATAATTTAATTTAATAAAGTATGAATACTTTAGATTAAATTAAATTGAAATCAAACAGGTTTAACGTGGCTAATATGAGTGCGTACTATAGAGATTAAATAATGAGTATGATGAATGCAGATTTGAGTTGCAAAATGAGAATTGCCTATTAGCATAGGTCTTAGGATTGATCAGAATAGACCAAAATTGATATAATGGCAATGAGCCAATTTTGGGGTATTACATTTTGCCCCTCTTTGAATGAATGTATGAGCAACACATTTAATTCAAAGAAAATTAGAAAACATGATGCAAGGATCAAGAAATGAGATTGGTTCCAAAGTTAATGATACAGAGACTAATTGAAAAGCTTTTAAGGACCATCTCTAGAATAGAGCTTAATCCCAAGGAATCCAAGCAGAATACCTAGATACCCAAAATTGATAAGCATTTTAAAGGTTTCCTTTAGAACAAAGTTTAACCTTTAAGGATCCAAATAGAATGTCTAGATACCCGAGATTGATAGTATTTAAGAGAATGTCTCTAGAATGGAGCTTAACCTTTAAGGATCCAGATAGAACACCTAGATATCTGAGATTGATTGCATTTAAAAGATCATCTCCAGAATGGAGCTTAACCTTTAAGGATCTAGATAGAACACCTAGATACCTGAGATTAATAAAAGATAACAAGATTCAATCATGAGTCATAGAATCATCCCCAAAAATGAGGCTTTATCCTTAGGAGTTAGGGTTTAGACTGTCCCAATACCCGTCCATCAAACTTTGAGACGAGTTGTTATAAGATTGATTAGTTGATGAAAAGATAAGATAAATAGCAAAGATGCCAAATAAGAGGGAAACAAGATGCACCTAGTGGTAAGATGGGAATGAGATGCCCTAAGATTGATTTGAATTTCAAGTTCAATGATGTAATCATCCTGCCCCCTTGGGAGCAAAATCGAAAGATGACACACCAGAAATATGATGTAAGAAAAATGATGAGAGATATAGAAGAAATCCAAGGTTTAGCAAAATATAGAAGAGATCAAAATGATCATGAGAAAATATTAAGAGATCAAAATGATCTTAAGAAAATTGGAAGTCGATCCAAAGGGATTTCAAGGTCCAAAAGACCAAGTGTGACCAAAGATTTGACCAGAATTGAGCATAGTTGACTTGAGTTGAATATATCCAAAAGGAGTTTTGAAAACATGAAGAATGTAGAGTTGAAAGGATTCCAAGAATCAAAAAGTATTAGAAATATTTGGGCTGCACAAGCATTCGATCGTGTCTTTCCCCAAAATTTTAAAATGCATTTTTGAGGCACTAAAGTGTGTCATATTTCGAATTCAATCCCGAAAATGGATTCAAAATGGTCAAATTAGCCAGGGGGTGATTTTTGTTCAAATCAGAGCACTTTGAAAAATTAGGTCAATAGCTATATAAGGGCCCGAGGGGTAATTTTCAATTCATTTGTTCTTTTTGTCTTTTAGTGAATTGAGATCTGAGAGAGACATGGTAGTGAATGTGAGATATCATCATTTTGAGCACTCTAGATGACATGGTCGGCCAGCAGACTATAGACCACTGGTGAGTCATCGATTTTCCACCTTTGTACTTTCACTTTTATGTAGTTTGAGGTCATTTATTGCGTGTTTTAGCATGTTTTAGGGTTGTCCAAATGGTCTTCATGTGAGACTATCCTTTCTCATGCAAAGATGTTCTCTCCTCACACAAAGAAATAGGGTGGGTTGTTTCTTCATGTGTGTTGGTGACGTTTCTCGTGCAGGAGATACCCACCTCTCATGTGAAGAAAGAGATTCTTTGCATGAAAGAACTTTGTTTCTCATGTGAGGACTTCATTTCTCAAGTGACAAGGAGATTCTTCGTGCGAAAGAGGGAAACTTCATACGAGATTTGGAGATGTTTGCACGAGATTTTGAGATCTTTGCATGAGAACCTGTGACAGTAGAGGTTAAAATGTTCAATTTTGTACATGAAATTTGCATTTTTATTAGCTTTGTTCAACCATTTCATTTTGGTACTAATTATTTGCTTGTCATTGTTGTTTTTTTGTGTGCAAGAGGTCTTTGATGATGTGTTGTTCATATCACACTATCCACCATATGGAGAGTTGTTGTGGAGTTTTGATGATACGGATCAGGCATATATCACTTAATTGGGTTTATCTTCTTTATGCCAGATCCCAGCCATGATGGTGAATCAAAGTTTACTCACAGCTTTGGTGGAGCATTTCCATTCTTAGACGAACACCTTCCATCTACTAGTGGGGGAGATGACGATCACCCGAAGGACATCTGGAAGATATTGTGGATCCCATTCCCTGGAGCCCAAGTGGTCTATTATACGATACCTCAAGAAGGTACAAAGGCACTTTCTATTGTGTTTGAGAGGGAGCTACAGAGAGGTCAAGCCATCAGTTGGGATGAGCCGATGCACACATACGGATAGACGTACAGACTGGCATCTATGCTAGTGATCTTCTTGAGTTGCTTTCTAATTCTTGATAGAGGATAGAATGGGCTAGAGTGTGAATGGGGAGTTATCCTATGTCAGATGGTAGAGGTGCCTAAGATTTTTGGGTGGGGTCAGTGTATGCTAGCCCACCTATTCCATGTGATGCATGAGATAGTCTTCCATGAGAAGAAGACTATGGTTGTTGGTGTTTAGTTGTTATAAATTTGGGCATGGGAGCATCTTCCCATATGTAGGCCCATTCACGAGGATTCCTAAGAGCCAATGGAGCTGTATATCTGTAGATATCGAGGGCACATTACCTAGGTCTTCTTGGGTAAGACAGAGCATTGGAGGACACGTCTCGATGACCTAGTCTCCATCATATGGCAGCCCTAGCATGAGACAAAGGATTGGGATGATGCTCAGAGAGAGCTACTGTGGATGTTTAGCTTGCAACCACTGTTGGGCAAGACTACACAGATCATAGAGCGATTTGTGATTTCACGGGTGTGGCAATAGTACAACCGACCACAGAATATTTCTCAAGAGTATTGTGCCTACGCTAGACTAGCATGGGATGTAGGTGGGGATGGCCTCCACGTATGGATCTAGGCTGATCCATGATAGACGTGCACAACCTAGCTACAATTTAGTGGGATTACCTTCTAGAGGTAGCAGATGTAGGGATGACCCCTACCTATTAGGTGCATTTGATCAATCATCCATTGCCACGATTTACTAATCCACTGGGGATGGAAGGTTAGGCACAGAGATAGGTGTGTTAGCAGTAGGAGGTATAGCCACAAATTCAGCCACAGGTCTGGCATTGGGTGTAGTATTTGTAGATTCCCCCTCAGTAGATGGGATCAAACCTTGGTGCCAGGGGTAGTGGGACAGGGCATGGTCAACGATGAAGGTAGAGGATAGAGGAGCAGGCCCCACAACAAGAGGCTCCATAGTAGTAGGTGCCACCACAATAGCAAGCACCTAAGATGCTTGATGAGGATATGCCAGATCAGCCTATGGCTAGGGTGTAGGACACAGTACGACACTACCAAGAGTGGATTCATCAGGCCTCCTGACAGTTGGGAGATCTATAGATACAAGTAGTTGTTTGAGACTCACATCTGGTGGAGCGGTAGCAAGAGATAGATCAATGGAAAGAGCGCACCAAGACTGCTGAGTAGAGGTCAATGATGCTGCAAGATGAGGTGTAATTACAATCAGCCCAGGTGGCTTACTACTTTGCTATGTATTCGGTAGTGATACCTGATGTGGCTCTCCAAGTTCTATGCATTTCACAATATGCATGAGAGTTGGGAGGTTCACGACCTCCTACTAGACTTGACATGCCACCAGCTCCTCCTTCTCCTATGGCTCCTGCTCCTACTCCTCCCAGAGATGAGAGCATAGGAAAAAGTTAGATGCTGTGTGTCTGGCTCTTGATTTTGATCTTTGGCTATGTATTGATTGGTGTGCCAGCACCATTTTCTATCATTTTGATCGATAGCACTCAAGTAGTGCCCATTTTTGTACTGAGCCATTATATATATATATATATACGAGATTTTTTGAGCTGAGTATCAGTGTGTACATGTCATTATCTGTGTCTGTTTCACTTTGATGTACATGAGATGTCAATATGATGATTATGAGATGTATGTTATACTTGGATATGAATGTGAATGTATTTTGATATGATGTGATGTAATTATGAGCATGTAGAGTAGATATTATGAGTATATGGATGCAATGCATATGGAAAATGGACTGACATCTCATGTAGTGTTGCATGTTTTTGTCTAACAGTGACAACTAGTCCATTGAGGAGTGCAAATTGATGAATCAAATGCTTGTGCAGCTGTGGAGAAACCTGATATGTTTGAAGATGCCCAATCCTTCATCACATAGGGGAGAAATGGAATCAGAACTGAATTGCATGCTTATGCATGTGAAGTATGTAATGCAAGACTCTATTAAATGCAACCCTAGGTCTAGTTACCAAGCCTTGACAATTTATCATCACTGGATATAGAACAAAGCTCGTATGTTATACAATTCCCACTGACATTGCAATCATGGGAATATGAATAGAACATACGTTATAGGTTTGTCAGGATTAAATGTAAGAATTTGAGGCACAAGAAGCCAGAATGACCAGAACATTTGTCCCTTTTAATGTAGCAAGTTAACATAAGCATCAAAGCATAAATGCTAGGATGACTAGAATGTTGCTTGCATGACAGGCACACCAAACACATGGGAGATCTATCTTATGCTCAATATTAATATAAGTAAGTATTTTTTCCACAATGACCCTTACATTCGTAACCTGAGACAGAAGTGTGCTAGGTATACTCGCAGTGACCCATATGTTCACTTAGCAGGATGAGTATCATTATTTACTATAGCATGAAGGGTTCACTCCAACAAACAAGGAAAAGAACCAACATTATTGACATATTCTAATAAAAGGAGTCAAGGTACACACGACCATCCAATACGAGATTGAGGCTCTTATAGTAGACACCCCTTTTATAGGAATAGATCAACTTATTGGAACTAAACCACAGACATAAAGAAAATAAAAGATCATGCCCCTAGTCATTACTTCTCTAGTTGAAGATGACATCATTGAGTTGCTCGAGGAGATATGATAAAGAAAAACAAAGCAAACAAAGAAAATGCTCAGCATATCCAAACAAGTATATCATTTTTTGAGTTCAATGTTTTTGGGATTGATGTCAAGTGTCAGTGTCCAGAACATGTTTAAGAGAAATCCCTTCAGTAGGGTGACAATAGTAGGTAAACACAGTCAGAATGACTAGTGATTGAGGTCAAAGAGGAGACTTCACAATGAATAACCTAAAGAAGACTAAGCAATTGTAGATGGACATAGCCAGAATGATCGGTGACTGATGCAAGAGAGATCTTCCATAAAGGAATTTGGAGATGTGACCCCAGCAATAGTAGGCAGACACAACTAAAACAACTAGTGACTATTGCAAAAGAGATTCTATGAGGAGAATCTTGAAAACAAGGTATAGTGGTGATAGTAGGTAGACGTAGTGAGGACCACTAGTGACCATCACGAAGGAGATTCTATGAGGAGAATCTTGAAAGTAGTGACACTAAAGGGGAATGCCCTTGAGTTGTAACAAGACTCAATCCATGGATACATGAGCAAAAAGTAGGAAAAGTAGTAAAGCAACTATACAGAAAGCTAGAAGGTACGTTGCAAGATGGAGCATTGGGAAGAAGAGGCGCCTGTTTACTAGGTTTTCACCTTCTTGGCAGGATTTTCCTTTTTTTGCTACCATGATGCCTGTTTCCAAGTTTTCACCAATAGCACTTTTCTTGTTTTTTTTTTTTTCAATTTTTTTTTGTATTTTTCTCTTTTTTGATTTTTTTTGTATTTTGAGTTTTTCAATTTTTTTGGTGTTACCAAGGTGCCTATTGCTAGGTTTTCACCAGGGTAACAATTTTTTTTCCAGAGTTTTTCTAATTTTAAAGATTTTTTTAGGACATATAGATATGTACAAAGAGCTTACTGACATTAGATCAACTGTAAAAGTGCTTCAAGTACAGAGTGTTGATAGATTCTTTAAGCACTTTTTCTTCGGTTGTGGAAAGTTGATAGGTGCTAGATCCATATATTGTAATAATAATGTAAGGAATGAGCCAATTTATTTCAAACTTTCCTTTTTGGACTCGTTGCTATTGATTGTTAGGGTTCTCTCTCAGTACGAGGTCACCCAGTTGGAAGTCACGTGGCTTGACCCTCTGATTGTAGCTTCATGCCATTTTTTGTTGATATGTTCGTAGATGATCACATGCCACTTGTCAACCTTCATCTAGTAACACAATCTCTTCAATTCGAGCTATCCTGTATTCATCATCAATGATAAGGCCCTTCATAGAGATTCTCAAGGTAGGAATCTTGACCTCTATTGGAAGCATAACATCTGTGCCATATACCAAAGTAAAGGGAGTCGTGCCTATTGGGGTCCTGATGCTTGTCCTATATGCCCACAGGGTTGCATTGATCTGGAGATGCCAGTCTCTCCCTTATTTGGTGACTGTGCGATGAATAATTTTAAGGATCACCTTATTGGATGCCTCAGCCCAGCCATTACCTTGGGGGTAATAAATGGAAGACCAATGTTGTGTGATTTTGAATTTCTTGCATAATTCCTTGAGGTCTTTATTCTTGAATTGTCCTCCATTATCAATAATGATTAAGGATGGCACACCATGTCTACAAATGTTGTAGTTTGTGATGAAAAGTGCTACAGTTTTTCCATTAGCAACTGTGAGAGGTACTGCCTCTACCCACTTTGTGAAATAATCTGTAGCCATGATAATGAACTTATGTCCATTAGAGGAGGTTGGGTGGATCTGTCCCACCAAGTCAAAGGCCCATTGTTGGAATGGCCATGTTGTAGTAGAGGGAATTAGCTCTCTGGCTGGAGTGTGGATGAGATTCCCATGTAGATGACATTACTTGTAGGATCTAACATACTTGATAGCTTCTTGCTCCATTTTGGGCTAGTAGTAACCAGCATGAAGGAGTTTGCAAGCTAGTGTCAGGCCATTGGAATGAGATCCACAAATGCCCTCATTAATGTCAATTAGTGCGTGTTTGGACTCTTCAGGTTCTAAACATCTAAGGAGTGTTCTACCAAGACCTCTCCTATATAGATCTTCAGCAATTATTACATAATGTGAAGCATTACAGATTAGGTAACATTTCTAATTCCAGGTCAGACCTTCCAGAATTGTTTGATTGCAAAGGTAGGAATAAATGTAATGGTAGCGAGATGATTCTTGTCCTATAATAGAATAGATCATCTTAGAATCAAGAGTGTCATAGGCTAGGTAGTGTAACGCTTCCACCAACAACTCATGTCAGAGATCATTTTTAGGCATTTGTAGCAGGGAGGCTAGAGTGGCCATGGCATCAACTGCTTTATTTTCTGCTCGTGGAACTTGCTGGAAGGTGATGTGTGCAAAATAATTCTTTAAGTCATCAACCATGCACTTGTAAGGAATTAGTTTCTCATCCTTTTTTTGGTACACATCATTAACCTGGTTGATGATAAGCTAAGAGTCACCAAAGATGTCTAACTGATCCACTCTCTATTCAACTGCAATTTTCATGCCATTGATCAAAGCCTCTTATTTAGCAATGTTGTTTGTACAAGGAAACATAATGTTGTATGCTTTGGACAGTGAGTATCTCTGTGGTGTAATAAAGAGTAATCCACCACCTAATCCTTTCTGTGTAAAGGGCCCATCAAAGGACATAACCCATGTGCACTACGTGAGTGTTAGAATCGACTCATCTAAAAAATCAATGTTCATTGGAAAAAGACTTTGTATGGGTGCATCGGCGAGCTGATCTACAATTACCTATCCCTTGATAGCCTTGCATTCAACGTATTGGATGTCAAACTCACTGAGTATCAGAACCCATTTAGCCAATCTTCTTGTGAGAGCTACCTTACTGAGAAAGTACTTTAGTGGGTCTATCTTAGCCATGAGCCTTGTAGTGTGGGAAAGCATGTAGTGTCTGAACTTCTGGAAAGCAAAGACAACTACCAAGCAAGCTTTCTCAATAATGTTGTAGTTCTTCTCATAAGAGACCAGTATTCAGCTCAAGTTGTAAATAGCTCTATCTTTGTTGTCATCATCTTCCTGAGCCAAAAAGATTCCTAGAGACGTTTCAATTGCTGAGATGTATAAAGGCAAAGGCTTCCCATGGATGGGAGGCATCAAGATTGGTGGATTGATAAGATATTGTTTGATCTATGTTAAGCTTTGCTCACAATCGTGGCTCCAATTCAATTTCACACCCTTATGTAGGGTCTTTGTGAAGGGTTGTGATCTATCTGCCAATTGTGAAATAAACCTATGAATAGATTGAAGCCTTCCCTATAGTCCTCTCATCTGATTGATGTTTTGAGGTGGTGGCATGTCCTTGATTGCATGTACTTTCTCCAGATCTACCTTAATTCCTTTTGCAGAAATAATGTATCCCAACAACTTTCCTAATGTGACACCAAATGCACATTTCTTAAGATTGAGTTGAAGACTGAATTTTTCCATATGATCTAGGATGGGCCCCAAATCTTGCAGATGAGTATTACATTTAGCACTTTTGACCAAGGTATCATCAACATAGTCCTCCATGGTTCTATGCATCATGTCATGGAAAATTGTAGTACCAACATTCTTCAAACCAAATGGCATCACATTCCAACAAAAGGTTCCCCATGCACATGTGAAAGCCATTTTCTCCTGGTCTTTTGGTGCAATTTTTATCTGATTGTATCCAGAAAAACCATCCCTAAGTGAGTACATCTAATATCCAGCCGTCATGTCCATGATCATATCAATATTAGGTAGTGGAAAGTCATCTTTAGGAAATGCCAAGTTAAGATCACATAAGTTTTTACAAACCCTGATAGATTTATCATGCTTGGAAACTTGAACAATATTGGATATCCATTTAGCATAATTAATTGCACGGATGAAACCAGCTTTTAGAAGTTTCTCCAATTCTTCTTTGACGAGCAATGTAATGTGAGGATGCATTTTTTGAAGCTTTTGTTTAATTAGTTTGATGCCTGGTGCTATGGACAAGTGATGCATTATAAGATCAGGTTCCAATCCTGGCATGTTAGAGTATGCCCAAGCAAAATTTATTTTCTTTTCTTTGAAAAAGGCAATGAATTCTTCCTTCTCTTCAGGTGATAGCGACTATGCTAGATGTATCATATGAGGATGTTCTTCCATGTCCAGATTAATTTATTGTGTTAACTCTATCAACACTGATGATCTCTCCTAAAAGTGACTGGGAAGTGCATCAAATATCTCATTTGTAGGTGCCTTAGAGAGGTTTTCACCATTGGATATGTCTTTTTTTTTTACTTTTTTGGGTTCTGACACTACCACAATGTGGTTTTCACCATCGAACCTTTTTCATTATTTGCTTTTAATTCATGTATGACTGAGATATTTGATGTTAGCCTCAGTCATGTTGATACTCTTCTTATTGGTGGAAGACGTTACAAGTTTGATAGCATTTAGGTAACAGGCAAGAGCATAGTCATTCTGGAATGTGGGGACTTCGCTAGATGCATTAGGGTTCCAGTCTATAAGCTTAGGATGTGTGAGTGAGAGAGTAGTGGCTAGTTCAATTGCATTCATAGTATAGTCATTAAGTACTTGCACTAGCAATTTGAGACCTATGGCGACCTCATCCACAGGTGTGTTCAAATGCCTCAAAGTACAAATGTCAGTAATTGATGACTCTAAGACACTAGTTGGATCAGACCCATGTGACCTAACTCTAGACGTTTTACCCACTTTGATTTAGTTTTTATAGACATGAACTTGGTCAATGTCTTTATCAGTAGTCGGTTGTGAAAGAGAGTCAAACTCATATTCCTTAGAATCAGTGCTACATGGTGAAAGATTATAGAACTCCCCAATAGTGATAGGGACATACTGATCTTCATCCTTTAGGTTCTTACACAAATAATCAATATGGAATGACTGACTAGATTCTCCCTTTTCTGAATGATATTTGAGTTTCTCAGTATTGTCCTCAGAAGAGTCACTAGTATCATCCACAGTACTAACACATGGCACATGGTCATTTGGCTCAGCAAAGAATTTAGCGAGATCATAAGGAATAGGATGAGGATAGGAATCCTCATCATTAGATTCTTCCTCTTGAGTATCTCACTCAACATGTGACTCATTTTTGGATGAACTCTCAGGTGTTGGTATGAATTTATTTGGTCCCAAATGAAAAGGAACCTTCTTAAATCCTAGGACAATTGTATCACAATTGCTTCAAGCTCTTGCTTTGATAGGATCAATTAGGTCATTGTTATTACACCCAATAGGGCCAGCTCCCTTGTAACCAAAATGCTTCATAAGCCTAAGAACAGGCCCATATTTATCAGGACTGATTTCTTGAGCTTGCTCTGTTAGGTCCACTAGAGCCTCTTCTCTACAAAGCCATATTGAAATGGCTCTATTTTCACTTTCATCTTCTAAGGGCACTATAGCCTTGATGAAAGTGATATTATACTTGGTCTGAGGTGTTAGTACGAATGTCTTCTTTGCCTCTGAAGGTCTCCCATAATGTTGAGGAGACTCTGGGAAAGATGTTAATGATAGAACTAGTTCAATGTGATACTCTCCCATGCTAGTTTCTTTCAAAGTTAATGATTTTTTGATTTTTTTCAACTTATTGTCATGATAATCAGTGGATTCATGGTTAGCAGGGATGAAAGTTTCAGCAGCCTTGAGCAAATTGTAGGTATAGCTAGTAGTGGCAGGAATAGTAACTTCAGAACCATGAAATGGGAACTTGATGCATTTATGGTATGTGGATGGTACATCATGCATCTCATGTATCCATGGTCATCCTAATAGAATATTGTAAGCCAAGGGAATGTCAAGCACCTAACAAGTGACATCCCTTTCTATAGGACCGATGTGAATGGGTAAAACCACAATACCTAGAGACTTTCATTTCACTTTGTCATACGCTTTGATAGTGATCTTACATTAAGGATCAATAGAGTCCTTAGAATAATTTATTTGTCTATGGAGACCAGCAAAGACAATATTTAGGCCAGCACCATTATTGATGAGTACCCGATGAACACATGTTTGGTGGATCATAACCTCAATATGTAGAGGTTAATTGTGTGGGTGACTCAGTGAGTTATCATCCTCCTTGGAGAAGGTCATGAGATAAGGTGAGGTTAGGTGACTTACCATGGATTGAAATCACTCAAGATCAAAATCTTGAGGAACAATTTCCTCTGCAAGGGCTTTGTCCAGAATATGCCTATGAGCAGACGAGATTTTAAGTAGCTCAAAGATGGAAATCTGAGCATTAGTTCATTTCAATTGATCGAGAACACTATAACTAGTTGTTGTCATGTTTTTTGTGGGTTTTGCACCTTTACCAGATGGACCAGCAAGGGCTTTGTCTTTGTGTTGTTCAAGATCTGAAGTAGGAGGTGTAGGGCCTTTGAGCACCAAATCGGCATGAGAATGTGTGACAACATTAGCACAGTGTTGCGAGGGTGTATTATCCATTGCGTTGAGAGTAGGGCCCCTTAAGAAAAATGGTGTCTTGGGTTTGCCATCATCTTGTTTTCCTTAATGGTAATAACATTGTAGTATTCATAATCCATAGGTTCAACCATGTGAATGACATTGTCATCATTTGAATATGTATAGTTGACCTTGTTGTAGGGTTGTGATTTTGAAGTCTCTCCTTTTTCATAAGCTGGAAAAGGTTCTTTGAATACCTTGTGATCTGAGTTTTTGTTATGTCCATCTACCACAAGATCACCATCATCAATAATGTCTTGGACTTTATGGTGCAAGTTTATGCAGTTGCTAGTTTTGTGTCCCTTATTTTGGTGATACTCACAAAATGAGGTTTCATTCCACCATGGTGCACATGGTTCTGGATCATAGGGATGAGGATTATTCATTGGTGAAATAAGCTTATGTTGTAGCAATGTTTTGTAAACCACATCCAAAGGTTCTCCCAAGGGTGTATACTCCCGCTTAGGGTGTGTGGCCCAAGAATTTCTTGATTTGTTCTTGGATGTTTTATTTTCAGGAGGAGGTTTTTTAGCATTTTTGGCCATTTTGAGGCCATCTATGAGAATAAATGCCACTTTAGCAGGTTAGGGTGTGACATTGTCAATGAATCCATCATGTACAATTTCTTGGTTCTTGTTGACATGTTTGGTTTTATCCCTGTTGGAAGGGGAACCTTGTTTTATGTCCCTCTGAAGAGTAAGTTCACCTTTATTGACCATAAATTCCTCAATACGGATAGCCTACATGATCATGTCTTCAAAGGTACGTGGACCTTGAAGTTGAACTTTATATCCAAAATCAGGTAGGAGGTTATCAGTGAAAATGTCAAGCTTCTCTGTTTCTAGAATTTTGTAGGAATACTTAGTGTACAATTGTCTCCACCATTGGAGGAATGTGAGAAAAGGCTCTCCAACTTTCTGTTTAAAATTTCATAAATCTTGAATGTTGACAGGGTGTTGTATGTTATGAGAATACTGCTAAACAAATAGATTGGCAATTTTGTCAAATGTCTTGATACTAGGAGGTAAATGTGAGAACCACTCCAAAGCTTGACCACCTAGGCTTCTAGGGAATAAATGCATGAGGTATGTTTGGTTGTGTATTAACTCTATAGAAAAAGCACCAAATTCCCACAAGTGATCTTGGAGATCTATAGTGCCAAAGTACTTGTCATACTTGGGTAGCTCTATGCCTCAGGGGAAAGGTGACATGTTTATGCTTTTGTCTAATGGAAATGGACAAAGAGCATCCAATGTGTATGTCTTTGTGGGTTTCTCCTTCTCATGAATCATTTGAACCAGTTGGTCTTGCATAATTTCAATTTTTTTTGGAGTTTAGAAGTCTCAGTTTCTTCTTCATGCATGATAATGGTTTCCACATCGAAATGAGAGGGTAGCTTAGCTCCCTCTTGGGCAAGTTTGAGAAAGTACTTTTCTTTTTCTTTATTGAGTACGATTCTCATGACCTTTTGAAAGTTTTTGTCTCTTCAACATTTTGCTATGTTTTCAGGGAGTATTTCCACCTCTTCCTATTCCTCATCGGTGTCATAGTCTTTCTCTTTCTCTTTGTCATTCTTAGGTGGTTCTTGATGTCTACTATGACCACCATGTTCAGGTTCATGATTTGTAGGAACGTGTTTAGTTTCAATGTGTTGTGTTTCAAAAGGTTCTCTAAAAAAGGAATTAGACATCATGTTCGGTGATGCAAGACCTCTACCTATCTCAGTATCATCTTGATACAAAGGATTCCTAATTTGTTGCAAGTTTATGGAAAATATTTGCCGAGTTGAAGGTGACCTAGCAGGTGAGGTACATCGTGAAGATGCCTCACTAGCTGAACTAGATACAGATTGTGTAATGAAAGGTAAGCGACCTCTACCATGATTATGACCCCTAGCACAACCAAGTCTAAGGTTATGGGGATAAAACACATTTCCACTCCTTGTCACTACAGTCATCGACAAGGGCAAAGAGCAAAAACCTAGACAAGTACTGCACTAGAACTAAGTCTCAAAAGGAGAAGATAACAGTAAGAATGTTGTCCACCAAGTCACAAATGGTCTGATTTAAAGGCTAGAATAGCCAGAGATTATGACCAATGTGACACAAAGTATGACAAGCATTTAAGAGATGAAGACAAAAGATAACTCAAGAAACAAGACTAATCAAAGTACAAGACACAAGTCTTTAGCTAAGAAAAGTGCCACTATTTCAGGACTATACATAGACAAAAAAGGACAACTCAGTGCCAAAAACTGAATGGACTAACATCATAGATTGATCAAACTGACTGATTTGACAGTTTTAGAGTAGGATTTTGCATGAAGATTCTCTGTAAGCCGCGTGAAGAATTTCACCAGGTCATGCGAAGACTCATGAAAGTGGTTTAATTTCATGTGAGAAATTTTTACAGGTCACATGAAGACTCATGATAGTGGTTTAATTTGGTGTCGATATATGCAAGATCTCGCACAAAGACCTGAATGGGCTCGTGCAAAAAGATGAATTCTTGCATGCAAAAGTACAAGTCTACGAGAAAATTAGGACTAGATTAACAACAGTGTTGGATTTAAAAGAGATTTTTAGACTATTTGGATAGATTGGATAGATTTACCAGACAAATTTGATTGGGCAAATAGTGAAGTTAGCTTGGTAGGACATTTGGACAATGTTTAAGATTCAATTCAGGTAATGTGTTTAAACAAGATAGTGGGAAGCAAGCAGTAGTCAAAAACAGTCCTGCCGAGGGCAAAGCAACTCGACAGGATAGGGGAGTCTTGACCTTTGTTTGTTGTAGACAATTTTGGACTTGTTTATGACTCAAGAAAAAACACTATTTTATCCCTAAAAACAAAAATTGGTAGAGAAGGAAAAAATTTTGTCCCACATCTTATGTGCATGCATGTACCTCACACAACCATGTCACCCCCTAGAGGGTGCCCATGTTTTTGGTATATTCAAAGGAATCAGTAGTATATGCTGAACAAGCACCCTTGTGGTAGGGGACAAGCACGTATACCACCTTCAAACCTCTAGTAGTATGCCTATGGTGAGTTCTACAGGAGAGATTCTTCCCCCTCCTTGCACAAAGATTATGCCTCCTTTCGGAGGTGAACCAGGTGGTTTCTAACTAAGAGGTTTTTTACCTGGCTTCCATTCGAATTAATCCCTGGTGGCTCTGCAAGCAGAGTTGAGGCCAGCAGCCCACACCAACATGTAAAAGTGCACACTACTTGCTTAGCAAGCTAGGGGCCGGTACCGACCAGTGCACAGATAGAGCTTCCCCTTGATATGCGATATCAAGAATCAAGGGGAAGAAATTAATTTGGCTTTGGAGTCTTTTGTCCTACAAAGCATCTTGATTATAGTAAGTTGGAATCTCTAGCGAAAGGAGTGTGCTCACTTCGATCATTCTCGGAGGTTGGATCACTCCAGTAGGCCCTCTAAAGGATTGACATGGATTGGTGGTTTGATCATAAGGACCAAAGTTTTTCATTTCCCTCAAGGGGAAAGAGCATACTCCTCTACCTTACTTTCTCACCCAAACACACAAAATAAGTTAATCACTAACTTAGCTTAATCAATCCCACCTTGGCGTATTGCAAGACTTTGATTCCCTAAAATGAAATCATCATCCCTTCATTAAAGGCTTCGTTTGGCAGAACCACTAAGTTGCTTGCCTCCCTCGAAATGCCATCTTTCAGAAGCGTCTAGGTTTTTGATTCACCCTTGGTCATGACCTCCAAGTAGTGAAGAGCATAATCCCCTATTCTTCTATCTTGCACCCTAAGAAGTTCACAAGCCCTAATTAATCTAGTTTGAAAAACAAGAAAATAAGACATGTTTTGTGGGTTTGAAAATTGATCTTTGACAAACGTATCTTTGACAACATCCTGCAAGAAAATTGTTAATCCATGTTTGAGTGGGTTGTATGAGAAATCTTCAACAAATTGTCCTACAAAAAATGGTTAAGCTGTAGAAAATTAGAGATATAGAGCAACACAAATTCCAAGAAAAGTATGTTAAGAAGATTGAACAAATTACAAAATAAAAATGCTTGAAAAAAAATCTACTGTTACAAGATCTCGCACAAAATCTCTAGCAGACCCGTGCAAAATATTTTTACAGCCTATGCAAAGAAACAAGGTTCCATGTGAAAGTTCACATGCTTGGGCACTTTCTCGCGTGAACCAAAAGAATCTTTGTGTGAAGATTAAGAATCCTGGCTTGAAAATGGATTATCAAGTGTGAATATTCATGACCCTGCATGGAACTGTATGGAACTGTGAGAATAGAGAGCTTGAAAATTGATTTAAAAAGTGCAAAAAAGGCCTAAGAAATTGATTTTTTTGGCCCCACGATGGGTGCCAGAAATGTATGCGTGGAATGTGGCCTCTATTAACACACACACACTTCAACACGGTCATTATTTGCAGATTCATCCTGGAATGAACATGAGATTGTTCACCCAAGATTTTCCCTACAAGCTGACCTGTTTCCTTCTATCTAAAGGATTTTTCCCATTAATATCCTTAGATTTGAGGTGTAAGCAACCTGAGCCTCTAAGAATGAAGGATTTGAGAATGCAATTAGTCTATATGAGTATGCAGATTAATCTAGAATGATATATGCTTTTTTAATCTAAAAACATGTAAAGGAAATTATACTAAATGCATGCATATTAAATCTAGATGACATTAAGCTAAGAATGAAAATATATGAGAATATCTTAAAGCTAGATGAGTGTAAAATGCAACAACAATTCGATGCTTCTTCAATTCAACCTCCTAAAATGAAGAAATGAGGATTGAGATCGATTTCAATCAACGGTCAAGATTAAAGATGAGGTTCAATTAAGGTGGAAGATTCCTAAATTAAAGGGAGTTAACTAACTCAGATCTGAGTGTAAGAGTTAGTCGGCTCAGATAGACTTTAGTGAGAAAGCAAGTGATATGGGTCACTTCTAATTTGATCAGCAATGAACTGGGAATTTCCATTTTTGAACTGAAGCGAAGAATTAGAAAGAATATTTATTTAATAAAATGAGATATGCTCTCATAAATACCTTTTCCATTTAATTAAATAATTTTATTTAATTAATTAGAGACACTTTTCTTATTTAATTAAATAACTTTTCTTAGTTAATTAGAAATAGATTTTCTATTTAATTAAATAATTCTATTTAATTAATGAAAATAGGCATATTTATTAAATTAAATAAATTTAATTCCATAGTACATTAGCCTTAGGAGATAATTTAATTTAATAAAGTATGAATACTTTAGATTAAATTAAATTGAAGTCAAATAGGTTTAATGTGGCTAATATGAGTGCATACTATATAGATTAAATAATGAGTATGATGAATGCAGATTAGGGTTTTCTGTATTTGACAATTAAGTCAAGTAGCGAGTAGTAGAATGAGAATTGCCTATTAGAATAGGTCTTAGGATTGATCAAAATAGACCAAAATTGGTATAATGGCAATGGGCCAATTTTCAGGTATTACAATACTACTTTGGGGGAGTATCTTGAGCATTGGAGAATATTGATATGTTGCATTCATGACTGTATTTTTCATTGATGTCAACATAGCACTAATTCTATTAAGACTAGAGGAATAGCAATTAGTAATCTTAAGATGCACAGAATCTAAGGATATTTCACATGATGCATACTGGAGGATATGTTTCTAAGACTTTTCTAATGATGTGGTTTAAAGGACTAAGTCTAATTCGATGTTATAAGTAAGTTACACTTGTTTTACTAGAAGTAGTCTAGAAAAAGATCATTGGGAAATAAAGTTATGATGATCCATCACTATCTTTCATCTATGATGTAATTAAGAGATGTGCATTCATATAGTGGTAGAGAACATTTTTGTGGTGACACCAACATGTGTGCAAGATGTGGTTTCACACTTATGAAGTTTTATATTGACTATGAGCCGATAGTGTTGTTGTAATTAATTAATTATCTTATTTTAATTAATTGGGAAAGCCTCAAGGCTAACTCAAGGAATTATTATGATGATAAGCTATAAAGGAAAGTTTTTTTCCTTATTTGCAAGAATTTTGTGGAAGAGGACCAAGTGGAATATGAAGGATTAGTGCACAGAGCAAGGAACAAAATGCTTGTTGAATGCATATAAGTGATCCAATGGATCATTGGATGTGTAGTATGAGATTTGGTTACAAGATCTAAAGGAGTAGAAGTCTGGTTGCCAAGATAGAGATAGAGGAATAATACAAAGATCATTTAGACAGTGGGTTCTTTGATCTTAACCTTGAATTTGTTTGAGCAGTGGGTCCAATTGTCTTCCACAACTCCAAACAAGGTTGGCCTGACTTCTAATAGGTTTGGAATCTCCTAATAGGGATTCAAAGTCTCCTAACAAGGACTCATATGTACTGAATATTGTAATAGACTCCTAACATGGTCTATCCTCTAATAAGGAATATTTATATTAGCACATCATCTTGTGGTTATCATCTTCACCAAAGTTTTCCCTTTGATCAAGGGTTTCCCTGGTTAACATATCTAGTGTTTATTGTGTATGAGTATATTTTTGTGGTTTTATTTTATATTAATCATATAGTTAAGTTTTTTTAAAGTTAATGTTTGTATTGATATTTGGATAACTGATTCACACCCCCCCACTAGTTATATTAGTGGACTTTATATTCTAACAATTGGTATCAAAGCATAAGGTCCTTGAAGATAAGGCTTAACAGCTTTGGCAGATCAATGGAAAATATATTTAGGAAAGATAGTCTAAGATTTGATGGGTCCAACTATGATAGTTGGAAGAAAAGGATGAAGACTCATTTGCTATGCATGGTTCTAGGATATTATCTTTTAATGAAAACTAAGAAGGAAATTGTTAAAGAATCACAGTTAGAGGACTGTAGTGAGTGAGAAAGAGATCTATTCATGTGTAACATGAGATCAAGAAAAACCCTATTGTCAGCTCTTCCAGAGAATGACTATAATCAGGTAAAGAAATTTCAAACTCCTCATGAAATTTGGAAAGCATTAGAAGTTACTTTTGAAGGTGATGCTCATGCAAAAAGAATGAGATTACAAAATCAGATTTATGCATTTCAAAATAATAAGATGATGGCAAATGAATCTATAAGAAGTTATGTATGAATAATATCAGAAATTGTTATAGAAATTTGGTCTCCTAGTGGAACTAAAGAAGATGATGAGGTTATATGGAAGATCTTGAAATTTTAACACCACCATTCAAGAAAATAATTTAGATGATTTAGCTAGTTATGCCCTGCACCAAAGATTTCACAAAAGAAACATTTGTTGGAAGATTAGAATCTCAAGAATAAAAAATGAGAAAGTTTTGAAAATTAGCCAAAGTTGAGATAGCTTTCAGTGCTATGAATATTTGACCTAATCTATAAAGAAGTGCAAGGGCAAGAGGATAGCTTGCCAGTAGTAGTAGATCTGAAGAAGATAAGAAAAGTGAAGAAGGAATAACCCTTCTAGTAAGAAGAGAGAAAGATGGTAAGAAAATATTTAAATATTGGTCTTATGATTAATATGGTCATTATGCATCTAAATGTCCTAAAAGAGATAAAGAAAAATTAGAGGAAAATTTAAGCCTAGAAGAGATAAAGATAGAAAATGTTTATATGCTAATGAAGATGAAGAATTTGATGAAAAAGATCAAAGTGAAAGTGATGATGAACTTGGATTTGTGGCTATCAAGGAAGATGATCTTGATAGAGAAATTAGAGAAGAGAGAGCTCTAGTTACCCAATTTGAGAAGAAATCAGATTAGATAATTGATAGTGGATGTTCACATCACATGACTTGTGATATGAACAAATTGTTAAATTTAGAAATCATGATGGAAGTATTATTAGAGTTGGTAAAAATATAGACTAGCATATTATAGAGATTGGATCTATTACTCTTGATGGTAAAACTAACACTGATGATTTTTGCTTTGTTGATGGTTTGAAACATAATTTTATATGTGTTGGAAAGTTGGTAGACAAGGGATATCTATTGTAGTTTATAGAAAATACTTGCATTATCAAAGACAAATATGCAAGATAGAATTTCAAGGTTTATCAGATGGATGTCAAGTCATCTTTTTTGGATAGAGAATTTGAAGAAGAAGTCTATATTGAGCAGCCTAATAGATTCCCTCTAATAGAAGATAAAGATTTTTTATGTAGACTAAAGAAAGCATTGTATGGTCTGAGGCAAGCACCTAGAACCTGGTATGCAAGGTTGGACATGTAATTATCAAAGATTGAATTTATCAAAGGTACATGAGATGGTAATTTGTACTTGAGAAAAATTGATGATGCTTTATTTATCATTGTAATATTTGTGGATGACATAATATTTGGAGGAAATGATGAAGAAAGTGACAAGTTTTCTGAAGGGATGAGAAATGAATTTGAAATGAGCATGAGAGCAGAAATGAAGTTTTTCCTAGGATTGTAGATTGCACAGAAAAAAGAAGGAATATTTATTTCACAAACTAAGTATCTAAAAGATTTTTTGAAAATATTTGGTTTGGAAAGTTGGAAACCTATTGGTACACCCATGATACTAGTCACAAGTTATCCAATAATGATGAGAAACCTACAATTGAATAGAGAAAGTATAGATCTATGATTGGAGGATTGCAATATCTAACTCACACCAAAATAAATATAGCGAATGTAGTTAGGATCAAGGTAAACTTTAAGAAACCCCCTCTAGAAAAAGATATAAATTATTGGTGAATCTTTCATTATTTTGAAAAGCCAAAATATTTTTATCGATGAATCTCTAAATTTATTTATTTTAAATATTATTTACATTGGTGATTATTTTGGAATCATAATTTTTTAGTAGAAAATATTGGCAAATCTCAATAATAATAGGAAGTTCGCTAATCGTCATGGAATATTACAAATCAAAATTGAACATGTTTTATCTCATGAAAATTATGAGGATATTTACATTATATTTTAAATAAATTGTGAAAAGTATATATTGGTAATATATACCTAAAGCAACTAATAATTATGATAATTATTGGTGAATTAAGTTTAATTTCTTTGATAATATATAATATTTAGGTGAATCAAATCTAATCATATATCGAATATTGTGGAAAATGTTTGAGCTTAATGATTATGATAAAATAAATTTTTGAGCAATTTTAAATATTTTAGAAAAAAATAAAAAAAATGTGGTGATTTAGGTTGCATTAAATCTTAAGTTATGCAAATTACTAGCAAAAAAATTCCAAAATTCACAAAATTATGAATATTCATCACTAAAAAACACCCTATTTGGGATTGTAGAAAGATTTCAAGCTAATCCAAAAGAATATCATTATGCATTAGTAAAGAGGATATTCAGATATTTGAAGGGTACATCTGATTATGGAATTTGATATGATAGATCAAGTGATTTCTCCTTGTGCACATTTACTAATGTAGGTTGGGTAGGTAGTATGGATAAAAGAAAGAGCACCAGTGATTGAGCATTCTTTCTTGGAGGAAAATTGGTTTCTTGGTTGAGCAAGAAACAAGACTATATATCTCATAGTACAACTAAGGTAGAGTATGTTGTAGTCGCAAATAACTATAATCAAGTTATGTGGATGAAACAAATGTTGAAGGATATTGGAATTTAGTTACAGAACCTACTATCATTTATTGTTATAACACAAGTATAGTATGCTTAAGAATCCAGTATTACATTCTAGGACAAAGCACATATCCATTAAATATCATGTTTTGAGAGAAGAGAAAACTAAAAAGGAAATATGATTGGAGTATGTAAGTACTAAAGATCGAATTGTAGATATCTTTATGAAGCCTTTGTCTAAAGATACTTTTGAGTACCTAAGAGATATGCAAGGGGTTATACCACTAACTACTTCAAAGTAGATGATGCAAAGAGTGCATTTGTCGAGTGGTACAAAGAACTATGGTTAGACTAGACTAAATGATGATGCTTCCTGTATGGGGGAGTATCCAATATGCACTAATTCATGAATGACTCTTGGTATTTGGTATTGAACAGTGTCTTTGGACACTCAAGCTAGTTGATGATTTGAGCAACTAATTAGCAATTAGCATGTAACAATTGGTATTTTTATTGACACCTTTGACATTGATGTCAATGGGAAGAGAAGCACCTTTTGAGATGGCAATAGGGGAGAGTTGTCTCCTTAGGGAGATTTAGAAAGATTAGTGTACGTGCATAGAAGGATATGTAAGTGTGCAGATGCAAGAAAGAATGTGTAAGTGCACTGAAGGATGTGTAAGTGCATAGATGTAGCAAAAAAGTATTGTAAATTATTTACTATGAACAACTATTGTCGATCCTAAAAGAAGAATAAAAATAGAGTAGTGTTCCAAATAATTTTAGATTTGATTGATGAAGAGCATTTGAGAAGATGATAGCAACAAAGTATTGTTTGGTATTCTTGGAACTTAGATTTTTCATCTATGTTTCCATCAATGCCAAAGGGGGAGATTGTTAATATGAATGTTGATGATACTATATTGGGGGATTATCCTAAGAATTGGATAATATTGATATGTTGCATTCATTATTGTATTTGTCATTGATGTCAACATAGCAGTAATTTTGTTATGGCTGGAAGAATAGTAGTTAGTAATCTTAAGATGGACAAAAGTTGAGGCTGTTGCAGATGATGTGCAGTGGAGGATATGTTCCTAAGGTTGTCTTGATGACATGGTTTAAAGTACTAAGTTTTATTCAATGTTGTACGAAAGTTACACTTGTTTTGCTAGAAGTAGTGCAAAAATAGAGCATTGGTAAACAAAGCTTTGATGATCCATCACTATCTTTCATATGAAATGTAATTAAGAGATGTATAGTTACACAGTGGTAGAGAATAGTTGTATGGTGATGCCAGCTTGTGCACAAGACATAGTTTCTTACATATGAAGTTTTTATTAACTGTGAGCCAATAGTGGAGTTGTAATTAATTAATTATCTTATTTTAATTAATTGGGAAAGACTCAAGGTTGACACAAGGAATTATTATGAGGATAACATATTGTTGGTATAATAGAGTATTTACTAATTACACTTTACTTAAGTTTACTCAGGTTAATGCATTATTATATTAGTTGTCATGTGGACACTAGGAGTTTGCATATTCATATGAGTTGTCATGTAGACAACACAGTAGTTTGCACTCTAATTGAGCACATGTTGTCTACTACACCTCTTTATGAGATACACCTTTCCATTCTTATCCTCTCATTGTTGCACATACATTCATGCATAATGGAGGATAATCCACTCTTGGTGGACATGTGCTTTGTTGTTATGCTTATCTCTTTGTTGACTCCTAGTCATATCAGTTACCTTTATATACAAGGCACTTCTATAATGAATTCATCCAATTATCTAATTAATCCAATCATCTGATATCCATTCTCATTTGATCATCATTTGTCTCTCTTGTGCTATCATTTGTCTCTGTTGTGTTATCTACTGAGCTTCTTGATCTTGGTGTTGAATTATTGTTTTAGGAAAATTCTTACATGGCATGAGAGCTATACCAAATTCTTACATGGTACCAGAGCCATAGGAGTTTCATTGCATAGCCATTGGAGAGATTTTGTTTGTAGGTCAAGATTGGAGCTTATTGGTGCAAATTAGATATTGGTATCACATTTGAAGGTCCAAAAACCCCCAAATTGACTTTTCTTTCATCAAAATTAGACATCTAAGGTGAAATCTAGAGTCATTTGATTTTTGGAGGGCAATGATGACGATTCAAGAAAAATAAGTATAGAGGTTATTTTCAAACAATGATATCTTCCTCATACGAACTCTATTATTTGAGCAATTTTTTTTTGTTTTAGGATAGAATTTATTGATCTACACATTAGTGTATGTTGTTTGTGATCAATATTCCTAAATTCATCTAAAAATTGCTAGTCCCAATTTCTACAACTTTAGAGGCTTTTTTTGGTCTCATATGGACACATATTCAGGTGCTATTTTTTTTGAAAGTGAATAATTTTTTTGTCTACTTTCCAGATCTAGTATCAATTTGGAGTAATTTTGAGTAGAAATAGTACTTTTAGCATTTGGTCATTTTTTGGCCTATTTTGGCACTTGTAATTAAGTAGATCCTTGAGAATCTTGTTGAGTCATATATAGCTTCATATTTGTTATTTTAACCATCAAATTAGAAGTTCAATTTGGTTCATTTTGACAAGTGAAAATTGTACGTGCACTTTGTATAAAGTGCCAAAAATCTATTTAGGAGAGGTTGCATTGATTAATACATCATGGATGAGGAAGATTTAGTTATCTTGACAACACTAAACTATAAGCAATGGAGTGAATTAGTTCTCACTTATCTTAGTGAGAATAATGCATTTCCATATGTGAAAGGACTTTCATACAATGGTGACACTATTACAATAATTTTTCATGCACTCTTTCTACATATGGATATGAAGGTTATGGATTCACTTGATGACATGAAGTAAACTAATTTTTATGATATTTGGATCTATCTTTTGGAGATGTATGGAGATCCACATGTTCCTCCATTCCTAAAAGATATTTTACCTCCTGTTCTAGCTACTAATTCTCCTATTAATATTGTGCTATTATTGCTCTTGATAATGCTTATATTCACACAATTGTGGATTCACATGATTCAATGCAACAAGATATTCATCATAGTCTAGAGTCAATTCCTTGGGATGACTTCTTGATAGACATTATAGTTATATTGAGGATATGGGAGACATTATTGAGGATGATCCTTCTTTAGTTGTTGTGAGGGAACACTCTAACCCTCATGATTCTCCACTTGATCTTTCTTTCAAGTTTGACATGATTGTGGATACTTTCTTACAACATTTGTAGGATGTCCCTTTCACTTCAGAGAAGACATTTGAGTCTTGGACATTGCTTTACATAAATCTCAAACTTCACTCAAGATGTCAGATTGCATGGTTGATCATACTCATGTCTTCCATATTCCTTTGTAGTTTACTAAGACAAATTACATTTTGAGAGTTGTTCCTATTGATTGGGGAGGATTCTTTTGTACACTCATACCACCATTTCTTCCTCAAGGGAGAAATATCATTTAGTTTCCATGGTGCAGTTTATACATTGATCTAGGAGCATATTTAATGGGTGTAGATTCTACATTGAGGTGGGGCTTCTTTATTTCTCTTCCTACTTCTTCTTTTGAGGAGCCATCTTGGTATTTGGGGTTTGATCCACATTCCTATATGGAGCATTTACAATTGGTTCCTTGTTTGTCACCTTCTTCTATTGGACTTGATCTTGATTGGTTCATGACATCTTCAATATTCAAGGACATGGTGACACATCTTTAGACTTCAGAGATAACATACCTCATATGGATTCCCCTTCCATATTCCTATCCACAATGGGAAGCCTTCTTGCATTTATATTTGGTGTATCCTCTTTTTAAGGGGAGAAATGTTGTTTGTAAGCATTGTATTCTCTTTTGTATTTAAGCACTCATCATTCTTGTAGGAGATCATTCACTATGGGGGGATTTTATTTCTCCTTATTTCCTTCTTATGGAAGGATTCTATATTGTATATGCATGATGTATGCCATAATGGAGGGGTCTTGATTACTCCATCCATACATTCATCTTACTTTATTTTTCTTCTCTCTTTTTGGGGGAGGGTTTTTCCCATCTGATTTTTCCTCCTTCTCTACTTTATGAGAGATTTAATTTCATATCATTTGCACTTGTACATTATACATGGGTACTTAACATGGTCTAGTAACTAGGACCCATCTTGCATTATTATTTAGCTTTTGTGAGCTTAAGTGCATTTCCCTAAGTTGCACTTAAAGGGGTGTTGGTTAATTAAGTATTTACTAATTACACTTTACTTAAGTTTACTTAGGTTAATGCATTAGTATACTAGTTTTCATGTAGACACCTAGGAGTTTGCATATTCATTTCAGTTGTCATGTAGACAACACAACAATTTGCACTCCAATTGAGCACATGTTGTCTACTACATCTCTTTATGAGATACACCTCTGCATTCTTATCCTCTCATTTTTGCATGTACATTCATGCACAATGGAGGATAATCCACTCTTACTGGACATTTTCTTAGTTGTTATAATTATCTCTTTGCTAACTCCTAGTCATATTAATTGCCTTTATATACAAGGAACTTCTATAATGTATTCATCTAATTATCTAATTAATCCAATGATCTAATATCAATTCTCATTTGATCATCATTTGTCTCTCTTGTGCTATCTACTGAGCTTCTTGATCTTGGTGTTGAATTATTTCCTTAGGAAAATTCTTACATGGTATAAAAGCTATACCAAATTCTTACACATATAAAGGAAATTTATTTTCCTTATTTGTAAGAATCTTGAGGAAGAGGTTCAATTTGAATGCAAATGATTACTATGCAAAGAAAGAAGGAGTAAAATGCTTGGTGAATGCATGTAAGTGATCCAAAGGATCATTGGATGTGTAATATGAGATCTAGTTACAAGATTTGAAAAAGTAGAAGTCTGGTTGATAGGATAGAGACAAAGGAAGAAGTACATTTCAATTCTATTATTCTAAAAGGATTAATACAAAGATCATTTGGAAAGAGGGTTCTTTGATCTTATCCTTGAATCTATTTAGGCAATGGGTCCAGTTGTCTTCCATAACTCCTAATAGAGTTGGCACAATTCTTTATAGGGTTGGAATATCCTAACAGGGATTCAAAGTCTCCTAATAGGGACTCATATGTACTAAATGTTGTAATAGAGTCCTAATAGGATATATCCTCTAACAAGGAATATTTATATTAGTACATCATCTTGTGGGTACCATCCCCACTAGGGTTTTCCCTTTAACCAATGGTTTCCCTAGTTAACATATTTGTTGTTAATTATGTATGAGTATCTTGTTGTCGTTTCAGTTTATATTACTCACATGGTTAAGTTTGTTTAAGGTTAATGTCTGTATTAATAGTTGAATAATTGATTCAACCCCCCCGGGTCCCTCCTAGTTATATTAGTAGAATATATGTTCTGAACAAGTGTAGATGAATGTTTGTCCCAGCTTGCACTCTAAACAAGAGAAAAGTGATAGATTTTTTCTAAACTAGCATGATCAGAAGAACTAACCATATTGGTGATTATTTTTAACAACCATTGTGCAAAGAATTGAATATGCAATGGAAATTTTTAGATGGAGATGACCCTTGATGTGAAACATTTACAATATGATGGGTGAGTTTGTAACACCACATCGATAAAGGAAAAGCTACAATGTATACAAAGAGGGGTCCCTTTTTATAAAGGGGAAGCATCATTTCATACCAAAATTGCAAAAGTATAGAAAATTGAAATTTGAAAGAGATACCTTATAATTCTCTAGGGTCCACATGCGGAGGCAAAGACACTCAGGTGAAATCTATGGCAAGTGTGAATACATGGATTTATGCAAGAGTTGAAGTA
Source organism: Cupressus sempervirens (assembly GCA_028749045.1). Taxonomy (NCBI): domain Eukaryota; kingdom Viridiplantae; phylum Streptophyta; class Pinopsida; order Cupressales; family Cupressaceae; genus Cupressus; species Cupressus sempervirens. The sequence goes on from CM053784.1 coordinate 660,393,779, forward strand.
ACAATTATGAAGAAGTGCACTAGTAGTATATTTATTATGAAAGTAATGAATAACCAATTGGAAAAGGGTATTGATGTGATTGATAAAGGAGGGAATTGGGCATAACAAGGAGATCCCATTTCTCATGCCAATTTAGATCAACTTTAGTAACCTTGCCTCTTGTGAAACTATGTTCTAAATGTATTCCTTATGTTAAAATGTGTTACACACTCTTCCTTGGAAATGGGAACTCAAATTCATAAGTTGTAGCATTGTGTGGATATGTATGTTTTAGATTGAAATATGTGTGGAGAAAGTGAAAATTAAAACCAAAATGTGATGGATCATACTACTGGTTTTAAAACATATCAAACATGCCTTGGTGCTCACTTAGCACTATGAAATGTAAGAACAAAATGAATGACATGTATAGATCCAAGGATGAACGCATGTGTGTCACATGGCATGTTTCCCAAACTGGTCATGATTTCACAAATTGAAGTGCGTAGTTAGTGATGAAGGTCAAGAGGTGGCAACAAGGCTTGATTGCAACATCTCCACCCAAGGTGATAATTAGAGGTTAAAGGCCTCGATATCATGACCAACCACTAGAAGTTAGTCATGACATCTCCATAGTTAAGATGTAGTTAAGGTCCAAGGCTCTAACAGTGAGACTAAAGCTTAATGTGACATCTCCATGATTTGATTAAGGTTATGGTTAAAGTTTGAGAAGACAAGAAATTTTTACATGTGGAATGTTCGCACAATGATGGCAGGGTAGAGAGGTGACATAAATAGCAAAAGATGTAGTTTCAAGAGCCAATTGGATAATAAAAATGGCAATGACTAGGTGATGATTTTGTAGAGTTGATAAAATCAGATGTTGACAAATGGCACATAGAGCTAGTTTACCTAAGTTTGACTTTGGATTTGATGGTGAATTGAAAAACTCAAGTGTCTTCATTTAGTATAATTAAAATATTTCCTCCAAAATCCTTGTGCATACCTTTTTGATGAGATTTTTTTCTATATAGTTTGAACCTTATCATTAAATGAAATATTTTTAAATATTTCAAAAATGGTTTCATCCTCAAGACCTGTAAATTCAAATGCACACCCATGGCTTTTTTTGTATCTTGACATATGAGTATTATATATCATTGGAAAGGGGAGAATATGAGGAATATATTTTTTCCATAAATTTGTGAGAAGGTCCAAGAAGGTAAAAGATATTTTCAATTTTGTAAAATAGGGGGCATTCTCAATAGATAGTTTTATTTTACCTTGGAGGTTCTTTTTCAATTTTAGAGAAAATGGTGAAATGGTTTGTCTCTAAATTTAGTAGGGATGTGACTAGGAGTGATATTTTGCATTTAAAATCTTTTAGTGGGCATTTTGGAACTTGTTTTTGTTGATATAAGATTTTTTTTGAAGTGAAGAACCTATAATAGAATAATCATTATTTTGTCAATGATTTCAAACCTACTACATGTTGATAGGGCAATTGCTTTTTGGTCAATTAGTTATCATTTAGTTGATTGATGAAGAGGATTTGAAAAGAGGAGATAACAGTAGCATCTATAGAAAGGTTGAGTTATTTGTTATGTAAAAGAGCCATTAAGACCAAGAAAGACATTGATACTATAGTGTATTGTTTATCTACTTAAATTCTGAAATGAAAGATTACTCAAGATTGGAAGAAGATAAAGTAAGAAAAATGTCTGCCAAGCCTTGCCGAGAAATCAGTGCAAGCCAAGCACAAATTAGTAGAAGCCATGTGAAAAAAGAGAGATGTCGAGCAAAGATTAAAAATAATGCAAACCGAGTGATTGTTAGTATATATCAAGTAAAGTTTAGTTGATGTCAAGCATCACTAAACTTTAGTGTTTGTCAAGTGAACAATGTTGATCGAGTAATAGAATGGTATGGATACCAAGTGATAGAATATTGATGTTGAGTTCTAGTAAATGTGTTAAATCAAAATTTGATGAATCTAAGCTGACTATTTCATTTTCTTGAATTATGTGAAGCATGTGGAAGATAACTATGATAAGTTGGTGGCACAAAATTCAAGGTAAACTATTTTGAGGTGAATTCAAAGAAGATTAAAGAAGATTCTAGAGGAAGCAAATGAAAAATTCTAATAAAGCTACACCTAGAAAGTCTTGGAGAACATGCATGATTTACCATCACCACTGAGCATGTTGACCCTACTATAGCCCTAACTATTGAAGATTTGAAAAAAAAATGAACACAATTAGGCTATGTTAGAGATTGCATCTTCCCTAAGCTACATTGAGTTTGATGATATGAAGGAATGTGATACTACTAAGAATATGTGGGATGTTACAAAAAAGATCTATGGAGGAGACAAAAATGTGCTAAGAGACAAATCTAAAAGTCTATGAGCTAAGTTCGATGATATGAGAATGCAAGAAGGTGAGAATATAGTTCAATATTGTGCCAAAGTAAAAGAAGTAGTTAATTTTATTAGAGGATAAATTGGTTAGATTGAAGATGAGATTGTGATCAGAAAAGTACTAAGAACCCTACTACCCATCTATGCTATTAGAGCCTCTACCATACAAGAACTAAGGTGCACACTTGGAAATGATTTGACCCTTGAAGGATTGATAGGTAGGCTCACTTCATTTTAACTCTCTAATTTTGATAATTTCAAATCTGAGAATGTTGAATCTACTTTCAAAGCTAAACTGTCATTAGAAGAACCTAAAGAGAAGAAGAAAAAGGTCAAATATGTTTCTAGTGATAGTGATACAAATGAGGAAGATGTATAAAAACTTGAAGCACTACTAGCAAAGAGATTTCACAAAGGCAAGTGCAAATTCAAACTTAAGTTACCTATCATGTGCTTTAATTATAATGAGGTTGGTCATATTGCTATTAGATGTCTATAGAAGAAGAACAATAGAAGTGGAGACAAATACAAAAGTAAAAGAGATGAGGACAACAAAGATTATAAAGGGAAAGGAAAAAAGTATTGCTACATTTTTGAAGAGGAAACCAAAGATGGATCTGACAACAATGATGATGAAGTGGTGTATGTTACAATGAAAGATGATTCTAATTCTGATGATCTGACTACACTAGTGTCTTATGTAAACAAGAGTGATTGATGGATCATTGATAGTGGGTGTTCACATCACATAACTAGAGATAAAAGTAAGTTCATTATATTTTATTATTATGATAAAAATAGTGTAAGGTTTGGTAATTATGCACTCTGTCTAATAAAAGGAAAAGGATCAATAAAACTCATAGAAAAAATCATGTGTGACAGTGCTTATTATGTAGGACTTAACTATAACTTGTTGAGTGTGTCATAGCTGAATAGGTCAAGTTGCAAAGTTGAGTTTGAGAAAAAGATAGAAAAGATCTATGACATTAATGGGAAACTAATTGGGAAAGGTGATCAAAATAGATGTAATCTATTTTATCTTGATATGAATGGTGTTGCTTGTCTTTTTGTATAATTTGATGATGTGTGGTTATGGAACAAGAGGTTATGTCATGTTAACTTTGATAACTTAGTAAATATCAGTAAGATAAAAAGATTCATAGGATTTGCTAAATTGAAGAAACCTAACAATATGATTTCCAAACAATGTTAGTTAGGCAATATGACAAAATCTAGTTTTAAAAGTAAGACTCACACCTCTAAAGAAATTCTTGAGATTGTTCATGTTGATTTGTGTGGAGCAATTGATGTGCAAAGCTACAAAGGTGACAAATATATTATCCTATTTGTTGATGATTATTCTAGGATGATGTTAGTTATGTTTCTAAGATAGAAATATGGTGCTTTCCAAATGCTTAAGTGGTACTTAGCTAGAGTTGAAAAGGAGATAGAAAAAATCTTGAAATGTCTTAGATCTAACAGAGGTGGAGAATTAACATTAAATGAGTTTGAGAGGTTTTGTAATGATAGAGGAATCAAAAGATGGACTTCTACACCTATGACCCCTACACAAAATGGAATTGCTAAAAGGAGGAATAGATCTATAATGGACTATGCCAAGACACTCATGATGGAGAAGAATATTTCTTGGAAATAATGGAGAGAGGTTATAAGTATAGTTGTCTATACCTTGAACCATGTACAAGTTAAGAAAGGTACTCATTCAACACATTTTGAATTATGGTATGGACACTCACCCAATGTAAAATATTTTAAGGTATTTGGAAGTAAGTGCTACATTCTTAAGGATTTCAAGAATAATTCATTAGATGCTAAAAGTGAAGAATGTATATTCTTTGGTTATTTTACAAGAAGTAAAGCTTATAAGTGTTTAAATACTAACACTAACAAAGTTGTGGAAAGTGCAAATGTGAAGTTTGATGAATATACAAAGGTACATGAAGCTGAACTTATGAAGAAACCTAAAGAATAAAAATCATTTACATACCTCTATGAGGGTATGTCTACTGATGAAGATGTTGTAAACCAAGTTGTGAATCAACAACAAGTTTTAGTGACTACTGAGTCACATACAATGCATATTGAGTTACATTTAGGAACCAATTTGCAGATAGAAGCTAAGGCACATTTTGATTCTGAGATAAGTGTACATGAAATATATGTTGAGTTACCTAATATAGAAATGTATAGTGACTCTAAAGTTGATAGACCTATTGAGGAAAGAAGAGAAAAAAAAAGATTTTCTTGAGGTATGTCAAAGGAAATCACCCTGCTCAACAAATTATTGGAGATAAAGATGCTAGACCAATGACAAGGAACATGCTGACAAGCGATACATGTTTGTTGAGCATCCATAAGCCTAAGAAAATGAAAGATTCCTTAGAAAATAAGGACTAGAGTAAATCCATAAAAGAAGAGATTGATCAGATTGAGAATAACAAAACATGGAGTCTAGTTCCTAGACCAGAGGACACGAATGTGATTGGAACCAAGTGGGTGTACAAAAACAAGTTAGATGAAAATGGTGAAGTCACAAGGAATAAGGTAAGATTAGTTTGCAAGGGGTATGCACAAGAAGAAGGAATAGACTATCAAGAAACATTTTCCCTTGTTCCATGATTGGAAGCAGAGAGAGCTTAGCTTTCTTACTCTACATACAAAGGATTTAATGTTTATTAAATGGATGTGAAGTTAGCATTTCTAAATGGCATATTAGAAGAAGACGTTTACATATAATGGCTAGAAGGACTTGTTGATGCTAACAATAAGAACATGGTATGAAAACTACACAAAGCTTTATATGTTTTCAAGTAAACCCCAAGAGCATGGCATAAAAGGGTTCCCAATTATCTTGTGAACATTGTTTTTGAGAGGACTAATGGTAACAAAAATCTGTACTTGAAGATAAAAGGAGGCAAAGGTATTTTACTAGCTGAAATTTTTTGCTGATAATATCATATTTGGAGGTCAAGATAGATTATCTAAGGAATTTTCAAATGAAATGAAGAAAGAATTTGAGATGTCTATGTTTGGAGAGATCAACTTCTTTGTTGGTTTGCAAGTATATCAGATAAAATATGGTATATACATCACTCAGTCTAAGTATGTGAAAAAAATATTGAAAACTTTTGGATTGGGAGATTCAAAACTAGTTAGCACACCTATGGTGATGAGACACAAACTATCAAAGAATGATGATTTTTTTGATGTGAATCAAACATTGTACAAGTCTATAATTAACAAATTTCAATATGTGGTACATATAAGACCTGACATTGCATTATCTACTAGGATTGTTACAAGATTCTCTAGAAATCCTAAGGAGAATCATTTGATGGTTATTAAGATAATTATGAGATATTTCAAAAATGACCAAAACACTATGGTCTATACTACAAGAAAAATGAAAATTTTGAATTGAAAGTCTGCATAGATGTTGATTGGGTTGTAACATTGATGACAAAAAAAGCACAAGTGGTGGAACATTTTTCTAAGGAAAGAAGTTGGTTAGCTAGATGAACAAGAAACAAAATTGCATATCTCAATCTACTATTGAAGCCAAATATTGTGCTAATGTAGTAAATTTTACAAATTTGGTATTGATTAAACTACTACTCAAAGGGATGAAGGAGGAAATCACTAAACCTATGGTACTTTACTATGACAATACAAGTTTTATAAACATATCAAAGAACCTTGTGATGCATACAAATACTAATCACATTGAAATGAAGTATCATTACATGAGAGAGTTGGTTCAAGATAAAGAAGTGAGGATGGAATATGCGAATACAAAAGAATAGATAGCTGATATATTCACAAAAGATTTACCTAAGGATGCTCATGAGTATCTAAAAGGTAAACTAGGGATGATACCCCTATCCAATGCTACTTAAGAAGCATGAGTAGTGCCTTGCATCAACTAATCTGAATGTTGTATCTTATGATTTGATGCAGTGGATCTTACTTTAGGAGCTACCTAAAGTAATGAACGAGCTAAATTAGAAGATTTGTAATCACATAAAAGGTGAAAGAGGGAGAACTTGAATTGATTATATTTGCATATAGAGATGATATGTCTTTGGCATTGTTGTCAAAGAGGGAGATATTAATATATAACACCTAAATATTAGAAAGAGGGAGAGATACTTTGAGGGAGCTACAAGAAAGAGGGAGTAGAAAATTGAACAAGTTAGAGGGAGAAGAAGCAACAAAGGAACTTGAAAAAGCTCACATTATCTGGCACAGAGGAAGGAAATATACTACACTGATAGAGGTAGAAATATCAAAGATTTATTTTCTTTTGGGTACTGTTGTAGGTATTGGTTTTTCGCCAGTGCTAAAGACAAAGATTTTTGATATAAGATTTTTTTGAAGTGAAGAACCTATAATGGAACAATCATTATTTTTTCAATGATGTCAAACCTACTTCTTACCGATGAGACAATTTCTTATTGGTATGAAAGCTATCATTTAGTTGATTGATGAAGAGAATTTGAAAAGAGGAGATAACAATAGAACCTCGATAAAGGTTAAGTTATTTGGTATGGATGTTGAGTGATAGCATATTGATGTTGAGTGCCAATAAATATGTTAAATCAAAGATTTGAGGAATCTAAGTTGATTATTTTTTTTTATTGAATTATGTGAAGTGTGTGGAAGATAACTATTATGAGCTGGTAGCACAAAATTTAAGGTAAACCATTTTGAGGTAAATTCAAAGAAGATTATAGAAGAAGTTTCTAGAGGAACCAAATAAAAAATGGGTAAATTCATTGTATCCTACCTAATCCTACCTAACCCTAAAATGAATGATTATGATTAAGTAGCAAAATATTTGAATTCTCCATTTATAGAGATAGTTGGTAAGAATTAAAGGTTGTCATGTGTGAGAACCTAAGGAAGACAAGGAGTCTAGATTATTGCTTCATTCAGTGGCCAAATAGAGGTGACTGTAGTTAGAATGCAAAGTAAGAAGGCTTAAGAGTATGAATGCTTGAAGGATGAACAAGTTATCTAAGCTTAAGTGTGTGAATTCCAAGAAGAATGGAGGACTGGCATAGAGATCTATAATATGCAAGTGAGTTGTAATTTGTTATCCAATCAAGCCTTACTAGTACTTTCTAATCATTGTATCAGTCTAGGTAAATCCTTTGGATTAATATTGACCTAACAATAATTTGTAAATCCTTTAATTGGGTCACATTCTAATGGAATGGTCTAAAGTCCTCTAACAAGGCTCACTCCTAACATGGTGATTGAAATCCTTTAACAGAGTCACATTTAACAAAGTGTATTGTAACATTTAACATGGTTGGCCTTTCACAGGGTGTCACTTTAGAAAAGTGAGAGTTATTAGCATGTTACTGGTGGTTTTTCCAAAATTGGGTTTCCATGTAAAATCTCTTTGTCAAATTATGTGAATGTTCTTATGATGTTTCATCTTTATAATTCTGTAAATTTGTTTTGATCTAGGATAGTAACATATAAAGTTTAAGTATTGTATGATCTAATAGATGCATGCATCATAATGTTATATGGATATGGGTCTACTAGGCATTGAAAAGTTTTATTTTTACATATGGACCTTGGATAATTGATTCACTACTCTCTCAATTATTCTAAAGAATTCCAACAGTTTTAATAGTAAATCTAACATCTTTTGTAGTTGGTTGTCTTCATCATTTGGGGACATTTGGATCATTTTATTAAGGTGAATGATTATATTTGATTTTTTAGTTGGAACATGAAAAGGGGAGATGTTTTGCAGGTAGCAAGTGGAAGATTTTCAAATAGACAAGTGAAAATTTCATATCAGATCTTGGAATTCTTCCTCTTCTACTTATTCTCTTCTTTTCTCTTTCTTTAGGGTTTGTTGGTTTGAATCTATTGAGCAAAGGTCTATCTTTGTTTTCACATGCACAACATCTTTATCTTGTATGAACAACATTAATGGGGTTTTTTAGTGAAAGTTTTGATCTATTATTTATTTCATGAGTTATTTTCATACATCTTTAATGTATGTATTTAAAAAAAATTAATAAATAGTAGAAAATTATTTTTAGTTTCATTCTAATTCTCATCTCCTATCTCTATTGTCTACAATATTTTGTAGTTTATGAACAAAGATCTTAAATCTAGTCACAACTCCTTAAAGTTGAATATCTTGATAGGTTCTATATTGATTCAAGGAATCAAGTAAATGCTTACATATCCTTATAGGGTTGCATGTTTCATGAGAAGAATAATATGATTATGAGATTCATTCTGAGCACAAATGTTTGATTCACAAGGTGAATGGATAGATCTAATATCTTTATGTGTGTGATATATCATTAATATCCCTGATGTATGTTTATGATTTATGGAATGCCCAATTGATAAGGCACTACTCAATTAGAGGATTAGTCATGTTTCTTATTACTTGATATGTGGGTTATGTTGATATCCATTCATAATCAATAACTTTTCCCTTTCATGTTGAAGAGTTGAAAAAGTTAACCCTCACTTAGCTTGTGAATGCATTGGTCATGTTATTAGTTGTTTCATGCCTCTTTTATTGCATATGTATGGAATAATTTAGGCTTTTCATATGCTTTATATAGATTCAAATTTATGGTTTTTGCACTAGTCACATAATAGAATCTAAGGTCTACCCCCCTAGGTCTTGCAGAACTTAAGAAAGAAGGAGTTTAGCCTTATAGTTGGCTTTGATGTCTAAATAGGCATGTTGAATATGGGAATTAACTACATCCTAGATATATTTGTTCTTATCATTGGGTTATTCAAAAACTCTTAAATCAAGAGTCAATAAGAGGGATCCAAACTTACATATGTTCTTCTTTGATGCTCAGATGCTATCCATGATTTTTTATAGCTGAGTTGCAACCTGACAAGGTCAAATGATAGGTTGTTCTTCACCACCTTGTAATCAAAGTCAACAACTTCATAGGGAATGTTGGCGTTTAACATTACTGAACAAAAAAATGCTCAATATCAAAGTGATAATACTCACATAACCTAAGGATTAGCCACTTCCTATCAATAATCACATGTGGAAACCACTTGTATCCAACTTCAACAAAACCAAGGCTAGTTTTCTACTCTTTAGGCTCTATAGAACCAAGGTGGGTATACCTAGGGGATGATTAAAATGCATACTATTGTATGAGAATTATACTAGTTTCATTCTTATTCTCATCTTCTATCTTCAGACACATACATAGTTTATCCATTTTTTGGCATTCTTAGAGTCATATACATCCCTCATAAGAAGGTTTGGTCACAATTCTCCTTGGGTTTACAAATATTTTTCGAAATAGTAGCTACCTAATACTCTGAAATTAGATATAAATGAGTGCTAACCAACATTTATAACTTTGAACAAAATAGAATGGAAATGATTTTGATTTTATAAATGATTTGATATGTAGTACTAGAATTTACTCTTACTCACTACTGATTTATGTGACCAGTGCCTTATCCATTGGGAAAAAGGTTAACTATTTGCAGGAGATCTAGTTCAAATAACTTGTAAATGAATCTATCAATTGTAATCACCTATTTCCATTCTTATGAAATATCCATTTCATAAAATCATAAACTCTACTGATTTACTGAAGCATTTACATAATTCCTTGAATTAAAAGCAACAATAGAACTAGTATACAACTCATCCAGACTACATTCAATCAATTAAGCCTTATTCAAATGACTTCAAAGTAAACAAACTCATAAAATGGAGAGAGAAATTGGTGACATAGATATAATGTAAGTAACCCTTTGTATTGTCCTTTTAGATGATTAATACAATGACCAATAGAAACTCAATGAAAATTCCATAATATCTTGTTGATTCTATCATTTCTATATATTATCAGAGAGTACAGAATTGAAAGTAAACTCAAAATTACTACATACAACTAGACTGACTATACTTTTCTTGATAGGACCAAAAATTATACAAGCCTTTAGACCCATCCCAATGCCTTGAAAACTTATTTATATAAGCATGAGTTGCAACAAGCAAAGGAAAAAATGTGACTGATAGGTGTCCTTTTACAAAAAGGAATACAACAAACTATCAAAATATCTTTGAATCCTTAACACAAATAGAAAAAATAGAAACAGTTGCACATGATAGCTGGAGCATCAAATCGTTAAATTTTGTCATCTTCTTCACATGCCCCCTATTGGTAAAGCCTTTATTTCTGTGATTGCCTCCCATACAATGACTTCTCTTTTTGTTGGCCACTCACGTGCTTTAATTGTTGTTAACTCACCAACAAAATTTTGCCACTTGGCATCTGTAACTACTTCCCTTCTAGGATGAATCTATTCATTTTATTTTCAATCTTGAATAGAGTATCAATAAGTTCATTGAAAGAAAACTCATCAGTGTGACCTTCAAAAATGGATACCACCTATGGAAAGTTTACAATATGGTTAGAAGAACTAGACCATTCATTCCAATGTTTTATTTGGCTATCAAAATTAAGGATAGAAAGGATTAAGGAATAAAAACCATTGACCAACACTTTCATCTTATTCTAAATGATTTCCAATTTTCTTATAAAGAACTATAACAAATCCTTCACGTTATCCATATCCTCTTTAACAAAAATGACCTTATCAGTAAGGCCTAACTTCTTAGCTAGCAGAGGTATCAATCTATCAAAAAATTGAATATAAGCCCCACTGGTAAAAAAATGGGGTCAAGCACACCTATTGGTTCTTTGTACATTTTCTTAGTAGCTTGCAGATTGGTGAATGCATTATATGCATCTTAAGAGATTCTCTTCAAGATGCCTACCCTGTGAATTATCATACTCAGCATTACACCCCTTTTTGGTGCACTATTAGATTGAGAAACCTCAACTTCCCTACTTACCATTGGCACTAGCATTGTTACCCCTATGGGTATATCCTCTATTTGGATCTCTGCTTCAATAGTGTACCTAACCTCCTCCACATTCCCTTGTGCTTGTTCTACCTCTACTACAGTCTTGAGTTGGTCCTTTAGGGATATTGTTGGAATATTCAAATATGGAAAGAGTACTTATGAGAGGGGGGGTGAATCATAAGTATCAGACTTTTTTAATACCCCAAAATTGGCTCATTGCCATTATACCAATTCTAGTCTATTTCTGACCAATCCTAAAGACGTATTCTAATAGGCAATTCTCATTCTGCTATTCGCTACTTGACTTAATTGTCAGATGCAGAAAACCCTAATCTGCATTCATCATATTTTTTATTTAATTCCTATAGTACGTACTCATATTAGTCGCATTAAACCTACTTGATTTAATTATAATTTAATTATTAAGTATTTATACTTTAATTAAATTAAATTATATCCTAAGGCTAATGTACTATGGAATTAAATACGCCTATCTTGATTAATTAAATGTAATTATTTAATTAAATGGGAAAGGTATTTCTAATTAATTAAACAAAATTATTTAATTAAATGGAGTAGTTACTTCTAATTAATTAAGCAAAGTTATTTAATTAAATAGGAAGCCATTCCTAATTAATTAAATGAAGATATTTAATTAAATAAGAAAAGTGTCTCTAATTAATTAAAGGATTATTTAATTAAATAGAAAAAGTAATTATGAGAGCATATCACATTTTATTAAATTAAATATCTCAACAAAATCTCTCTTCAGTTCAAAAAGAGAAATTCCTCTTTCACTGTGGATAAAAAAGGAATTAAATCAATTAACTCCTTACTTTACTCAAATTAAATTAGTTAACTCCTTTTTCTACTCAAAAGAAATTAGTTAACTCCCTTTAATTTGGGAATCTTCCTTTATGACTGAACTTCATCTTCAATCCTGACCATTGATTGAAATCGATCTCAACCGTTGATGGATTCTAGGAAAGTCTATTTAAGAGACCCTCCTCTCTTCATTTCAGGAGATGATGAATTTGGAGAATTTGTATCGAATTGATGCTGGAATTCATACTCATGTTTGCTTACATTTCTTGCATACATTCTCATTCTTAGTTTAATCTCATTTTAGTTTAATCATGCATATGCTTAATCTAGTTTGCTTTATTTGTTCTTAGATTACATTGCATCTTTCATTCTAGATTAATCTGCATACTCATTCTTAGCTTAATTTCATTGTCAAATCCTTCATTCTTAGAGGGTCTGGTTGCTTAAACACCTTGGATATGAGGATATCTGATAAGTAATTCCCTCTAGATAGAAGGCAACAGGTCGCTTTGCAGGCTAATTTTCGGATGAACAATCCAATGTTCATTCTGGGATGAATCCGCAAATAAGGACCGTGTTGAAGTGTGTGTGTTAGCATAGGCCGCATTTTCATGCATACATTTTTGGTGCCCATCGTGGGGCTGAGAAATCAATTTTCTAGCCTCATTCCTTTTGTTTTGCATTTTAATTTTTTATTTATATCGTGTTTTGCAGGTTTGTCTTGTTGCAAGTTTGAAGCACTTTGAGAAGACATCCAACAATTATGAGAAAATGAGCATTTGAGAAACCTCTTCCTCTTCTTTGTCTTAATCTTCTTCTATTTCTCATATTCTTCTTCTTCCTTCTCATGTTCTAAAATTTTATAAAAAAGAAATTGATCAAAATTCTTTTATTTTAAATCATTTTTATGATTTTTCATAAAAATCATAAAACGTAGACCAACTTGATGAATTTTGGTCTGAAATTTTTACTAAGGGTTCTAGAGAATAGGAACAAATCACATGCAAAATTTTATATTTTTCTGATTAAAGATTTATTTTATATATTTTTTTAATGGTTTTGTCATATGTGAATTATTTGAGCAAGTAAAATAACATGTTTTGACCTGATTTTTTTTATAAAAGATTTGCAACAATTTCTGGCATGTACAGTAAAAATTGTGAAATTTTTAGATCAAAATTGGAATTTTAGTAATTCGTTAATTGTGTTTTCATTGAAAAATTAATTTGCATAGCAAATCATTGAACTTAAATCTAAAACTTTTAATTTAGATTTAGGACATGCTTCTTAGTTTACAAAACATATTTCTAATTTTTTTGGGCAAAAAATGATTTTTTATTATTTTTTTATATATTTTCAGAAAAAAATTAATTCTTGACATAAGTCAAAGAATTTAAATCCAAAAATTTTATTGAATGTTTGGGAGGCGTTCTGTAGACTATAGTAAAAATTTTAGATTTTTTGGATTATAATTGTATTTTTAATAATTTTTTTATGTGTTTTCATAAAAAAATTATTAACTCATGATGCAAATCTTGGAATTTTAATCAATGATTTTTATTACAGGTTTTTTTTGGAAAACAACAAGGAATAAAGAAAGGCCATCCAAATATGACAAAAGAAAGAAAGAAAAAAAAATGCATCTCGCTTTTGCTAGCTTCGAAAATAGCACAAGAATGGTTAAAAATCAGGTAAAATCTACTAAGCGCATTGCGAGGATCACCAGGTAACCTTCCTTAGCTGATAACAATTCATTTGGATCTAAAATAAACATCTCTCATGTCAAGCTCGTGTGTGTTTCCTTCCATGTTTTCATTTTACAACACATGGATAATTTGATACTAGGTTGTGATCTCTATTAGTTTCATCTAGCAAGCTTAGTTACTAGTGATAGATCTAATTAGCTATCTTGGGTTATTGGACTCGCTACTCTGTCGGCCCCTCGTTCCACCCTATGGTTGCAAGATCAGCACCACGTTAAAGGGGAGGGGTCTATAGGAAAGAAGCGTTAAATGCTCCACTAGGCAACCCTTTTGTGCTTTCTAGAACTCACTAGTTTCTGGGTTGTGGACTCGTTTTGGTTTGTGTGAGGGGTTAAATGTTCCACATCTTTGGACTCACCTCACATTAGTTAAAGTGTTAAGTGTACCACCTTGTGATTTTTGATTGCTTTTGGATAGATTTTCTTTCGGGAATTAACATCTGTACACACATAGTAATTAGGCCCCCCATGAACACTATTTGTGGATCTTGAGGGAGTGGGTTCCTAGTGAAACTCCTCTCTAAGACAGATTCCTTGTAGGTGGGGAGGATACTTTGAGCATCTCTTCAGATAGATGAATCTTCAACTTGTTGATTAAGGCATCCTTTCTCCGGAGAGGTTGATAGATCACTGGGAGTTGATATCATAGATCTTTAAGAGATACTCTTAGTTTAGCATGTCAGATTAATCTATCTGCTTTGATTGGGCTAAAGGTGAAAAGGTGTCAAAACCTTGAATCTGGAAGCTAAGTCCCCTTGTCGTACACTATTGTGAGTCGGTCACCTTTAGAGAGGGTTAACCATAGTAGACAATCCCTCTACAAGAAAAACTGCGTTGACGGAACCTCAAGCGGTAATAGCCATTTTCACCATGGTAGTGACAACCGCTATATAAATGTCCTTGTGGAAGAAATCTCCATGGGTGTGGTTCATTGTGGGTTTTTCAGATCTCCCTAGTAGCTCTTGAAGATTAATTTTTCGGACTGTGTCAAAACCTCGGTGCGCCAGGATTGGAGGTCACCCCTATGAGTCATAAAAGTTGCAGAGTCAAACCATTACTAAAAACCTTAGAGAGGCCAAAATTTTATTTTCTAGGGATGTATGCGTGATTGCAAAACCTTTTGAAAACATACACAAATAGCTCTCCTAGGGATTAGCACAAACTAAGTCACTTGATTGTTCATGCACAAGGTAGCTTTTGCCCTTGCTCATTGTTTTCAGACGTGCTTGAAATCACCTGCTTGCTATTCTATGTTCTTGTTTATCTACCTGGTTATTGAAACACATCAAAAATCTATCCAAAACTATCTGAAATCTTCAAAGTCTTCTCAAAATCTAGTTCAATTGTCAGTCTAGTTTCCATTTTTGCACACAATTTGCAAACTTTTGCGCGAATACTTGTTGTTGTCCTACTGCTTCTTCACGAAGCTTTGTCCAAGTTCTTGTGCAAACAGTTACACATCTCCATGCGAGATCTTTATGCTATCCAAGTTAACCTTGCACTACTTTGCGTGGCCTACAACACATCCTCGTGTGAAATCTTTATGCTATCCTGAGTCTTTGCATGGCTCTGTGTACTTTCTCCTGTGCCTTTTTGAGGATCTTCATATGAGATCTTGAGTTTGAACTATCAAGTTAGTTTGTTAGAGCTATCTGTGCTCTGTACCAAGTCTGTTTCTTGCATCAGTTTACTACTTCTCTATCTGCAAATAGTCCTAAAACAGTGACATCCCGCTTAGCTAATGACTTTTGATCCATACTTTAACTAGTCTTGTCTCTCAGTTATCTTGCTCTTGTCCTTTAGTGCTTGTTGTACTCCAGGTCGTGATAGTCATAATCTCTGGCTGTTCTAGCCTTTAAATCAGACTATTCATACCTTAGTATACTGCACTCTTATCTTGCTTTTCTGAGACTACATTTTAGTGTGGTCCTTGTCTAAGCTTTTTCTCTTTGTCATTGTCTATGACTATGGCAACTTGACTTATGTTCTAAAACTTGGTTGTCACTACTTGAAACATAGTACATCAAAATGGCTAACAATAAATGTGCTAAATCCAATATTCCTAGTGAGGAAGAAGGGATTCTAATTGCAAACATGAAGCAACAAATCCAATCAATGAGTGCTCAACTTCAAAAACTAAAGGAGAAAGATGAAACATCATCGAACAAATTCTCCTTGAGAGAAATTTTCCATTTCTCCTATGACAACCAAAAATCACATTCTTGTGATCTTGAGTCCAAGCCAT
Source organism: Cupressus sempervirens (assembly GCA_028749045.1). Classification (NCBI taxonomy): domain Eukaryota; kingdom Viridiplantae; phylum Streptophyta; class Pinopsida; order Cupressales; family Cupressaceae; genus Cupressus; species Cupressus sempervirens. Next base: position 660,409,932 of record CM053784.1, read on the forward strand.
CTCAAAACAATCTGCAAACACCCAGGAAATCTAGAAATATTTTTGAAGAAAAACCTTGGGAGCCTAAACGAAAGTGTGATTTCACCCCTTTTGGAAAATCTTATGAATTTAACCTTGGAATAACTTCTTGAAGAAAAAATCATTACTTTACCTAAGCTCACTTTGGAAGGAGTTTCCTTTATGAGTAACTATTGTGCCTATCATAGACATAATTTACATAAAACTTCACATTGTAAGGAGCTGAAAAAAATGATTCAAGATCTCTTTGATAATGGCATAATTCAAAAATCTAAGCTCTCAGCTACTAAAGATTCTACTCTCAAGAAGGATCAACCTCATGAAACCATGTCTAGTAATGGTTCAAACACAACTTCTACTGCCTCCAACATACATCCACCTTCTAAATTGTCCAATCTTTCCAACCCATATTCACCAAAAGAACTCACTACTCCCCCATTTGACTATGTGTACCCTCAAGGACTACCTATAAAGGAAACTCAAGCTAATATTGACTTAGCTGCAAACCTCTCCCATACTACACAAAGCAAAGATCCAAAACCTCCATGTGTTGCTCCTCCTATTATCCCCAATCCAACTATTCCTCCATTGTCCCTTCAAGAGCTTGTTATGGAGACTCTAGAAATATATTCGAATATAGATTCAGATACTCCCTCATCCTTGGTTTTAGTTTGATGTCAAGAGGACCACTTAAATGATGAAGAAACAAGTGTTGATCAAGATCAAGATTCCTTCATCCCCTTTCAAGTCTTCCAAGATCTCATGCCTCCATATCAAGAGCCACATAGTCCTCCATCTCCCATGTTATGCACCTCTACTAAGCAAGATCAAGATATTTCTTCCACCATCCTTAAGAAGATTACAAAAGACCAAGAGAAGGATACTTTTCCTATGTTATCCAAAATTCCTTTTGAAGAGAAAAGTGTTCCCTCGCTCTCCTATTCTACCTCGCTACATTCACTTCCAAACTATGCTCAAGCTTTAAATACTCCTATCAAAGGTATTGCTCCTATAACAGTTACTCATATATCTATTGATGGCTTTGGTCATATTGCTCACTCTAAAGATGTTTATATCCATACTCATGGTCCATTCACATCTTCTAAATCTATCCTTGGTCCCTACCCATCTAAGCTAAAACCTTCAAGTCTTCCATCCATATTGGGACCTTATGTTCCTCTATCTCCTACTTCCACTCTTAGCTCATTATAAATTCCTCCTACCCTACCCCAAGATCAACAAAGATGCACATACTTGAACTCTTCACATTCACCTTTCCATCTAAACCAGTCATATTGGCCTCATTCATCCACAAGTCCCAAGTCCTTTGGAAGAAATTTGGATGATCAACACAAACAAAAGTGCATGAATCCATCCTCAAAAGTTCAATATGTCTTCCCTAATCAACATGTGAATGTCAAGAAGAAAAAAACAAAAAAGAGACCGCAAAGGTCCACTATTCAAAGAGCTCAACCAAAGAAAGTATGGGTTCTTAAATCTGTTATTGAAGAAATGCATTCCAAAGCATCTAATGAAAAATCAAAAGCTATATGGATTCCCAAGTCTCTTTTGAAGGACTTTAATATTGAAAACAAATCAAAGTTTACATTCAAGCTTCCAAAGGCTTTGACTCCACCTTCTTCCCAACATCTTCCTAAAAAGGTTTCAAAGCCTTCTACTCCACCTTCCTCCAAAATGGCTTTGCTACCTCATATATCTAAGCCTTAATCTATTTCATCCATATTTCCTCCATCATTCCACTACCCTTCAAGGTGTGTGTCAATGTTGATCTTGCCTAATATCTCATCCACCCTCATGAGATCCTCTAAATCTTATGCCTACTTGCCATCCTTGCTTGTTTCAGTCTTCCATTACCTTATCAGCATCTTTGAGTGTACCTTGCTATGGCCTTGGCTTATCATAACTTATCTTTCTTATAGGAGTGCTATCTAACTTGAGAAAGGCTTGAATTCTTTTGAAAAACTCTAAAAATCCAAAAAAAGAAAAAAGAAAAAATGTGCCTTGGTGAAAACCTGGAAACAGGCACCTTGGTAGCAAAAGTAAAGAAAAATAAATCCATCCTATGGTGAAAACCACTTCTTGTGGCACCTTGGATAAGTACCATGGTGAAAACCTGGTAAACAAGCGTCATGCGTAATTCTTCCATCCATGACATCCTATCATGATCTTGCTTATCCTTCAGATGTCCTCATTCCTAAAGTCATTCACTCATAACCTCCATAACAAACTTTGTTGTCCTATTCAGTTAACCCTTTGGTCTTGATCAACGAAAGAAAGAAGAAAACTCAGTTCTTAGCAATCTCTTGACATGGTCATTTTTGTGGATTACTTACATGATACCCTTCATTACACCATGAGCTTATATTGTTATATCCTTTTCCCTAGCTTGGGTAATCTTGTGAAGGCTTTCCTTGAGGGTAACATTCATTACTTCATACTCCTTGCCTTTCCATCTCTGCTTATCCACTAGCTTGCTCCTACATATTGTCTTGCACCTTGCTAAACACTGGAACAAAATCAAGGTAATCCTTCTTGAGAGCTAGTAATCTCTGAAAAAGTTCTAAAATTTTGCAAAAAAATCTAAAAATCAAAAAAAGTCCTGAAAAAATTGTTACCCTAGTGAAAACCTAGCAATAGGTGCCTTGGTAACACCAAAAAAAAATTTGAAAATTCCAAAAAATACAAAAAAAAAGAAGAGAAAAATACAAAAAGAAAATTGAAAAACAAGAATAGTGCCATTGATGAAAACTTGGAAACAGGCATCATGGTAGCAAAAAAAGAGAATCTTGCCAAGAAGGTGAAAACCTGGTAAATAGGTGCCTCTTGTTCCCAATACTTCATCTTGCAGTGCATCTTTTGGCTACTCTGTACAGTCGCTTTCACTTTCCTGCTTCCTAGTCATGTATCCATGGATTGAGTCTTGTCACAGCTCGGGGGCATTCCCCCTTAGTGTCACTATTTTTGAGATTCTCATAGAATTTCCTTCGTGACAGTCACCAGTGGTCCTCACTGTGTCTGCCTACTATTGCTAGTGTCACTCTTTTCCAGATTCTCCTCATAGAATCTCCTTCACAATAGTCACCAATGGTCCTCACTGCGTCTGCCTACTGTCGCCAGTGTCACTCTCTTTTTGAGATTCTCCTCATAGAATCTCCTTCACAACAGTCACCAGTCGTTCTGACTGCGTTTTCCTACTATCGCCAGTGTCACTCTTTTTGAGATTCTTCTCATAGAATCTCCATCGCAACAGTCACCAGTCATTTTGACTGCGTCTGCCTACTATTGCTAGTGTCACTCTTTTCGATATTCTCCTCATAGAATCTCTTTCGCAACAATCACTAATTGTTTTAGTTGTGTCTGCCTACCATTGCTCGGGTCATGTCTCAAGATTCCTTTATGGAAGATCTCTTTTGCGTTAGTCACCAGTCATCCTGGCTGTGTCTGTCTACTATCGCTTAGTCCTTCTTAGGTTCTTCATTGTGAAGATTCCTCTTTGACCTCAGTCACTAGTCATTCTGACTGCATCTACCTACTATTGTCACCCTACTGAAGAGATTTCTTTCTTACATATTCTGGACATTAGCACTTGACATCAATCCCAAAAACATTGAACTCAAAAAAATGATATACTTGTTTGGATATGTTGTGCATTTTCTTTGTTTGCTTTGTTTTTCTTTATCATATCTCCTCGAGCAACTCGATGATGTCATCTTCGACTAGAGAAGTAATGATTGGGGGCATGATCCTTTTCTTTGCTTTATATTTGCGGTTTAGTCCCAATAAGTTGATATATTCCTATAAGAGGAGTGTCCACTATAAGAGCCTCTATCTCGTAATGGATGGCCATGTGTACCTTGACTCCTTTTATATGATTATGCCAATAATGTTGGTTCTTCTCCTTGTTTTTTGGAGTAAACTCTTCATGCTACAGTAAATACTGATACTCATCCTGCTAAGTGAATGTACGGGTCACTGCGAGTATATCTAGCACACTTCTATCTCAGGTTACGAATGCAAGGGTCATTGCAGACAGAATGAATACTAAATACTTAGCATAAGAGGAATCTTTGGTGTATTTGGTGTGCTTGTCATGCAAGCAACATTCAGGTCATCCTAGCATTTATGCTTTGATGCTTATGTTAACTTGCTACATTAAAAGGGGCAAATGTTCTGGTCATTATGGCTTCTTGTGCCTCAAATGATTACATTTAATCCCGACAAACCAATAACGTATGTTATATTCATATTTCCATGATTGCAATGTGAGTGGGAATTGTATAACATACGAGCTTTATTTTATATCTGGTGATGATTAAATATTGAGGCTTGGTAACCATACCTAGGGTTGCATTTAACATAGTCTTGCATTACATACTTCACTTGCATAAGCATGCGATTAAATTTCAAATCTACTTTCACCTTCTCTAATGAGGGATTGCTGATCTCTTCAAAGTATCATGTTCTTTCACAAACTGTACAATGATTGATTAATCACCCTCTTGGCTACTTTGGTTTCTCTGAACCCATTTTTTGGGATCGAATTTGAAATATGACACACTTAAGTGGCTCAAAATGCATTTTAATTTTAAATTTTTTTTGTTGGTGCAATCCAAATCTTTCTGATACTTTGCAATTCTTGGAATCTTTTCAACTCAAACTTGATCATTTTGATCTCTTCATATTTCTTCAGATCATTTTGATCTCTTTATATTTCTTTAGATCGTTCTGATCTCTTCATATTTCTTCAGATCATTCTGATCTCTCCAAATTTCTTCAGATAGTTTTGATCTCTTCATATTTCTTCAGATCATTTTGATCTCTTTATATTTCTTCTGATCATTCTGATCTCTTCATATTTCTTCAGATCGTTCTGATCTCTTCATATTTCTTCTGATCATTCTGATCTCTTCATATTTCTTCTAATTGTTCTGATCTCTTCATATTTCTTCTAATCGTTCTGATCTCTTCTACATTCTATTGAATATTAGATTTCTTCTGTATCTATAGCTATATTGCTTCACATCTATTTTTGGTGTGTCATCTTTCGATTTCGCTCCCGAGGGGGTAGGATGATTACATCATTAAATACTTACTGCTCAGGGCATCTAGTTCCCATATTATATACTAGTCACTTGGGGCATCTCATCACTTGGGGCATTTTGTTCCCTTCTATTTGGCATCTTTGCCATCTATCTTATCTTTTCATCAATTAATCAACCTTATAAAAACTCTTCTCAGAGTTCGATAGACAGGTATTGGGACAATCTAAACCCCAACTCCTGAGGATCAAACCTCGTTCTGAGGATGATTCTATGACTCATGATGGGACCTTGTTATCTTTTATCAATCTTAGGTATCTAGGTGTTCCATCTAGATCCTTGAAGGTTAAGCTCCGTTCTGGAGATAGTCTTCTAAATGCTTTCAATCTCAGGTATCTAGGTGTTCTATCTAGATCCTTGAAGGTTAAGCTCCATTTTGGAGATAGTCTTCTAAATGCTATTATTCTTAGGTATCTAGGTGTTCTATCTGGATCCTTGAAGGTTAAGCTCTGTTCTGGAGATAATCTTCTAAATGCTACCAATTTCAAGTATCTAGATGTTCTATCTAGATCCTTAAAGATTACGCTTCGTTCTGAAGATAGTCTTTTAAATGCTATCAATCTTAGCTATCTAACTGCTCTACTTGGATTCCTTAGGATTAAGCTCTGTTCTAGAGATAGTCCTTAAAAGCTTATCAATTGGTCTTCGTGTCATCAACTTCGGAACCAATCTCATCTTTGCATCATGCTTTCTGATTTTCTTTGAATTGAACGTGCTACTCACACATTCATTCAAAGAGGGGAAAAATGTAATACCCCAAAATTGGCTCATTGCCATTATACCAATTCTGGTCTATTTATGACCAATCCTAAAGACCTATTCTAATAGGCAATTCTCATTCTGCTATTCGCTAGACTTAATTGTCAGATGTAGAAAACCTTAATCTGCATTCATCATATTTCTTATTTAATTTGTATAGTACGTACTCATATTAGTCGCATTAAACCTACTTGATTTAATTATAATTTGATTATTAAGTATTTATACTTTAATTAAATTAAATTATATCATAAGGCTAATGTACTATGGAATTAAATTTATTTAATTTAATAAATATGCCTATCTTGATTAATTAAATGTAATTATTTAATTAAATGGGAAAGGTATTTCTAATTAATTAAACAAAATTATTCAATTAAATGCAGTACTTACTTCTAATTAATTAAACAAAGTTATTTAATTAAATAGGAAACCATTCCTAATTAATTAAATGAAGATATTTAATTAAATAAGAAAAGTGTCTCTAATTAATTAAAGGATTATTTAATTAAATAGAAAAAGTAATTATGAGAGCATATCACATTTTATTAAATTAAATATCTCAACAAAATCTCTCTTCAGTTCAAAAAGGGAAATTCCCAGTTCACTGTGGATAAAAAAGGAATTAAATCAATTAACTCCTTACTTTACTCAAATTAAATCAGTTAACTCCTTTTTCGACTCAAAAGAAATCAGTTAACTCCATTTAATTTGGGAATCTTCCTTTATGACTGAACTTCATCTTCAATCCTGACCATTGATTGAAATCGAACTCAACCGTTGATGGATTCTAGGAAAGTCTATTTAAGAGACCCTCCTCTCTTCATTTCAGGAGAGGATGAATTTGAAGAATTTGCATCGAATTGCTGCTGGAATTCATACTCATGTTTTCTTACATTTCTTGCATATATTCTCATTCTTAGTTTAATCTCATTTTAGTTTAATCATGCATATGCTTAATCTAGTTTGCTTTATTTGTTCTTAGATTACATTGCATCTTTCATTCTAGATTAATCTGCATACTCATTCTTAGCTTAATTTCTTTGTCAAATCCTTCATTCTTAGAGGGTCTAGTTGCTTAAACACCTTGGATCTGAGGATATCTGATAAGTAATTCCCTCTAGATAAAAGGCAACAGGTCACTTTGCAGGCTAATTTTTGGATGAACAATCCAATGTTCATTTCGGGATGAATCCGCAAATAAGGACTGTGTTGAAGTGTGTGTGTTAGCATAGGCCGCATTTTCATGTATACAACTTTAGCCAATAAAACTTTTAACTAAAAGTAAATTGCATGCATGTAAATACATCAAACAAACATGTAACAAAACACATGCATCAATAACACATAACACTGGAATTTGGTAACCCAGAAACCCTCCAGGAATAAGAAGGTAAAACTGGGGTGGGGATGATACCCACAAAAATTATTGCAGCAATATTGTTCAACCACTTCTAATGGTTTGCCCTGTTAAAGGCTTGCCCTGTTAAAGGCTTTACACTGTATTAATAGTGACCTAGTTAGAGGATTTTCAAACACTTAACATGAAAGTGTCACCCTATTAAAGGATTTTAATCACCTAATCAAAAGGATCTGCAAAATAGTTGTAAAGCTAACCTATCACCATAGGATTTTCATTCTAATACAATTGCTAGAGAGTATTAGATACAATAAACCTGATAGATTACAATCCTTCATTGCTGATTGCAGGCACTTGTTCTGCTTTCTCTGATCTAGATCCTTTTGTGATATGATAATCCTCACTTCTGAAAATAAAATTCCTTACGAACCCTTGTATGTCTTCTCACACCTCTTGTCTCTTACACTTTACAATAAAGTTTCATCTTCCTTATAAAGACATTTGAAGATTTAGGGTTAGGTATGGATCTACAATCCATATTCAATCTTCATTTTCCGCTCAATACTTATCTTTTGCTGATTGGTTGCATGCATTTAGCATTTTTCTTATTGGCTGCATGCAAATTGCATAGGAAAAATAAAATATTTGATCTCATCATTAAATCCTTTGAGATTTACCTTATGTCGGCTGTAAAAACTGTTTGCATCATAGTTTGTGCAATTACAAACTCTTATACTGATATACTGAGTTACTCGGCTCCTGAAGTATTGCTGATGCTTGGCACATGCTATTTTTTGGATAGCTCGACACCTTAATAAAATTGTATTACTTGGCACTTGTTAACACTCAGTGCTTGTTAACACTCAGCACTTGTGTAACTCGGCACTTGTACTTCACTTGGTATCTGATCTTCACTCGGTAGCTGATCTTTACTCAATAGCTGACCTTTACTCAGTAGCTGATCTTTACTTGGCATGCATGATGTACTCGACATCCAATGTGGAATATGATTAAGTGTGTTGGCACTCAAGTGTCAAAAACATTATGATGTTAACAATCTCCCCCTTTGACATGAGTGACAAAAACACTCAACTGACCTTATAAATACATTTACTAATCTGATTGGTATGTACATATTGAAAACTTTGATCAAAATTTGTGACTTACCTCAAAAATTTTCTAACTCCCCCTGAGTTAATTGTGCCTTATCTATATATCAATGCTCCTCCTTTGTATCTGTTCTCCCCTTATTAATCTGTATCTCCCCCTTTACAATCTATATCTCCCTTATTAATCTATATCTCCCCCTTTTTTGACACTTATGTCAAAGAATGTTTAAGGGTTAAGACCATATTTAGCCAAAAATGTGCTATTTACCTCCATAATCATTCTGAGAGCTGCATCCCAATTGTTCAAAGTGATTTCTAGTGACTAATGTTGGATAGCAGTCTCGGTAGCAAGTTAAATAAGTCCATCTAATGTAGAAAGATTTGGATCTTTCTTGAGTACATTTTTAGCATATACTTGCTCTTTATGGAGTATCTCTAAATGTGGGGTAATGGAGGACTGGAGCTGTATTACTTTGGCCTTAATATTAGCCTCATCTGCTGTTAAGATAGCTATTTCTTTGTGAGTGTGAAGCGATTGAGAAAAATGCTTCTCACTTTGAGCTGGATCACTCGATAGTTGCATGCTTGAAATGTTTAAATTTCGTTCCAAGCTCAGTATCTTTTGGCTTGTTTCTTGTGTGAAGTATGAAAAATCACACAACTTTTTGTACAGTGAGAATATATTCTCAAGTACCTTCTTCACCTTGTCAATAAGCTTTGCCAATTCAACTTGTGAAAGTGAAATTTGTCTTGATATTTTCTCATTCACTTTCCCTTGAAATTTTCTTTCTGACCATTCCATAAGTTTTGCATTGGTTTCTAGGTCTTCACTTATCACCTAGTCAACAATATCTATTAGTTGCTCTGTGATATGCTTTAACTCATCTAGTGATTGCAAACTAAAGGCATCCATAAAGATGCCCTTGATCTCATAAAGTGTTTTCTTATGTTTATACTCCTTCCTGAGTATTTCCTATCTTTTCCTTCTATTTAATGCATCCTGCACCTCATTGATTTGATCAATGGTTATTGATTTTGAGTCATAGCTTAGTATGACTATCTCTTCATCTAATTCAGGGTCTCCATAGTGAAGTACCCTTGCAACTCTGGTAGTACTGGATGATGGTAGTGAAATCTGCAATGGCTAGTGTGAAGGAGTTCCCGAGGTAGGCAAATTTATTAGTGTTTGAATTGCCTTCTGTTCTTTAGGGGTTTTTACTATTTCCTCCTCCTTCTGTTTGCCATGATCAATTATTGTTATCTGTGGAAGTGCACCTTGTGTTTGTGCTATAGGATCAGATGTAATAGTTTGTCCTATTTGTTTTGTTCCTTTTTCTACAGTTGCACTTTGCTTTTGTCTTGCAGCATCAATTATACTTGTTGGTATTTCAAATTGACTACTAGTATTTTTGATAGAAGGTGATTCTTGTGTATTCACCTTATCTTTATCTATACTTTCTACTAGTTTCTATAACTCATCTATACTGACCAAGACTGGTTCTGTACATAATATTGCCTGTTGTGTTGATTGGTCAAGAATTCTTTTCAGATCTTCTGCAGTTAATGGATTGATATTCTGACCAGAAGTATCAGGAACATTAGTAATCATCACAGTTTTTGGAGGTGAGATGAATGCTTGTGGAGGCTAGGGGGTGACAATTGTGTGTCTTGCACACTCTATTCTGGTTGCTGCTCTTGCTCAGCTATTGCCATTGTATCCTATTTTTGTGTCTCTTCCTCCTCTCCATCTCTCTTTTCTTCTTTTCTTTTCTTTTCTTCTTCTTCTTTCCTCTCTTGTTCTCTTCTCTTTTCTTCTTCTTCTTTTCTTTTTCTCCTCTCCTCTATTGGTATAGCTACTTCTTCCTTGTATTCTTCCTCAAGAAAATCTTCAATCTTTTTATACAAGTTCTTCCACAATTTCATTGTTCTTTGAACAATCTCTTCCATTCTATTTTGAAGTATAAAGAATGCCCTATATTTGGGTGTAAACCTATTATTATGCCTTTTGACTACTTTTCTGACTTGTTCTCTAGTCAAATCTGGCAATACACTGGCTAGGGTTGATTCCCTCATCTCCTTCTCCATTTTAAAGCAAAAATGCCATCTGTCTTCTACAATTTTTGACAGCTCCTTTGGCAATTGACCATCTAGTTCAAGTGGAGTGTACTTGAATTGTACCATCATTCCATACACTATTTCTTCTATTTTATTTTGTTCTTCTTTATTAAATTTACTAAAATCAACTTTATTTAAATTATTCAAGTCATCACTTGCAATCTTTTTACATAGGGTGTCAACTGATGAATTGCTTACCTTTTCTGTTTTCTCTTCGTCATTAGTGTCAGGTTGAGCCACATACCTTCTTCTTTTCCTCAGCTCTTCTTGTGATTCCTTAACTTGTTTCTTCTTGGTAACTTCCTCTTTAGCCTTTTGAGTAGAGGCTCTTGTTGATGCTTGTGTTGTTGGCTTTTGAGGTGATGGAGTGGCATCTTTCTTCGATTTGGGCTTGGCTGAAGGCTGTTCTGTTTCCTTTCTCTTCTTTGGCTCAGCTTTAGTTGGTGCTTCCTTGGCTTCTTCTTCCTCTGCACCTTCCTCCTTGTCTTCTCCAAGACCTTGAGTTAGTTCCATTGGCCCTTGTTCTTGTTCATCTTCATCCTCACTATCATCTTCTTCTTCTTCTGCCACAACCTCAATTTCTTTGCCAAATTTCTTCTTGATCTTCTTGATTAATTTATCTTTCTACTTCAATGTAGAAGTAGTTTTTAATTCCATGTTTATTTTTGATCTTACCACATCATAAGTGCCAAAATGTGGTGCATTTTTATCTGCTTCCTTTGCCAATAATGCAGTTATTGTTGCTGATGCTTCATCAATATTGATTTCGTATCCAAATGGCCTTAGCCATCTTAATCTTGGTATTACTACTTGAATGTAAGTAAAATCAATGTCAAATAAGAAACATATGTCATTAGTATGCTTTTTCACTAATGAAGCTGGTATCTTTGACCTTTGCTTCATGGATTTCTTGAAATCTTCAAAATAGCTTGTCATCAAAGTATCAAAATTTTCTCCCATTTGCTCTATATATTCATTAATTTGTGCAATGATGGTTCTATCATTCCTCCATGCTATTTTACCAAAAGAGGGAAATTCATTCTGTACATAAAAGAATATGCAAACTAGGATTGCTCCAAATTTGCATTGTGTGCCCTTTGTTCTTCTTATGGCAGCTAGGTTTTCGTTGATCTGTTGCAATTGCAGTTCTGCAAGATCATAGGTATGATCCTTTTTCACCAATTTGTAACCTACATCTACTGCAATGCATGGTACACTGTTGAGTCTATAGGATTGATAGAATTTATGGGCAATGAGTCTAACATCAAACTCAACTAGAGGATCCTTTATAGTATGAATTGTCATTCCTCTTTTGTTCCATTGTGCACTAGTATTCCTTTCAATGACCTCCTTTGATTCACTTCTTAGGGTCTTGTACCGATCTATGGTTGGGTACCCTATTACTCTATGTATAATTTCCTTTGTCAATTTGATGGGCATATCTTCTAACCACAAGTTTCCACCATGGATTCTGCTCAATACAAGTCTAATCCATTCAATTTTGAATACGGTGGGAAAACTTAAAACTCGGGTCAAACCCTTTGTTTCAACGATTTTAAATTCTTCTTTCAATGCTCCATCTACACATAGTTTATCATAAGCTTGTCTAATTTCCATATCTCCTAGAGCTCCTATCTTGCAATTGTAACATTTTCCCACATCTTGAACCATTACAACTTTTGGGGCAATGTGGGAGAGAGCTCCAGCTGGGTCATTTTTGTAAGCAACTTCGAGAATAGGGCAAAAATCAGGTTGCTTCACTTCATTTGAAACTATATGGACTTCAAAAGACTCTTTTTCCCCGAGTTTCTTTGAACTTGATGCCATTTTTGTAAACTAGGGTTTATACAACAAATGGGTATGAAACTACGTAGCTCGGCACAAATGAAAATACCTTTAGATCAATGGAAAACGTGTTGAATGTGTTTGCAATTTGCTTGAAATACTAGATTCTTGCTATGAATTCGCTCAGCTCTCTTTCTTCTCCTTTGCTTCTTGATCGCGATGCGAAAACTGATTGAAATTGCGATAATATACCCTAATTTCATCTCATTGAATGCTCAACTGCCAACTCGGCTTCTGAAGAAATTTTGACCTAACTCGGCTTCCACTATATTTCATTTTTACTCGGCTTCCATTGGAGTTTTCCAACTCGGCATCAGTTATTTGCTTGGTCGCTTTTGGGAGCTTGACATTTTTTGGAGTTTAACTCGGTATCCAAAGTCACCTCGGCATCAACATTTAGTTTTTTCGTCTTGACATCTTGTTTCATGTAGATTTATACTTTGCTTAGCTTCTTTGTTTTGGGACTAATGTATGATATAGCTTTGTATATCAGTCCTATGTACTTCTTGTGCTTAGTTTGATGAAGTGTGATCACTTGACCCATTGGGTGAAGTGATCCCTCCACTTGATGTGTTGCACTCTTCCTTCTTTTTCCAAGTCTTATTCATTTTCCTTCTTATCTTTTCAATGTCAATCTTTTGTTTTCATTTATTATCTTCAGTCTTGGGTGCCTTTGATCTTGTAGGATAGTTTCTGCTGATATGACCAGGTTTTAAACAACTAAAACATGTAGTTTGATTTAACCATCTTTTTTAGTTTCCCTTGAAATGTGTTCTTAGACAGTTCTGTGGTATATGTCCATATTCTTGACAATAGTGACAACTATACCTGGTGTTGTAATCCCAATGATAATGACTTTCATTTCCTTCTATTTTTGCTGGTTGATTTGATGTCCACATAGGTTTTGATCTGCATTCAAATGCCCTATGTCCATACTTTTTGCAATTATAACAATGTCCATCAAATCTTTGAGTCCTTGTGACATTGGATTTGCAATTTTGTGTCATATGTCCTTGCATGTTGCACTTGTGACAGAAACTTTTGGGTATGTTTGATTGATTGAATCTTCTACTCCTGCACACATTAGCTGTATGTCCCTTCTTATTATAGTAATGACAAGTGGGTTTTGAATTCTTACTTTTATCATTTCTTTGTTCAGCACTCTTTGATGATTCTCCAACTTCAGTGCTATTGTATCCTAGTCCTGATGTATCATGAGAAGATTTTGGTGATTTCAGCAACTGTTCAAAATACTTGATGGCTTCACTTGATTTATTGAGATTCTCTGCTACCTCCTTTTCTCTGTTCAATTCATTCTGCATTTGTTCATTCTGCATCTTCAAGGTGGAGATCTCAATATCTTTTATATTGAGTTCATGATGAAGGTTCATCATTTGGGCAACTGTATCCATCTGCATGTTTGAGATCCTTGTTAGTTCAGTACATTTTTCTTCAAGTCTATTTGTAAGATTTCATTTGTCATTTTCCAACATCACTTTATCTTCAACTGCTCTTTTCTTGTGTTCAGTAATTTCACATATCATTATGGCCTGTGATTCTTGTTCCATCTTGAGAGATCTTATCTCATCTGCTTGAATTTTATTTTTCTCCATCAGTTCTACTATTTCTGCATCAAACTCTTTAGTGTCTCCACTGAAAAATATGTTGGTGGTATCAATCTCCTTGTAGTGTATATCATTTTCAGCTATGGATAGATCCTTCCTCTTTTTTAATGAGTTTCTCAACTTGTTTTTGAATTCCTCCAAGCTATGCAAAGCAAGTTGCACATCTATCACCTGATTTTCAATGATCTTTCCAAGTTTGAAAGCTTCCATCTTTAGATCTTTTCCTCTAAGCTGTTAGGATTTTTCTTTAAGAGAACCTAGATTAAGCTCTGATACCAATTGTTGGAATAGTCAAACATGGAAAGAGTACTTATGAGAAGGGGGGGGGGGGGGGCAGTGAATCATAAGTATCATACTTTAGCCAATAAAACTTTTAACTGAAAGTAAATTGCATGCATGTAAATACATCAAACAAACATGTAACAAAACACATGCATCAATAACACATAACACTAGAATATGGTAATGCAGAAACCCTCTAGGAATAAGAAGGTAAAACTGGGGTGGGGATGATACCCACAAAAATTACTGTAGTAATATTGTTCAACCACTTCTGATGGTTTTCCCTGTTATAGGCTTTACATTGTATTAATAGTGACCTAGTTAGAGGATTTTCAAACACTTAACATGAAGTGTCACCCTGTTAAAGGATTTTGATCACCTTATCAAAAGGATCTACAAAATAGTTGTAAAGCTAACCTATCACCATAGGATTTTCATTCTAATACAATTGCTAGAGAGTATTAGATACAATAAACCTGATAGATTACAATCCTTCATTGCTGATTGCAAGCACTTGTTCTGCTTTCTCTAATCTGGATCCTTTTGTGATATGATAATCCTCACTTCTGAAAATAAAATTCCTTACGAACCCTTGTATGTCTTCTCACACCTCTCGTCTCTTACACTTTACAATAAAGTTTTGTCTTCCTTATAAAGACATTTGAAGGGTTAGGTAT